>JAJHZJ010000042.1:432500-843552 GCA_023548195.1 Bettongia penicillata ogilbyi
TTCACATGCATTGATTACATTCATTGAGGTTGGGAGTGAGTGTGGAACTCTATAGCTTGCAACCGAATCAGAAATTTCAATCTGGAAAAGACTTTAGAAGCCATCAAGTAAACGTCCTCATTTATAGATGAGGAAACTGAAGCGCAGGGCTGATAAGTGACTTGCCCAGGATCACACAGCTAGATACTCATTCAGAAGAAGTTTGAATCATCTCTGATTCTGTTACATGACATTTTCTCAAGGGCCTGCTAGTGAGAAAACAATGACAACGTATCACATCTAGTCCTTTCTTGTGGTAAGATCTGAGCAGTGACTTGTGAACACTTTCTGAATGAAAACCTATTTTCCTGCTCACAGAGCCTATATATATATATATATATATATATATATATATATATATATACTATATATATACACACACATACATACATATATGTATACATATATATACATGTATATTATATATATATATATATCAGTAGCAGTTCAGGAACTATTATATTACTTACATAGAAATAATATTCAACTCAGGTTAATCCTTCCTAGAAAAGCAGAAAGCCAGAAGGTAGAATGAGCCTGTTTCTCTACTTCCATCAAAATAAAATTGTTCGTGAATTCATTTTCTATGTCCCAAACATTATCTGGTGCCTGGCCAAGTCAGCTCTTTGTCCTTGATCAATAAATAGAAAAAAGGGAGCAAAACAAAAAAAAAAAAACAAACCAACCCTACCCCTGGCAATACATTATGGGAGGGGTAGAGGGGATTGGAATTATCTGTGTGTTCTTCCTCCCTTTACCCCAGGATGCAAAAGCAGATTAACAAGAAGAGGTTTCCTCATAGAGTAATGCCTCTGAGTGATTATCAGGAGGTTGGCTTGGAGTAGTCACTCTTCATTTGTCTCTTCCAGGCACATTTTTATAAGAGAAATTCAGATCTGAAGGAATCTTGGCATTTTGTAAATTTAATATTGCCTTCTTCTCCACCTTCATTAAATTCGACTGATCTCAAACCCACTCTTATATTAATGGTCACCTAGAGCTGCGTGGTACAATGAATAAAGTGCTGGGCCCAGAGTTAGGAAGACTCATCTTCTGGAGTTCAAATCTAGCCTCAGATTATTTCTAGCTGGGCAAGTCATTTAACCCTTTTGCCTCAGTTTCCTCATCTATAAAATGAGCTGGAGAAGGAAATGGAAAAGTACTCGAGTATCTTTGCCAAGAAAATCCCAAATGGGGCCACGAAGAGTTGGGCACAACTGAAAAGGACCCAGCAACAACAATGCTATATTAATGATGTCGATTGACCTGTTCCTTCTTAGTACTTGGGTTATTTTGTGGTTTAAAGCATGCAATTAACAAAGAAATGTATTAGAATAGTAGCAAATGGAAATGTAATCAGCATGGAAAATCTCCAACTGCTGCTGTCCAGTGATTTTTTTTGTTTTTGCATCACTGGATAATAGTTATACAGCTGAAAGGAACCTTGGTGAGTCTATCACCTCTATTTTACAAATGGGCAGACTGAGGTTCAGATACATGTGACTTAAGACTTAGATCTTGAGTTGGAAGGAGTCTCAAAGACTACCCAGTGCTATCCCTTCATTTTACATGAAGATACTGGTGTCCAGAGAGTAAGTGATTTGGGATCACACACACACACACACACACACAGACACACACACACATATGGTTATATACATCTATCTATATAGCTGTACTGTATATATATATATATTATGTGTGTGTGTGTGTGTGTGTGTGTGTGTGTGTGGTCACAATTCTAATGGATTTCAATGATGTCTTTTAGGCCAGATATGGTTTTCTTTTTTATGATGATCTGCATTTCAGCCAGAGTAACTCATCACATACTCTGATACTTATGGTCCCAGAGAGCTATCGGGGTATAAAGAATTTCACTGACTTTCCTGGGGTCCCAGAGCTTGTGTGTGTCAGAAGTAGGACTCCAATCCCAACTTTTCCTGACTCTGAGACCAGTTCTCCATACCTTACTCCACCTTATTCCCTTCAGTGACATTAAATAAAACCCCAAAATAGACATTGAGCACCTACCATGTGCAAGCATTGTTAGGGATTAGTCTGAGAAATAAAGAATTTTTCTTGGACTAGGTCTAATGTTCATGATCCTTTAGGTCACTGAGACCTTTCTGTGGGCTTTGTGGGCCTCTCTCTTTTGGATGACATTTTTTTTCTGTGACCTCCTTTTGAGAATAGCCAATCCTTCCTTTCCCTTTTGTCTTTATCCTCTCCTCCCCTCTTGTCTCTCTGTTTTCTTCCACATTTTCCTCTCCACCTTGCTTTTTCTCTGCCTCAACCCCCTAGGGCAGGAATTCTAGGTATAAGAGAATGTGTGAAGGCTTTTTTGGACAGGTGGTGCGTTCAATATCTCTTTTATCACACCACCAGGTACATATACTGCCAGCTGGCCTGGGAGCAGGGCTGACATCATACAGTATCTCAAATTCTGTGTCTGTGTGTTTTAGTGGATGGAAGAAATGAGCTGCAGAGGACACATCTGGCTCCTGTTTTTCATCATCCCCAGAGCTGACTAAGCTACACCTACTCCCTCTAGGTTCTGTCCAGAATCCTCAAATTATAGGGATCTCAGAGCCCATCTAGACTAGCTCATCCCCAAATAAGAATCCCTCCTATATAACAATACCTGGAAAATAATCATCTGGCATCTACTTGAAGATCTCTAACAAGGCAAGAAACCATTGCCTCCGAAGGCAGCCCCTTCTAACTGAGGATGGATCTAAATCTGCCTTTTTGGATGGAGCCTTCACCCAGTGCCTTTTGTGCTACCCTTTGTGAGTTCCTATTCCACATGGCAGCCGTTCATAGTCTTGAAGAAAACTAGCACATCCCTCCTAAATTGTTTCTTGACCTGGCTAAGTGGAGCATGGCCCTTCACCCCACCCCACCCCTACCCCCCAGGGCAAGGGGAATCTATGTCCAATGGCCTGCAATGTTGCCGGTCCTTTTGGAGAGGAAGAGAGAAAAGGAGGAGTGTTAGTTGCCTACAGGGGTAGCCGGAGCCTGTCTCTCAGGAAATTTTGCAGTTAATATGCCATATAAATGGGACCTTGCCCAGCCAATTGTTCAAGCCTCCTACCTGAGTCTTGTACTCTACAACGCCTTGTTTAAAAATCTCATAGTAACTTGGGGGAGCTGAGTTGGATTGTGAAGTGATTTGAAAGTAATGCTTTTATGCCCAGGGCCCCAAATTGACCTGCCCTTACTGCAAAAGGTTTGACTTGGAACAAGGAAATCAGCCCCATAAAGTGAGCAGACCCAGAGACAAAGCTTGCTTTCCTGTGGAAAGGCTCGGCCAATCAGAAAGGTGGTTGGGGGTCCCTGGGGCCAGTGCTCAGAATATAGATCTCAGGGCCATTGTGTTTCCCAGGCCAGCTGCATCCTTCCTCCCAGGCAGGCCTAGCTGCTGCTGAACTGCCTTGTGAGCCAGCCCAAGTCAAACTTCTAGGGCTCATGGAAAAGACACTGCTAAAAAAAAATAACACTTCTGAAAGAATTTTCTTGAAGCTTTTCCTGAATTCTGTGATTTCAAAAGAATGACTGAGCCATGGAGTGACCTGATCCGACTAACACGAGCTTGGAACACTCTACCACAGGCTGGGCACAGACAGTCTGTGTATATATTTGGGGTGGATATCCCAATTTGCACATCCTGCATTTACTTTGTGCTGTCTCAATTCTGCTTTGCTCAAAGAGCACAGCTCCTTTCTTATGTGGGCACGCCATGCTGAGCAGTCCTGTGCCAGTTTCTGCCATGTTGCCTAGTCAAATCCAAAGTTCTTGAGAGAGACCCTGAGAGTGTCCTTGTATCGTTTCTTCTGACCACCATGTGATTGCCTGCCCCATGCAAGTTCTCCATAAAATAGTCTTTTTTGGCAAATGTATATTTTGCATTCAAACAATGTGGCCAGCCCATTGGAGTTGCGCTCTCTGAAGCATAGTTTGAATACTTGGCAGTTCAGCTTGAGCAAGGACTTCAGTGTCTGGTACCTTATCCTGCCAGGTGATCCTCAGAATCTTCCTAAG
This sequence comes from Bettongia penicillata ogilbyi, assembly GCA_023548195.1. Lineage (NCBI taxonomy): Eukaryota > Metazoa > Chordata > Mammalia > Diprotodontia > Potoroidae > Bettongia > Bettongia penicillata. The sequence continues at coordinate 436,581 of JAJHZJ010000042.1, forward strand.
ACAGTTCAAATGGAAGCGATTCAGTTTCCTGGCATGGTGCTTGTAGACACTGAGAGTTCCTTATGCTTATGAGCTTATGAACAAACTCAGAGATATATACTCACAGGTTAACTCTCTGTGAAATAATTCCACTTGAGTGGAATAGAATGATGGAGATGGAGTGGAAAGGACACTGAACTGGGGATCAGGAGACCTGGAGTCCCAAGCTACCTGTGAGCTGCATCTCAGGCTTGCAACAATGAGGTCAGCATGACGGCTCTGTAGACCTTCAGTTTGGCCATAATACCTCTTCTCTCCCAAACTTTCCTTTGGAGCCTCCCAAACACTGAGCTAGCTCTGGCAATGCATATGTCAACCTCACTGACAATGTGTACATCCCTGGAAAGTACACTACCAAGGTAAGGGAACTTATGCACAGCATTCAAAAACTTCTCCTTTTGTTGTAACCTATGGTTCCACATATGGATGGTGTGGTGGTGGCTGATGGAGCACATGTGTTTTCTTGGTGTTAATTATTAGGCCAAAATTAGCACAGGCAGCAGAGAATTGATCCATACTTTGTCGCATCTCAGCTTCAGAGGCTGCATTGAGTGCATAATCTTCTGCAAACAGAAAATCATATACACACACACATTGTTCCTTAGATATGTTTGGTTGTTGTCTCCTCTTTCAGATAGTAAGCTTCTTGAGGGCAGAAAAGTATTTTTTGCCTCTTTTTTAAAATTCCCAGTGCTTAGCATAGTGCCTGACACATAGGAGGCACTTAATAAATGTCTATTGATTCATTAGACATTTTGGATAATAGAAATGTGTCCTGTTTATCAAGGAGCAAAGAATTAGAGTGAAAGGTTCTTTTTGCATGTGTGTGTATTTGAAGAATAAGTACTGAGTAAGGTATATTTAACATCAAAATAATACTGAACATAATTCCTTCAGTTATTTGGAAGAAACTGTGTTTTGAATATCAACTAACATTGTCCCTGGTAAAGTTTTATGCTTGAGGAGAGAGACTTTCCAAACTTAGCCCATACCTATTCTTAAGGTGAATGGAAGCAAAGCTAGGAGGTACAATTAATAATGCAACTGGCCTTGGACAGTCAGGAAGACCTGGGTTCAAATCCAGCCTCAGACACTTACTAGCTATAGGAACTTGGGCAAATCACTTGACCCCAATTGCCTTCCCCACCAACCCACCAAGAAAAGTATAAGGAAGGAAGGAGCTCACTGATTTTCTCACTAGTCAGAATACACTATTCATTCAATTTCAATTTAACAGTTCAATGCTTCAAAAAACATTTATTAAGGTTCTATTCAGGGCAATCAATCGATCAGTGAACACTTATTAAAGGCTTACTATATGCTAGACATTGTATTTTGCATTGGAGATACAAAGCAATAACAAAAATAGTGCTGGCCCTCAAGGATCTTACATTCTAAGAGAGGCAACAGGTACAGAAACAGGCTTGCACAAAGACAAAAATGAAACAATCTTAGAGTAACAACTCTGTCTTAGCTGATTTTTGTTCCTTACTCCATGCATGACATCATGACCTCTATCCAGAAAGTACTTAAAAGAGTTTGTTGAAAAACTTTTTGCTCCATGGGATAGTCTCTGGGATGGGGGAAGGGAAGGGTCACAGGGAAATATAGTTGATGTAAAAACAAGGGATATCAATATTTTTTTTCAAACATTTGTTGAATTTAACCAAAGTGGAAGTACTTGCTTTCATTGAAGGATGCTAGGGACCAACGATCTCTAAAAATACCCCACTTCTCTTTAATTGGCTAACTGCCTGTTTCTGACTTAGATTTTTCTTGTAAGTTAGACCTCAGTCAGGAGCTGTTAGCTGGTTTATCAGGAAATGGAACTAACCTCTATGCCATAGCTTGAACTTGCTTTGACATATGACTCAGTCATAGCCTGATAATATTAATAGAAATATGTGCTCTGAAGAGCATCGTTGGTGGGAATGTCGGAGAAGGTCACCATTATGCTGGGGAAGTTGGTCAGTGATGATGAAACTAGCTAAGCCAAGAAGTCGATTATGTTTTGTTCCTTCATGTACCAGTAGAGAGTGACTCAGATCCTGAGAGTCAGATACATTTTCCCAGACAGAAAAGGTTGACAGATAGGGAGGATTATGATACAACAATCTGAAAAGGTCCGAACTATCCCAGGATAACAACATCTTCACTTTTTTAGTGGTCAAAAAAGGCAAGAAATGACTGAATGCTGGCCCTTCCCATACTCTCAGGAATTGGTGTCCCTTTACTCATAGATTGACCAACTTTTAATAGGAAGATACAGGAAAAAATTCAGTCTACACGATCCAGCTTATTTTGATGACCAAATAATACAGAGATCAAGTGGTGTTTTGGATGTTGTCCTGAGTCTGAAAGTTTCTGCAATGGAACCCAGGTTCCCTGAATCCCCAACCTTTCTTGTAGTTTCTAGACCACCCTGGCTCCAAGTGCAAGACATATACAGTATCCACATAATAACTTCATTGTAGTCTGGTGTTTTAATTCCAGTTCTGAGCTGGGAGTGGGGAGGGGAAAGAGAAAGGAAGAATTTCTCCAGAACAAACCTATGGTATAACTGTAATCCCATCCCCCTTACAAAAAAACAGTACCACTGTCTGTCTCAGTAATTCTGCTGTAAATGGATCTTGGTGAGATAGCATCAAATTCAGGCTGCTTTATCTGTTTACATTTTTTCAGAGTGATTGTTAATTCTTTATGAGAAGCATCTTTGGGGTAGTGGAAAGAACCAGCCTCAGTTGGATAAAGCTAGATTCAAACCCAGCCTCTGATTCAGATTATCTTTGTAACCCTGGGCAAGTTACTTACCCCAGTAACAACTCTCTATGATTGCAGAATAATTGCAATTTATACTAGTGGAAGGAGTTTTCATGCTGGGAGTTCCCTATGCTTATGAGTTTATGAAAAAACCCAGAGATATATACACACAAGTTAACTCTCCACAAAATAATTTCACTTGAGTAGAATAGAATAGAACAGAACAGAAATAGAAATAGAATGATTGAGTAGAAAGGACACTGAACAGGGGATCAGGAGACCTGGAGTACCCAAGTTATCTGTGAGCTGCATCACCTTGGTTACATCATTTAAATTTTCTGGCCTTTGCTTCTTTGCTGTAAAATAAGAAGAACATAAGATATCTCCCTTGTTGACCACAGGGACTGCTGGTTTGAGTATTTGGTCTCTGATGCTGGCCTGTCGGCCCATCCCCTGAGTATTGAATGATAGTTTTACCGAAAATAAAAATAAATGAAAACAAGGCACTGCCATAAATTACATGTTCTTCCCAGATGACAATTTCTGGCTTGACATTGGAAAGAAATTAAGGAGCTCATAGATGAATCAGCATCTGTACCTTTCAAAGGGAAGGGACATTTTTGTTTCTTATCCCATAAGTATGACTTTGTGTGTTTTAGTACAACGATGTTACAATGTATATGTCACAGCTCTGTAATACTCTTGATTAAAAAGAAAAAATAAGTAAGGGTTTATAGCTTTGTTTTATCTACTTTTTGAAGGCAAAAAGGCAGGGCAGGGGTGTGCCTCATTTCAGGGCTTAGAAAATGAAAGGTATACTATTTACATCTAATACTAGATATGACAACACTAACAATGGAACTGTGATTCACTGAGCATAGGAAACTCCTGGGTGAAAACAACTCCCTCTTCCATTGCAGGCTGGCACCTTCTCATCTTAGAGAATTGCCTGGTGAACTGAGAGGTTAAGTGACAGCCGGTATTTGTTACAGCTGAGAAGTGAACCTGGATCTTCCTGACTGGGAGGCCAACTCTCTATCCGCCACACCTCACTTACTTCTCGATTAAAATAAAGTTGATGATTACTGTTATTTTATTTCTTTTTTCCTTAAAAAACAATTCTAATCCAAGTGTAGAACTGATACCATTCAAATGAATGTTGAATTTCTTGTTAGAATGTATCACTTTGTTGTTCCTCTGTATCCCAGAGCCTTACACCATGTTGTGCACATAGTAGGTGTTTAACAAATACTGCTTGATTGAATCATGCAATTGACATGATAGAATGTTGGAAGCTGTGCTAAGGGTTTTACAAACAGTTTCACATTAGATCCCAACAGTAACAGTGAAGAAGGTACTAAAGGCACTGGTATCCCCATCTTACAGTTGAGAAAAGTAAGACATAGCATAAAGTGACTTGTACATGTGGTCAGACTAGTAACTAGTAATTGTAGTTAGTAACTGTAAAAGGTGGAATTTGAGACCAGGTCTACCAAAGCAATATGGTGCAAGGGAAGAAAGGCTTTGTCTGCAGTAGACACAAGTTCAAATCTTACTCTGCCAATGGTTACCCACGTGCTCTTGGGCAAATTGCTTCATCAAACTGAGCCTCAGTTTCCTCATCTATAAAATGAGGAGCTGGACTACAGGGTCCTCGAGGCTTCTTCCACCTTTAGAGCTATGATGCTACTGAGGCCATATCTTCAAATCTCGCATTCCCTCCTGGCTACTAAGCCACCTAGGAGAAGGGAGTTTGTACTAAAATGGGATAAGAAGATAAGGGAATGAGAAAACTCCTGGACAGCCAAATAGGCAGAACACAACTATACAATGGCAAAACAATATTGGAAAGTAGAAGCTTACTATGAATTAGCAATAAAATGTGGTCATCTTAGGCTGTATTGAGTGTTATTACTTCTAGGAATAAGGTGGTGATATTGTCATTGAATTCTGACCTAGTCAAACATATTTGGAGTATTGTGTTTAGATATGGGTACTATAGTCAGGAAGGATATTGATAAGCAGCTAGGTGATACAGTAGAGCACTGGGCCTTAAATCAGGAAGACACAAGTTCAAATCCAACCTTAGATACTTTCTAGCTGGGTAACCTTGGGCAAGTCACTCAACTTGCTTTGGTTTCCTGTAAATTGGGATGATAATGACACTTATCTCTCAAAGTTGCATGGATAAAGTGAGGTAGGATTTCTAAAATGTTTTGCAAAACTTAAAATGCTATGTGAATATTGTTTCTTCATCATCATCATCATCGTTAGCAAGGCATCAGAATGAAGGCAACCAGGATGGGAAATGATTTTGACTCCATGTCATGCTGTGCCATATGAGGATATATAGTGGTTGAGTTTTTACTTATTACTACTAAATAAGTAGCAGTGATTCTTTACCAGGGTAAGTTAGAGTAATTGACTACTAATTTCTCCATTTGTTAAGTTCTATTAAAGGTTACCGGCTCTCAGCTTGCAAAGTCCATTTTCTTTTCTTTTCTTTTTTTTTCAAAATTGGAGGCATGCTATGGTACCCTTCCCATCTCCCAAAGTCTTTGAAAGATTACTGATGCTGATACAGCAATTACATCCACCATTTATTTGAGTACTATTGGATATGGTGAATCTTCACCTAGAGATTTGAATTCACTGATGATGTTTTCTAAGAGGCCTGAGTTAGCAGATGTGATGAGCCTTGGGAGGCCCTTGGTCATGACTCATATATACTCCCACAGAAGACAACCGATTTCTCCCTTTCTGTGTCATACCTCAAAATACCACTTTGGTACTCAACAGCAGTCAATAATAGCTTGTCTCTTTTTCCTCCAGGTCTGGATAATTACTTACCTGGCAACATTTGTGAATCTCCATTATCATTCTCTGGAGTACAAGAAGTTGAGATCTCCTTAGATGATCCAATTTCCCAAACTGATTTAAAATAGACTCGCTACCTAGAGCTCAGCTGTCCATGGTTTAGGAAGCCAGATGAGCTTTCTTTCTTTCTTCTTGGTTCCACCATGTTCCCCTCTTCATCCTCTTAGTATCAGCCTCTGCTATGTCATATTCTCTTTCTTTGATTCCTCCTTAAATCATTTCTTTTAAAGAATATTTCATTCTACAGGAATGTAAAGATGCATCCCTTGAGCCACTTCATTTTCCCTAAGGTGGAGACCAACTTGTACTGCATATGCATAGATGCTACTTAGTACCAGCAGAACACAAAGAGAACAGACTCTCTTTAGTCAATTGCAGACCCCCTCATTATGTGTACAAAGTGAGATCCTGTCTTTTTTCTTGTTTTTATCTTATTTAAGCACCATTGTCTAGTATTGTGAGCAGCTATCTATTTGAAACAACTGCTCCATACTCTAACAACTGCTCCATACTCTAAAAGCTTAGTTATGAAGGAGCAGGGATTAATTATCTATTGAATTTTTTAATTACCCTTATTATTTCTACAAATATATCCTTTTACTTCTCTTCCCAAAGAGGGAAACTATTAGAAGCCTGTAGGCTTCCTCCTTCGAAGTCATTTTAATCCCTGAGGACACTCTATTTCCTGCCTCCTTTTCTGTTTGTTAACTGTTCTTCATGGCAGGAATGCACCTCTATCTCTCAGAATCCCTACTTACCTATAAGGCTTGGTCCAAGGACCACCTACATGAGCCCTTGCTTTATTCTCTAGATGCTAATGCTTTTCCCTTAAATGACTTAATAGCTATTTGTGTGTGTTTTCTTGTATACTGGTTGTCCCCATCACCTAGATGATAAGTTTGTTGAAGGGAGGGACTGTTTCTATCTTTGTATCAACATTGGCTAGCACAGCACCTGTCATATAATAAATACTTAATAAATTCTTTTCAATTGAGTGAATGGCTTACCTCTAAGTGGTACCTATTGTAAAATTATATGGATGTATTCTTAATTTTCTTAGAGCCCAGCCCTTCACAAGTATTTTTCCAGCTAACATTATCAGTCGATCACATTTACCAAAGTAAAAGCAGTTTGGAGGTAGCTTAAATCCACACACAGCACAGCTTTTGGTTTAACTCTCATCTGTGTCCGTATACATAGAGATGCAATGGAAATGACCACATTCCAGGTCTTTTCTAGCCCTGTGGCCAGTTGGTTTAGCCAGAAATTATGGGTAAACTTGTTCTTGAATTATTCTGTCCAACCTTTACATAAACAAGCTAAATAGCAAATGTGAACATTCTTGTCTGTTCACTTTTCAAACCTTGCTTTCCAAACTGGGGCTTTGTGTTGGGGTCAAATTCCATTAACTTTTGGAATCTTTAATGGTGTTGATCTGTATTATTAGGTTCTTGCTACTACGTTCAGTAACTAGGTGATGCAGTGGATAGAGTGCTGTGCCTGAAGTCAGGAAGACTCATCTTCATGAGTTTAAATCTGGCCATGGATTACTAGCTGTCTGACTCGGGGCAAGTCACTTAACCCTGTTTTGCTTTGGTTTCCTCATCTCTAAAATGAGCTGAAGAAGGAAATGGCAACCTACTCCAGTATCTCTGCCAAGAAAACCCCAAATGGAGATCACTGAGAGTTAATGACTGAAATACAATTTAACAATGACAACTAGGTTCTTCTGCAATTGAATTTTATTAGTATATTAAAATCTTACTTTATTTATATTTATAATATATTATAAATATTTTAATAATTAATATTTAATTATTAATACTTATAAATATTTAATAATGTAAATATCTTAATAATAACAATGGTATTATCAGTTATTATGATTCATATCAATTAACTTAATTGATAATTATATTATCAGTAATATTAAAAATTGATAAGTAATTTACTTGATTAATACATTAATTTCTTAAAGATTCACAGGGACAGCTCAGACTGGACAGCTGCACACTATAAGTAGCCCTTACAAGTTTTGATATAGGGACTGGCCTGATCTCTGCCTTCCTAGACTTTCCAGGTTCCTGTCCACATTCTGAATCTAGGTAACACAAAAGCAGACTTGCTCCTGGGTAGAACTCCAGCAGACAGTTGCTGACTTTAGCCTTATCGGATAGCTAAAAGCCTCTGAAGTAACCCATGACCGTGTAGTCCCTAGCCTCGGCATTCACCCCTGGACGCAGTTTTAGATATAGCTATGAAGTAAGAATGACAGGTCTATGGGCCCGTTGTTCCATAATTTCTACGTGGTCAGCTGACTGTGGGATGAATTTGTGTTTCTGGACAGAAAAGTGACCCACTATATTATTTGTTTTCTTAGATTTCCTGGTCACTACCTTGTTCTGGTACTCTTTCTAGATCTTTTTTGGAGTAGTTATAAGGAGACTAGATTGTACTATTTTCTCCTATCCTATCATCTTTGTTGGTCCCTCAAACATGGATATGCTTTCTGTTGATGTAATGATCTAGACTTGATAATAGATTTATTATGCCATCCCTGTTTCCAACTTGCAATTAAATTTAACTCAGTAAATGCTTTAAAATTCTTACTATGCTGTAAATAGATATCATGAACTTACATAATGAACTTATGAACTAACAAAGTTATAATTATGTAAGTTTTATATATATATACATATGCATATATATATATATGTAATGAACTTAAAATGAACCCACAATGAACTTATAAACTAATAAGGAAGATAAGTTAGGTATACATAATAATTGTAATAGAGAATAAATAAGGTACATAAAAGAGGTATCTTTATTTAGATGATCTGGGTTGCAATCCTTGCAATGCTAAATATTATTCATGTGACATTGGGCATGTGACATTAGGCTTTGTGGTTTAATGGAATCAATAATGGAGTCAGAGGCAGAGGATCTGGGCTTGGATCATAGCTCTGCCATATTCTACTTTAGTGATCTTGGGCAAATTCCGAAGCTCAAATGCACTGACTTCAAAATGAAAGGGTTGGAATGGATAACATCCCTTCTGAATCTAAGTCTATGAGCATTTCTGGCGGTTGGCATGGAGATCAGGGGAGGCTTCATGGGGATGCCAGCATTTGTGCTCAGTCTTGGAGAATCTATAGAATTTCAACAAATGAAAACATGGGAGGTGTGCGAGGGAGGACTGGAATAGGGAATTGGCATTCCATTCATAGGCAAGAGCATCAACAAAGGCATGGAGGTAAGAAGCACAGAATGTGTTTGTGGAGCAACATGCTGATTAGAATGTAGGCTGTGAGAAGAACACGATTATGAGAGAAGGAGTCAACTGAAGATTTTTCTAATTTAATCCATTGTTGCTTTCCAACCTAGTGCATGGAATCAGGGTCATATTGTAGAGAGATCCATAAGAAGGACAGAATTATGGACCTATACTTGAATGTCACATTGAGAAGTTTAAATTTTAGCTGACAGGCAACTTTGAGTCCATTCTTAGGTTTGGAATATGAGCATTAAATTTCTGCACATGCAGAGAGATGACCCTGAAACAGTGATTTGATTGGAATGGGGAGCTGGTGGGGAGAAACTCCCTCTGGACCCCCTTATGATCTCCAAGAGTTGCCTTGTGGCACTGAAATCACTTGCTCAGTGTTCCACATCTAATCTACGTCAGGATGGGACTTGAATCCAGACCTAGGCAACTTTGAGATCAGTCTCTTGAGTCAACAAGGCATGTTTCTTCCCTCTTCTCTTTGTAAAGAATTGTTAATGTAATTGTGTACTGCATGTCTCAAAAGTCTTACACACACTTTAAAACTTTAATTGCTTCAAACCACACCAAGACTTTTGGGATACTTTGCATTAGACGGATCAAAGGACCTTTGTAAGATTGTGAGGAATAGGGGAAAAAAAACCCAAACCTGAAAGAGACCCAAGATTCTTGACTGGATGGACAAGAGAGTCTTCAAGCCTAATGTTAGGAGTCTGAATCAATGATGCAGTCTCTCCTTGAGAAACGTTCAAACTGTATGTAGAAAGAATCTTATATTTAAACCTGAAAAGGATCTCAACGATAGTGAAATCCTCTCCTCTCACTTTAGATGCGAGTAAGTGAGCCTCTCCAATCTCTAAATAAGAAAAACAATAAATCTGGCAATATTGAGTATACTTTCTGATTCCTGGATCACCATTACATATTAATTGGACTTTCCCCAATCAAACAAAGAACAGACATTTATTAAGTACTTTCTGTATTCCCTAGCGCAGCAAATTCTTTTAACTGTGGGAAAGTTTATATAACAGACAAACTCCATCATTTATTTGAAGGACACTCTGGAGATGTTTGCCAGCTTTTCCTCAGATGCCTTCTTTTCATTTTTTGTTATTGGTAGGAAACAACATAGCCTGCATACAGTTGTTCTCCTACCCCAAAACTTTCCACCTTCAGACAGGAGAGAAAATACCATTCATCATACTGTACATTTCCTTTGTAGTAAATATTACTGGTTTTAATTACCAATTTTTGTTGACTCAATGTAATATGCAGTTTTGGAGTTGAAAGGAGCCTGAGTAACTAAAATTACATCCCATTTTCGGCGAACTTTGTTCCCTAAATACAGGAAGTTGTAAAATCTCTGATAGCAAATTTGATTGGGCCACGGGCAACACCGCAAATGATGGTCTGCTGGGGAGTCGGTGTCTCGATGAAAAAGAACTAAGAGATTAACTCGGGGCCTGCTCAGCTGTCAATTTTTTACTCTGAAATTAGGGTGAGTGGTAAATTTTTGGTTTGGGCTTTGAAGTAGAGTTAGGCCTTTCTCAGTCATGCCTGTCATTCAACGGGGAGACTTTTCTTCACAGCTGAGCTCTGCCCTTTTTCTGTAGGTAATTAACATCTTTCCCCCCACCATGTCATTACTTTGTTATTATTTCCATTCATCAAGTGCTAAATATTTCTTTAAAATTCTGATGGCCTTGACATGTTAAACTGTGCCCCCATTATTGACGATATTAAATAACACCTTCAAAAAATCCCTGCCTGAGCTTCGGTGCATGTTCTGATCAGACACATGGGGCAGTGTCTCCTTCTTTGCATCTTTAAGGGCTTTGCATATTAAGGACTTTGAAAATATGTTTTTAGATCAAAATATGACCCAAGGCAAAGGGAAGAAGGGTGGAGAAGAAAATCATTCTCTTATGAGCTTCTGAAACATATCCAGACAAAACAGATTCACCTCCATAATGCCAGAGTCTGGGGGAACTTTTCATCTACTTGGTATATATCAGTTAAGTACATATTTATACGTTTCTTCTCACAGTGGAGCGTAAGATCCTCCTTTATGTATTTAGTGGTTAGCCTAGGCTCTGGCACATGGTAAGCCCTTTATAAAGGCCTGTTAATGGATTACCTGGTTTTGGAAACAACTATGGCGAAAGCAGAAGGCATTATTAGAGCCTATTGTGGATTGACCGATTGCCGGCTGATGACTCTCAGTAGTCCAATGGCCCCTGCTGCGTGCTCAGACACTCCTTAGCTGTGCCAAGGCATTTCACTTTTTTTTGTCTCAGTTTTCTCTACTCTAAAATGGGATCATAATAACATCTATTTCTCAAGGTGTGATGAGGATCAAATGATGATGTTTGTAAAGCACTTGGCATAGTGCATGGAACATAGCAACATATCTGTATATATATATATATGTGTGTGTGTGTGTGTGTGTGTATGTGTACATGTGTATATATATACATGTAAATATAAGCATAGGTATATTTACCAAGTTTCAAGCATATATGTATGTGTGTATACAGAAATCCAAGCTTTGAGTACGTATATGAAGAAAATGAAGATAATGCAAGCTTCAAGCATATATATGTACATCTATATGTATATACGTGTGTGAATATATTCATATATATGTATACATGAATATGTATGTATATATCTTAGATTTCAGAAAATATACTCGCTTTTCTTCATGTTATCCTTAAATACATTTCTAAAAGTATATTGGAGTTAGAAAATTTTGCTTATCCCTCCCTCCCACCCAGATGTGAATGTTTCTCATTCCTGAAATTTCTTTGTATTTCTTTATCTGTCCCTTCAGCAGAGAAGACCTGAATGACACATTCTCCTCTGCCTAGCATTTTCCACTCATAAAGTCCTTTCTGGAAGTAGCCAAACTGATTAATTTTAGAAACCATTTATAGTCTTGGGGAAAGCCTCATAAAATGAACTTTACTACTCTCAGTAGAGAAGTGGGGGTCTACTGGTAAGGAATGCTAACTACTCCTTCAGACTCAGGGACACTGTCATAGAAGCAGGGATTTAGAATTGGAAAGGATCCTAAAGGTGGTTGAATCCAGCTCTCTCATTTTATAGTTGAGGACAAGAGATTCTAAGTCACTTGCCCTTGCGTACACCATTGTATTTTCCATGATTATAAGGGATGGCTCAGTACAGATAAGAGTCATTTCTCTTTCTCCAAATCTCTGGTGCTTGGTCTAGTTCTTGGCATACAGTAGGTGTCTCATAAACGGTTGTTTATGTAAAGGAATGAACAATAAAAAGCATCAGTGATGCTAGACGATTGAAATAAACAAATGGAATCATTCTCCTCTTTTTCAAATGAGGAAAGGTCATTCAGTTTATTGCAGATGTTCCTATTGTGATCTAAGCTCCTTGTTCTATGCTGCAGAAGAGACAGAGCTCAGATAAAAAGCAGAGGCCAGTGGAGAGAGCTGAGTGAGGCTTGTACCCAAGCCTTCTGACTTCAGGTCCTGCAGTCATTCTATTACCCTGAATTCAGCCTGACCCAGAGGATTTGGACTTAGATTAAGAAAGATCTGGGCTCAAATCCTGTCTTAGACATTAACTCTCATGGGGCATGTGAACAGTCAGTCAATAAATATACCTACTATGTGCCAGGCACTGTGCTAAGTGATGAGGATTTAAAAAAAAACAGAAGAAGCAGAAAACAGTCCCTGCTTCAAAGAACTCACAATCTAATGGAGACAACAAGCAAACACATAGGTACCAACAAGCTATAAGCAATCTAAATAGGAAGTAGTGAAGACAGGGAAGGAGAGCAGGGGAGGGCCTCCTGTCAAAGATGGGGTTTTATTTAATTGGGACTTAAAGGAAATCAGCAGTTGGATATGAAGAGGAATTTGGAGGACAGTCAGAGAAAATGCCCAGAGCCAAGAGACAGAGCATCTTGTTCATGGAAAGGCTGGATCTGAGTGTTAGGGAGGGCGGTGTGAGAGGACTGGAAAAGCAGGAGGAAGTAAATTATGAAGGACTTTGAAGGCCAAATAGAGAATTTTGTATTTGATCTTAGCATTGAGAGGGAACCACTGGAGTTCAGTGAGTTGTTAACTGATTCCGGGCAGGGATCTGCCTCTGGAAGGGATATCAGAGGGCATCCTCTTTTCATGGATCAGGAACTGGGGCATTGAGCGTTATGTTTACATAGTAGTAAACATTAGACTTGGGTTTGCAAACCACTCCTGCTTACTTCAGTGCTGGTACTTTCCCTACCATAACTAACACTCGTCCTCCAAAGCAGTCAAATTTTTTTTGTAAAATGGAGATAATGTTATTTGTGATGATCAGTAGAATTGTCTCTTGGCAACCATAATGCACCGTATAAAATGGGAGTTGTTGCTCTTGTTATGATCTTTTATTTTACCACATCTGTAGGAATTGGATGAGATCATAGACCTAGAGGTGAGACAGACCTTGAAGACACATCCTCATTTTATAATCAAACAAATGGACCCCATGAGGTTAAGCAGTTCACACATGGTCATAAAGGGAGTAGGAAGGAGGCTAGGATTTGGATCTAGACCTCTGACTCCATATCTCTGTCTAGAAGATCTTCAAATACTGTCTACTAGCTGTGTGACCTGGGCAAGGCTATTTTAAGTATGAAATTACCTACAGACCTTAAAGTTCTACATAAATGTGACTCTTTGTTATTATAATATTGAATTTGTGGATCCTCAGATAGTTTCAGGGTAAATAACTAGAGACTAAGGTATATTTCCCACTGAGCTCAGTATCTCAGTGGGATGATCCCTCAACAGAGGCTTAAAGCAGAACAAAGAATAAGGTAGTCCAGGGAGCCAGGTAAAAAATTCAATGTGTAACCTTCATTTTGATGTTGGGATTTGGTATCCTGATTCTGAATCCTGTTTAACCACTCTGTGACTCTGGGTAGGTTATTTCCCTCAGACTCAGTTTTCTTGTCTATATATATAATGGTAATGACACTTATCTCACGGGGTTTCCATACGCATAAAAATTTACAAATCTGTAGCCTAAATATTTTGCTGCAGAGCTTTGTCTTTGGAGAAGAATGCCCAATGGCTGAGTGGTACTCTCTTCTAAGAAAGTTTCTGTTGACTTTCTTTGCATATTCCATTTATTAATTGAGGGGCACCCTTTGAACTTCCTGAATGAACCTACTGATTTCCCCAAAGGCTGAGATTAGCAGTGATAACTGGGGGGATGATTTGTGGGCTGAGGTTTCCATAAAAAAGTACACCACCTTAAGGTAGAGAAGGATATTTGTGAAGCAAAAGCCAAGAAATGTCATCATTTGGCTTCATTTACAGAATACACAGCTTCTTTTTGTCCCTGAACAAGAGATGCCCCAAAGTGGAAAGATGAAAGGGCCCATCCGGAAACGTGGTTGCTGAATGACTACAGATGTAGAAAATTTTCTGATAAAAACCTTCGTAATACAGCCAATGCTGAAGGTCCACAGGCTGTAATTTCCCAAACTTCCTAGCAACCAGAGTAGATAGAATCCTCTGAGTGTGTTGCCTTGGATTCTGACACCCCACCACAGCAGAGATTGGAAAGCTGGGTTTTGATCAGTCTGTTTCACTGACTCCAATATAGTTCACTTCTCGGGTGTTTCCCCTTATTATGACTTGGTATCGAGGCGTTACTGCTGGAATCTTATATCCAAAATACTTGGCTGCCAGCTGGGCTTCATTTTAATATAAATAGCAGGTCTGTACTCCCTTAGGTGCCTATTAAAATGTCATCCAGCAATTAGCTGGATCAAATATGAACACAGGGTACCTTTATTCTTCCTCAAAGCCAGCTTAGATCTCAGATTGAAATCTTAGTTTGCTCATAGTCTACAGACGCAGAGCAGGGTTATACAATCAGAAGGAGATAGATAGCATGGCCTTTTGGGGAATGGGAGACTTCTGTTGGAAACCCCTTTAAAAGAGTCAAATTAGTTTCAGGAGAGGTAAAAATAGGCTAGCTCTCTGGATAGCCCTAGTGAGTTTTCTTCTTTCTCCTTTTGTCTCAAACCAAATGAGATTTAGTAATAGCAATGCTAATCTGTCTTTCTCACAGGGAGAATATGTATCCCTCCCAGAATCGTGTGGATTCCCTCAAATGTTACAGTAATAAAAATAATAGCATTTATACAGTACTTTAAGGTCTGCAAAGCCTTGTCACAGATTACATCATTTTATTCAGTCGTTTTTCAGTTGTGTCTGACTTTTCATGAACCCACTTGGAGTTTTCTTGGCTAAAGATAGTGGAGTGTTTTGCCATTTCCTTCAGCAGTGTGTCCGCATTTTACAGATAATGAAACTGAGGCAAATAGGATTCAGTGACTTGCCCAGGGTCACACAGCTAATACAAGTCTGAGACTGGATTCGAACTCAGGAAGAGTTGCAAAATATCTCATCTTTCCTTAATAGTAACCCTCAGAGGTAGGTAGTATTATTATCCCCATTTTATAGATGAGGATCCTAGGTTGAAGTGACTTGCCCAGAATTGCACAGCTAAGTGTCTGAGGATGGATTTGAACTCAGGTCTTACTGTTTCCAGGTCTAGTACTTTATCCTGGGTGCCTAGCTAGACTGACTGAATACCTAGGTATAAGCATTGACAATCTGTCGTGTTTTACTCTTCCCTCAGTTGATTTTATGACAAGGACTAGGACATAACTGTCATGGCTTAGAGGCTGAGATTTTTTAGGGTATGTGTCTCAAAGTGGTTTGGTCACTGCTCATAATTTGTCTTTATTTCCTGAGACTGTTGTGAGAGGATTAATGGTTCCTCACATTGGGTAATGTAGCAGGCAATGAATTTCTCAAGAGGCAGAGAGCTAAGAAAAAAAATTTCACATTCCCACTAGCATGTAGTGTAAACGTATTTATTTGGAATTACAAATTAGTTTAAATTCATTGAAAATATGTAATCTGTGCAATTCTATGTAATTGTTGCTAATTCTATATTGTATAATTTTTTTTAAAGACTAAAGATGCAGTGTGCAATTATATCATTAAACTGCACTGAAGTTCAGTTTTGACCGATACACGTTGTTGATCTTACTACTGTATCATAGGTGGTCTCAGGGCTTTTCCCAGTTCTTGCCCTTTCTTTTCTTAGCTGTTAAGTCTAACACTGGATGAGGGTCACTGTGGAGGGTGCAGTTCACTGGCCAACATTCAGTCCTTTTCGGTCCTTCCTCCCTTCTAGAAAGAGCTAGAACTGAATCCTCTCTGAACTTGGTCTGTCTCCTCCCCCCCAGGAGCGGGGGAATGGTTTAGGGTACAATCTTTTCTTTAATCACTGCCCATCCTCAAAGACCCCCTCCTCTCTCTGGAGAGTTTTAGTGGATACAGTGCTAGACGTAAAGTTAGGAAAGCAAGAAAACCTGCCTCCTATTTCCTAGTGGAGTGAGATGTTTAACCTCTCCTGGACTCAATTCTTCATCTGTAAAATGAGGGTGCTGGACCAGATAACTTCAAAGGTTCCTTCTACTTCTCAATCTGTGATCCTGCGATATAATCTGGAGAAGCTAGGTGGCGCCATAGTGCAGGGCTTGAAGCCAGAAAAACTTCTTCCTGAGTTCAAATCCAGTCTTAGACACTTAATAGTTGTGTGACCAGGGAAAATCACTGAACTCTTTTTGCCTCAGTTTCCTCATCTGTGAAATGACCTGGAGAAGGAAATGGCAAACTACTCCAGCTTCTCTGCCAAGAAGACCCCAAATGGGGTTACAAAAAGTCAGACACAAGTGAAAAAATGACTAAATAGAATGGCATAATCTGCCACTATCTGTTACAACAATTAGGTCCTTTTAGTGTAGGGCTAATATAATGGCCCTTAGGTCTAGTTGCTCCCCTTTTCTGCCATTTTATGGCAGTTTTCATCAGATAGAAATTTGTTAATACAGTCACAGTATCTCAGAGCCCTCTGCCAGGAAACTTCCCAACATTCAGACAAAAATTGAGCTCTAAGCTCCAATTTAAAAGTGTAACTAACACCTGCCTTCTATTTACTTGAGACAAGATTAGACTTTGGAAAAGCCTTAGGTAAAAGAAGCTAGCTGAGTCTATTTACTGTGCTAATTACTGGAAAGGTGTAGGGAAGGTAAGTTGGGGGAAAAGCAGATCCTTTGGAATTTCCCTCCTATCTTGAAACTATAAGTACAAACAATAGTTTTGACCTGAGGCTTATTTTTTTTCCAAGATACTTTTAGGGACCCAAAGATCTACCTTAATCTCACCCTTATCGGTTGAAGTTCAACTCTCCTTTCAGTTTCTAGGCATCTGTTTCAATTCTTTATTTTACAGATGAGGAACCTGTGATCCAGAGAGTTTAAGGGTAACTTGTCCAAGGTCACATATGTAAAGAAATAGGATTTGAACTCATGTCCCAAGACTCCAGAGTCAGGGCTTTTCCCACTGTACCACGGCTGCCTCTCCTAGTCTTGTTTATTTTTTTTTTTATCATCTAGAAAGAAGATAGAGATATATAAACAGACGGATTATATAAAACCTTTATTATATGTCAGAAAATATTCTAAGAAGTCAGAAGTAATATAAGCCAGATAGTCCTTGAAAATAATGATGATCACATTTATATAACACTTTAAGAACATTATCTCATTTTATCCTCACAACAATCTTCAGGGATAGATGCTATTAATATCTCTATTTTACAGATGAGGAAAATGAGACAGGCAGAGGGTAAGTGACTTGCCCAGGTTCACATAGCTCTAAGTATCTGAGGTCACATTTGAACCCAGGTCTTCCTGATTCCACTTCTACTCTCTCTACTTCAGTATCTCTCTCTACTTCAGCATTCTCTCTACTTCAGTCATCTAATTGCCTTCAGGGAGCTTATATTCTCATAAAATAAAAAGGAAAATATAAAAGGAAGCACTAAGGTATGTGTGAGAGAGATGGCAGCACCTATAGGGTATAGAATTGGCCAGCATGAAAGCTTTGTTCTGAGTGAGATAAGGTGAAATGCAGAAAGGTTCTAGGGATAGAGTCTTGGATCCCTAGAAAAACTTATAAACTAATACGTTAGACCTAGAAACCATCTCAGAGACCACTTTGCCCAACCTTCTACTTTCTAGTGGCAGTCTTCATGGAAAGTCCTGCAAAGACACTTTCAATAAAGAGAGTTAGAGGGCCCCAATTCAAATTTCATCTTTGCAAGTAAGTAACAATGTCCTCATGTCTCTGGGCCCCAATTTGTGGACTAAAGGATCTTTAAGGATCCTTCTAGATCTAAATTCAAAGAAATATCATCTACAATTACTTATGAATTCATCTTTGCAAAAAGACATGGGGATTTTTTGTAAACTGGAGATTGAAAATTCATTTTGGAAGTTTTTCTTTTCACTGTTTATTGACTTAATTTTAATACACTTAGAAGATGTCAGCTCAGTAAAAGCAGGAGTTAATAGAAATGTAATGGTGAAATTGAATTGGAATTGGAATTTCGCTTTCTTGAAAACTAATCTATGGATTATATTATTGTTTTTGTAGACACACATTGTTTCAGGGAGAGGCTAAAACATATGTCAAGCATAACTCTTTCTCCTCTTTAGACATCCTTTGGTCACTTAACAATTATTCCACTGTGGACAAATTTATCTTCTATTTTTCACTGGAGGAAAAATGTGCAGGCTTTGAACTGTCATCTGTAAACTGAGTTATTTGCCATCATTTATATATCTTAAGGATTCTAAGACCTGAATGTGTTTATTTAGAGCTGATTTATACTGTGGAATTCCCACATGGACATGAATATGGTAATCATAGTGAGTAATTTAGATATCCTGTCACAGATTGCTAGAGACTCTGATTTTTGCTAAGAATGTACATAAATTAAGGATTGACAATCAACAAATGAAATCTGGTGACCATATAATATAGACATGATACCATACAGGCCTTGGGAGGCAGAGGAGCAGCGGACCTGCAAATAGGTTAGTCTTAGCCCACAGGTTTTCTGAGAAATAGGGAAGAGCTAAGAACTTCGGGCCCTAACTCACCAATGGGTTTGAGGCCTATCCGTCACCCTTTACGGGTTTTACCAGGGTGTGCCCACTGTGCATTCTACAGCCTGTTGAAGCCACAAGTCAGCCACCTAGAAAATATTAGTCAGATTCAGGACTGGAACCCAACTCTTTCTGACTCCAAGACTCATTATCTATCCACTAATGCCACATTGCCCCTATTTGAGATACAAAAAGTGCTGATCCATATGACCCTTGTCCTCTGATCCCTGCCCTACAGTTTGTCCTCAGAAGATCCTGGTTAAGAAATCCATTTCTACATAGCATGTGCCCATACCAAGTTCACTTCCAAATGCAGCATGGTGGATTGATGTGTCCATATCTCTGCTACTTCTGGGCTGAGTCAAGCCAGTTTTTTGCTGTTCCCCATCTGGCTTTTGTCAGATCATAGTATGGGTTCTAGTTCTTGGACTTCCGTTGACTTATTCTCCTGACCTTTCAAAGCTTTCATGCCATAGCCATCTTTAATCATCCCCATTACCTAAAAGCAGGAAGAATTAAAATAGATCCAACAAAGACACAATCAGGACCATACACTCTCAGCTTCATGTCAGGTCTGAGTAAGAGGGACTGAGGTTTCTACCCTACTTGGAGGTGCATAGCAGTTCATCCTCCTTCTTGAAGTTCAGCCCAGAAGGAAAGAGCCAGATCAAGAAATTCACCTAGCTAACCAGCGCATTTTGAATGTTATTCCATGCCACACCCCATTCTTCCACCTTTGGATATTCGGTCTAAAAGTCTTCTCTTCACCACTTAACTAGACAGCCAGTTACCCAATGTCTGCCCATGCTCCAAAGTCCAACTGGACACGGCACATGCTCATAAGGACTGAGCTGATTGTCCAGGTTCAACCTGCTCATAGGAAGAACTGAGTTTACAGAGAAAGGACATTACTATATAGCTACAACTCAAACTCTCTCAGAGTCTTACAAGTAACCTCTTATTTATCACTGTAGTTCCTGAGTCCCCATTTATGCACATTTACACCTAATCAGTCATTCACAATGATGACAACACCAATTCTTAAACATAAAACATTTATATAAGGAAGGTAAAAATACAGAGAATCAATATATTCCCATTAACCCATAAAGTTGGGCAACACTCTTCCATCTACATACACAGTCTCTGTGGGGAAAGGAAAGCACATATGAATAGAAACCTAACAGAGGAGTATGTAACTATGGACAGTCATGTGCTTGAGTCAACTCACAATTCTAGACAACAAGGGTCGATGTCTTTGGTCCCTTAATGAACTTCAGCTTCTTCTCTGCTAATTGCTTCCCTTCTGGCCCTCAGGACTCCATTCCTGGACAAAGCTTTTCCTTTTTAGTCTTTTAGCTTTCAGTCCCTCTTGAAAGGGCACTAAAAGTGTTGTGCTACAAAAGTAGCCAGCAGTTCCCTAGAGCCATTGAGCTGTCACTCATCCTCAGGTGGATACTTTGTGTGATGCAAACCAGCCCAGCCAGGGCTTCACTCAACAGTATGCAAAGTGATCTAGTCAGTTTCATGCTATGCTTGAGTAAAACATCTGCAAAACTTGTCTCTTCCCCTTCAAACCAGAATGGGGCAGTAGAGAGCAAGCCGAGGCGACAAGCATTTATTAAGTTCCTACTGTATGCCTGGCACTATGCTAAATGCTGGGAATACAAAGCAAGGGGACAAAACTGTGTCCTCAAGGGTATCACAATATAACAGTGAGTGCCCAGTAACTTCTGAGAGGTTTCACCTTTTTCAAACTGGAGATGGTATTATTGGACCATTACTGAAAATACAATGTTTCATCTCTCTTCCAGTAAGAAGGCTCCCAACTTTTCTTCAGCCAGTCTCCAAAGTCATGCATATACTTTAACTGAGAGCCTCCCAAGTGTAACAGCTGAAGCAACCATCTTCTGCCTCAGCTCCTTACTGCCTTCTCAATTACTCCTGCTGGGTCTTTTTTCAAGTTTCAGTGAATTAAATCAGAGCCTCCTGTTGTTCAGTAACTCATTTTTTCCTTGTGAGGTAAAGAAATACACTCTTCTGTTAGTTATGAAACCAACAGTCCTTATTTAATTATGCCAGTTTCCAAACAGTTATATGAAATTTCTTTATGAGTTTTCATCTCTAAAAGCAGTTATATGCAAACAAGCTGAGGGGCCACAGTTCCCTGAAGCCAACGTCATTCTTGTCCTTAGACAGGTACTCCTAATTCTCTATCCTTTTTTTCTTCCAGTCTGTGTCTCCTATCTTAATGGAAAAAGATTTTCTTCACACATATATTTGAATAGCTTTTTATACACAGCATTTCATTTTCTGCCCCTTTCCATGACCAAACTTGTCGGTTGTTTATATCCTTCACAGATGGATTTAATCTCTTTTATTTTTGTAACAGTTCATATTTTGATCTCTTTCAACAATCAAACTACTCGCCTGTGAAGTGGACAGTATCACCTACCACTATGACCCTTTGCTCTGATTTCTTAGTGCCTTGGGCACCTGTCTAAGACTTTACAAGACTTTTACTTTGTGTCTGAGTCACAAAGAAGATGGTGATAAGTGCTGGTAGAAGGTTTTTACCAGGAACTCCTTAATAATGATGAATTTTCTGAGAAAACAGACTCACCTTTTCAGAAACTTTGATCCAGTGAACCTACTATAGGGTATATACTTAAAGGAAAGGAAAGACAGGCACAAAATCTTCATATACACCCAAATATTCATGGCAACATCTGCGTTTGGAAAAGGACTGGAAACAAAGCATGTGCCCACTGGTTGGGGATTGACTAAGTAAACTGGTATGTGAATATAAATGGCATATCATTGTGCAGTAAGAATCTGATGTATATTAGAATTTTTAAATTTTTATTTCATTAAATATTTCCAAATTACATGTAAAAATACTTTTTAACAACCATTTTTAAAAATTTGAGTTTCATATTCTCTCTCTCCTTCCTGCCCCACCTCCCTCCTTGAGAAGGCAAACAATTTGATATCACTTATACTTGTGAAGTCATAGAAAACATATCTTCAAATTAGCCACTTTGCAAAAGAAAACATAGACAAAAAAATAAAACAAGGAAAACAAAAATTAGAAAAGTGTACTTCAATCTGGGTTCAGGATCAGTAGCATACTCTCTGGAGGTAAATAGCATTTTCACAATGAGTGAAATGCCTTGGATCATTGTATTGCTGAGAATAGCTAAGTTCATAGTTGATGACTATACAGTATTGCTGGTATTGTATACAGTGTTTTCCTGGTTCTGCTCACTTCACTTTGTATCAGTTTATATAGGTCTTCCCAGATTTCTCTGAAATCATCTTGCTCATAATTTCTTATAGCACAATAGTATTCCATTACAATCCTATACCACAACTTGTTCAGTCATTTTCTGATTGATGGACATCTCCTCAATATTATATGTAAGAAATTCAGAGAAATAGGAGATATGTGTACACTGATGCAGAATGAGGTAAGAGAAATCAGGAAAATAACATACATGAACTATAATTATTTAAATGAAAAGATCACTAAAAGGAAGGTAAATTCTGAATGAGTGAAAAAAGTCAAGTCATGGTCCTGGTGAACAGATAATGAAACAAACCTCTTTTCTCAAGGTAGAGACAGAGGTGGGAAACTCTTTGGTATCAGAATGTTGGAAATATGGTATCAGACATCTCTGTAAGAGATGGTTTGGGTTTATTTTCTTCAGTTACAAGGCAGGGTTTGATTTGGAAGGAAGTGGGCAAGAAATTTCCAGAAACTATTGTGATGCCAGTGCACAAAGCCTCAAGAAAAATATATTTTAATGGCCTAACACTCATACTCATATAAACATAATTATACTGCTGGAAGAATTCAACCACATTCTGACTGATATTATAAAAAAAATCTCCTAGATTCATAGATTCTTCATAAGTTCTCTTGGGAAGGCTGAATAAAGAAATTTAAAGGAGTGCTAATCTAGTCCAATCAAATCTAGCAAAAGTCATTAAAAGGCTAGCCCTGGCTAATGGGGATGCGATACAGTCCCTGCCTTCAAAAAGCTTGAGCAGTTAGGTGGTACAGTGGATCACTGCATTGCTGAGAATAGCTAAGTCATTCACAGTTGATCACTATACAGTATTGCTGCTATTATATACAATGTTTTCCTGGTTCTGCTCATTTCACTTTGTATCAACTGATACACATGTGATATATGTACATATGATCATATATATGATACATATATTTCAACTGATATATAGATCTTCCCAGATTTTTCTGGATTTGGAATCAGAAAGAGTCATCTTCCTGAGTTCCAATCTGGCCTCAGACCCTTACTAACTAGGTGACCCTGGACAAGCTGCTTAAGGCTGTTCCTCTTCTGTAAAATGAGTTGGAGAAGGACATGGAAGACCACTCCAGTATTTCTGCCAATAAAACCCAAAATGGGGTCAGAGAGTCTGAAACAACTGAACAGCAACAACTTAAGGAAGTTACCTTCCAGGGATATTCAACATGAAAAATACAAACATATTTATAAGATCATTTGAGGACTGTGAATGCACTAACTAGCTAAGCTGTTCAAGAAAGTTGACTTCATCCTGCCCCCAAAGCAGCAAGAAATGTAAATTCCTCAAACTTTTTATTACGATTTGTAGCCTTCATAAAGAATGCACACTGATCATGCGGAAAACAATGGCAAGTTTATGCTTCAGAGTCCATTGTACAAATGAAGATGTAGTGAAATCCTGCAAAGAACCTGACAAATTAACAGTAGTGATAAAGATACAGGTAGGGATTAGATTTGGGGTTTCATCAGTATAGAGGACTCTCAAGTAAGGAAATGCTTTCTACCAAGGCAGGTGGGCATTTTTTTGTACTTTTAACCAGATGCCTAGAGGTTAACTTGAGAAGTTACATAACTTGCCCAAGATCACACAGCCAGGATGCATCATGGTAAAACCCAAACACAGGTCTTTGTGTCTTCAAGGATAGCTTTGTATCCACTATACCACAGTGCCTCTGGGTACAAGAGTCAAGGGTAAAAATAACGAGGTCATGTTAGGATTGTCATTGAAAATGAAAAAGGCCAAATTCTTGTAAGTAACTGAGAAGCCACATGCTTGTTTGTCATGAAAATTTTCTTCAAGAAAAGAATCAGAAAATCATAGACTGAGCAAGCACCAAATAGGACCATGGTTTTAAAAATCAGACCAACTGCCATATTACCATAATCTAGAAAGTGCTAGTTACAGGGGTTACTCATTTTTTTTGGTGAGATGTCTGTAATAATCGAGTTCATTACCCTGTTTGACCAAATGTCCAAAGTCAGTGCTAGGTAAGCTAAAGGCTAAAGGTGAGAGGACACTGAAGGTAATACAAAGCCCTCAAAATCCTCTGCCCTGTCAATTCAACATCAGAAACTCATATTATTTTAGCAATGGAATGCCATTAGAGAAGATATGTTACCATTATTATCTGCTTTGTTGCTGTACCCTAAAGACCATGGGGTTGTTCCATCTGACTTATGGGTGAAACTTTCCATATGCATTGTCTTCTCTGCTAGAATGGGAGTTCCTTGAGGGCAAGTCCTGTCTCACTTTTCTATTTATATCCCCAGAGCTTGACACAGTACTTAATAAATCCTCCCTCCCTCCCTTCCTTCCTTCCTTTATTCATTTCTACATTCCTTCCTTCTTTCCCTGTTCCTCTTTCCTGTTTTTCATTTCTTTTCTGTCCCTCCTTCCATCCCTCCCTCTCTTCCTTTCTCTTTCCTTCCCTTCTTTCTTCTCTCCCTCCCTCCCTTCCTTATTTCCTTCCTTCCATCCTCTTCCTTCATTCCTATCTCACAAATAGATAAAGAAACACAAAGCACTCAATATCCTAGCAACTTCTGCTAGATGGGACCTGAATCTGGAGTTTCTATTAGGGCATCCCATTTATCATTCTGTCCATTCCATCTTTCCTCTCAGATACTTTCATAGTCTTTGCAAAATTCATACTTCTACCCTGTGGTTTGGATTCCCATTATAAGGTAAAGGTACTTGGATGCTTCCTGAACAAGTAAGACCCTTCTCTGCCTGAGTAACTCAGGACAATATGAGATTGACAAGAAGCATATTTCTTCCCCATCCCCATCCCAAATAGCTCTGTTCCTTCAGCTACAGAGTGATCCTTCATAGGCAACTCTTTTTCCTGCTTGAAAAAGGATGCTCTGTTAAAACAAATTTTCATCTAGGACAAAGGTTCTTCTTCTTGGGTCTATGGATACCTGATCTATCTGTGGATGAGTTTCAGAGCTAGGGAAACTGAATGGGGAAAATAAATGTATCTTTATTTTCTACCTGAATTTTTAAAATTTTCTTCAATTATTTAAAAACATTCTTCTGAAAAGGGATCCCAAGTATTCCCCAAAATGCACAAAAAGGTTAAGCACTTCTGATCTAGGAGTCCAGTGGCTGAACACTATATGCTTAAGACTATTTGACAAGTATAATTATGGGGATAACTGTTCAATAATCCACTGAGCATTATTAGCCTCAAGAACAACAGGAGGAGAAAGACAAGAAATCTCTTTGAGAAAACTAGAGATGTCAAGGGAGTGTTTTCTGTAAGAATGGGCACAATAAAAAAACATAAATGGAAAGGGCTTCATAGAAGCAGAAGACATTAAGAAAAGGTGATAAGAATATATGCAAGAAAGATCTTGACATCACTGATAATTCCAATGATGTGGTTCCTGTTCTAGAGTCAGACTTCCTGGAGAATTAAGTCAAGTGAGCTTTAGGAAGCCTTCCTAACCATAAGGCTAATGGAGGTGATGGAATTCTGGTTGAGTTATTTAAAATCGTAAAAGGGGATGCTGTTAAAGCACTATCACTAAATATGCCAGCAAATTTGGAAAACTCAACAGTGACCACCGAACTGGAAAAGATCACTTCACATCTCAACTCTAAAGAAGGGCACTACCAAAAACATGTTCAAATTGCCAAACAATTGCACTCACTTCACATACCAGCAAGCTTAAGATTCTGCAAGCTAGGCTTCAACAATATGTAAACTGAGAATTACCAGAAGGATGGGCTGGAGACAGAGGAATTAGAGACCGATTCCCAACATTCTCTCGATTCATGAAGAGAGCAAGGGAGTTCCAGAAAAAAAAAACAGAAAAAAAAAGCTACGTCATTGACTACACTAAAGCCTGTGACTGCGCAGATTACAACAAAAATGTGGTAAATCCTCAAAGAGATGAAGTGCCAGGTCATTTTACTTGTCTCTGAGGAATCTGCACATGCGTCAAGAAGCAACATTTGGAACCAAACATGGAACAATTGACTGGTTGAAGGTTGGGGAAGGAATACCACAAGGCTGTATATTGTCACCTTATTTATTTAACTTCTAGGCAGAGCACATCATGCAAAATGCCAGGCTGGATGAATCAAAACTAGAATTCACGTTTCTGGGAGACATTCCAATAATCTCAGATAGGCAGACCATACCATTTTGACAGCACAAAGTGAAGAAGAATGAACAAGCCTCCTGAAAAGAGGTGAGTGTAAAAACTGGCTTGAAGCTTAACATTACGGAAAAAGCAACAAAAAACTAAGATTACGGCAGCTGGTTCCATCACTTCCAGGAAATAGAAGCTGTGTCAGATTTTATATTTTTGGACCCAAAGATCATTGCAGACAGTGACTGCAGCCACAAAATTAAGATGCTTGCTCCTTGGAAGGAAAGTTATGCAAATCTGGACCACAGACTAAAAAGCAGAGACTTCACCTTGCTGATGATGGTATGAATAGTCAAAGCTATGGTTTTCTAATAGTAATATATAGCTGTGAGAGTAATACTATATTAGGCAAGCCAAGTGCCATGGAATGGATGCTTTGGAATTGTGATACTGGAGACTAGACTCCCTCGGAGAGCAAGGAGATCAGTTAATACTTAAAGAAATTAATTCAGAACTCTCATTGGAAGGACACATTCTGAAGCTAAAACTGAAATACTTTGACTACATAATGAGAAGACAGTACTCATGTGAAAAGACTGACGCTGGGAAAGACTGAAGGCAAAAGAAGGGGACAGCAGAGGATGAGATAGTGTCATGTAGCAAGTAACATGGGCTTGGACAGACTTTAGGAGATAAACAGTGGAGGATAGTGATATGATCTGTGGGGTAATAAAGATTCAGACGCTACTGAATGAATGAAGAACATATATACATTTGGTATTGAGTCATTTCAGTCATTTCTGACTCTTCATGTCCCCAACTGAGGTTTTCTTGGCAAAGATTTCACGGTGGTTTGCCATGTCCTTTTCCAGCTCCTTTGACAGATGAGGAAATGGACAGTGTTAAGTGACGCCCAGGGTCACATACTTCCCACAGAAGTACAAACATAAATACACACTTAAGAACAAGCAGAGTTCGCATAAAGGTAATGGAGGAGGAGAATGGTGTACATAACGACTTATTAGCAATTAGATAAGTATTGAACAAACGTCTGTCCAAAAGTACTATAACATTAATATTCTCTGAAATCAAAGTTCAGTTAGAACACATTTAAATCAATTAACACGTACATATTGCCAGTCCCAATATATAGCTCCATCTAGGGTATCACCTCTCCAAATAAGATTTGCAGGTTGTGTTTCCTTAGGGGGAGACACCCTAAATACAAGATTCTCTGTGGGTTTCCATTCTGAGAACTGTAACTCCTAAGACCCTACTAGTATGCTTGCTTTTTAATAATCTCCCAAAATACACACAGTGGGAAAAGAGGACACACATGTAGAGTGACATAATGGTGGGACTCATAAACATGGTCAAGGCTATTCAATTTAAACACTGTGGGACCCTACTGTCCTTCCCCTCCTCATATTGTTACCCCTGTCCATAGAATTTTTGTGAGCAGATCACTCAGCTGGGCCAGCTCTGTAGCTCAATGCTTAACTTTCAAGTGCCAGGCCTGACTTTCTTCTTGACTCACAGAACTCACACTCCTCAGTCTTTTGTTCAATTAATTTGACCTGTTCCCTACTAGGAACATGTCTCCTACCAGGCAGGTAACTCTGCTGAAAGACGCCATGACTAATGGGGGTGTGATGCAATATAGATCCTCTTTCTCCCATTTCTCCACTGCCAGATCTCCCTCTAATCAGAGTTGTCTCTTTCCTCAACTGACTCTCTTGAGAAAATATCTTGCTTCTTAAGTGACCATGGAGGGTATGACCATTTCTTCAGCCATCTAATTATTTGGTGACCCTCTTATTGCACTGTGCTTAAGTAATGGGGTAACAAAGTTCAAATCCTACTTTGAGACCTTAATACCTCATTGCCTTCTGTCATTTCATCAAGTGAACTGGATAGAAATAAATTTGATCAGAAGTTGATCTAATCAACTTCTCAAACATACATAATTTTAGAAGCATAAAATGGACAATAAAAATATGTAATAATCTTAATTTAAAAAAAAAACTACACCATATTGACAAAATGTAAATGAAACTCAAGGGGACATAATTGTGGCCCGAAACAGCTAAATACACAGGTCCAAATATGAATTACATATATTTTTAAGCTACCACATTCACTCTGAAGCCCACTCATTTCCTTCAGCATCCCAAAGATTAAGCATGTGTTCTGCTCAACTATATAATAAAGTGGTAAACGCTACACCACTGACATCACAGGACAGTTGCCCATAAAACTAGACCTCTGAGGCTGGGCTCTAGCTTCATTCCCTTACAGGTCATCATCTTCATCAGGGAGTGCTGTTATCTGAGCAATCTGTAAGTCCTGCTCATACTGTGTGGCCAGTGCTGGATCCATGACAACCTCTGGAGGTGCAAGAGCCTGCATGGCAACAAACTCCAAATTAAGGTCTCCAATAAGTTTTCTAGGAAGCCAAAGGAAGGGCTTCTCAAAGTTGTAGTTACTTTTGGCTGAGATGTCATAGTCCTGGAGATTCTTCTTCCTATGGAAGACAATTGATTTCGCCTTGACTTTTCTGTCCTTAATATCCACTTTGTGTTGCCACATAACACTATAGGGATATTTTCACATACTCATATCAGATCTCTATGCCAGTTAGGTACATTCTTGTAAGTAACTCTTGATATTACATCAAACATTATAATGGCACACTGAGCTTGGATATAATAACCATGTCTCAAACCACCAAATTTCTCTTGGCCAGCGGTATCCCATACATTGAATTTAATAGGACCTCTGTTAGTATGGAACACAAGAGGATGAACCTCAACACCCAGTGTGGCTACATATTTCTTCTCAAATTCACCAGTCAAGTGATGTTTTACAAATGTGGTTTTTCCAGTACCTCCATCTCCAACTAATACAAGTTTGAACTGCACTTGGGGTTCTCCTTGGGTGGCCATAGCAATGGTTCTTCCAGAAGCGTCTCTGTCTCCACCTGACTTTGGATTTTTTTAACATAACCCAAAATGTAAACTTCTGGATGGGAATCCAAAATCCCTCCATGGATGATGATGCCTTGAACTCAACCCACAGCATATCAGACAAAGAAGCACCAAATAAATAAATGATTGGGTCATGGAGATTAGCGTATCCAAGTGGAAGGTTTAGAATGGCAAGGTCCAAGTCATCACCACCAGAAATGATGGATGCTTGATAGCGAAAGATCCTAGACTCTATGATCAGTGCAGATTTTTCAAAGGCAGGTGAGAAACTGTAACATATCACTGTGGGGTGAAAAAAAAATTAGTATTTGTAGAACAGAGATGTAAAACACATGCGGCTATGCTGACATGTGTTCCATAGTACTCCCAAGTGTCCTCCCAACCAGATTAAAATGTAAGTAGGAAATACTTCCCCACATAAGTGAAAATATGACAAAACATAGTTAATATATTTTAAAAATAAGACAAATTCTAGTTACTCTATTTACTGCTGGGGATGTAATGAGGACATTTTCAGAGAGTCTACAGCTCACAACCTGATACTTTAGACCTAGATTTTTTTTCCATCTGTGCAATATTAACTATTAAGGAATAGCAGGTTAGCCACTAATCTCATCACTCTTTCTGTTTGAACTCCGTTGAGCAAGATGAGACAGATGAGATAATAATCACATTTATATAGTACTTGAAAATTTAAAAGGTCCTTTATCTGCATCTTCTCTTGAGTTGGACAGCTCTGTAGATCCTAATTACAGGTATTATTTTCATTTTATGGAAGTGGAAACTGGGGCTCAGTAAAGTGAAGTGATCTGGCCATAATGACACAGCTAGCGAGAGCTAGGCGTGGGACTGGAACTCTGGAATCCCAGAGCACCATCCAGAATGTCACGCTGCCTCTAATGAAATCGTGAATCCATTAAACTGTTATGGTAAACGTAATTCTTAGCCCATTGAAACCTCATGTTTTCATGATGGGGGAAAATCAACCCTTTCATTGTTCTTTAAATTAAAATGGTTGCTGTTTATTGAGGAAGAGAAGGGGGAGGGGCATGTGTAAAGTCAAACTATTGACATTTCAAGTTTGAGCAGATAGGGTTTTTTTGTGTATTAAAGTTCTCAGGGATGTTTACATCTTTAAAAAACAACTCACAACTTGCACATTTCAGAGTTGGCACTGTTACTTGAAGGTCTTTTGGCAGTGTGACCATCCTGAAACACTAGCAGATGTGGCTTTCTTTATCCTGGACTGACCCGAGGGGTCCTCAGCAATGCTTCATTTTCACGGTGGCTTTAGCATTCGGGGATTTTTTTCATCTCCCTTTAGGGTAAGTCATGTAACAAGAGCAAAGTTTAGACTTTTATTTTTCTTTCTTTCTCTCTTTTTTCCTTTCTTTCTTTTCCTTTCTTTTTTCTTCCTTTCTCTTTTCTCCTTCTAGGGCTCTTTTTCTTTCTCTTTTACCTCTTTCATTTTCTCTTTTCCCTTTCCTCCTTCCAACTTTTCTTTCCCTTTCTTTTTTCTTTCTTCCTCATACTCTCTTTATCTCTTACCTTCTCTTTTCACTCTTTTTCTTTCTTTCTATTTACCTTTTTATTCTCTTTTTCTTTCTTTCTCCTTTTCTCTTTCTCTCTCTTTCTTCTTTCCTTCTTCCCTTTCTCTGTCCATTCTCTCTTTTCTTTTTCTCTCTTTTTTCTTCCTTTCTCTCTGTTTCTTCTTTTCTCTTTCTCTCTCCCTCTTCTTTTGCTTTCTTTCTCTCCATCCTTTCTGTCTTCTTTTTCTCCATTTTTTCTCTCTTGCTTTTTATTTTTCTATTCCTCCCTCCCTCTTTTCCCTTCTTTCTCCCTTTCCCCTTTCCTTTACCCCTTCCCCCTCCTTCCTCTCTTCCTTGTTTCTTCTCTTCTCTTCTTTCTTTCCTTCTTTTCACTGTTTCTCTCTCTTTCTCCTTTTCTTTCCCTTCCTTCCTTTCTTCCTTCCTTCCTTCCTTCCTCCTTCCTTCCTTCCTTCCTTTCTTTCTTTCTTTCTTTCTTTCTTTCTTTCTTTCTTTCTTTCTTTCTTTCTTTCTTTCTTTCTTTCTTTCTTTCTTTCTTTCTTTCTTTCTTTCTTTCTTTCTTTCTTTCTTTCTTTCTTTTTCTCCTGGATCAACTTCTGTCTGGGGGGGGTGGGGTCACTGCTGAACCTAGAAGAACTCTGTCTTGTTGAATGCCAAGAGGAAAATGGTCCCAGTGCCTTTCTCCCTGGGCATTATGAAAGGTGCTGACAGATGTCAATTTCAATGTTGTCATTAGCCTGCTTCTTAAACACCACCTGATGTCCCTGGGTCATATCTTTTCTTTCAGCCTTTTCTCATTACACTGCAGATTTGGTTTTTGAATAAACTTTCGAAGAAACCTGAGAATTAGTTTAGAAATCCAAGGAGAAGAGAACTTAAAATCAATGAAACTATTAAATGCCAATTTGACCTTCCTCCTTGTGCCAGGAGGCCAATGGATGAGATAACGAAATGCTAAATATTTTTTTGTGATGTAAGATATAGTGTAACTTTTTTTAAAGTCACTATTTATGTCAACCACAGTTGCACATCTGTCTAGCCCTCTCCACCACTGACTTTCATAAAATCCTAAATTCAATTTTTTAACCTAAAACTATAGAATGTCGGAAATGTCTGCAAGTATTGACTTACCTTAAAGAATGATTCAAAAGCCCCATTAGCCTGTAACACATGATACTTCTTTCTGATTTTTTCTTTCTTTAATTTAATTTTAATTTTCTTTTTTGTTATGAGTTTATGTCCAAATGAGAAAGAAGTATCATGTGATCAAAGCAATGTACACATGATACTCCCCCCTACCCCATTCTTACATATTGTAGCAATGATGGATTCAATGACAGGGAGCACAAAGAAATGTTAGGGTCAGAGCTATGTTTTGGATTAAATCAGACTGTAGGCAGCAAATGGGAAGCTTTTAGACATGACCTACTGTATTCCAGACTTGGAGCCCCAAGGCAAATATTCACTGTTGCATTTATCATTTTCTGGGACATGGGGTAAGGACCATGGTGCAATGGATAGAAGGAAAACTCTGTGGCAGAAAAGCATTGGGTCCAAGCCCTACTCCCTGACTCATAGTGGTTCAGGGACCACTAGCACATCACTCCTCCAGTCAGTGCCCTCAGGCAACTTTCTCAGACGATAAATTACAGATGAGTTGCCCATCTACATCAGCTGAGGGACTTTTCACACCGGGAGCTCACTCTACTGATGAAAGCACAAGTCTGGATGAAAAAACAAAATGAAACCACAAATCAAAACCAAACTGGGATAAGTACCCTTTGCTGACATAAATAGAAATGCTCTGCCTGTTTCTCAGAAGAATGACATATACATCTGGTCCATTCTTAGCAACTAAAAAGTAATTAGATGTGGATTAGAAAACATCAGGTCAAAGGAACATCTTTTTTACAATGAATGGAGAATGTTTTGCCCCTCTGCTTCCACCCTAAAACACACTAAATGGGAAATGGTTGGGGTAGGAGAAAGGACTAGTCTTCCTTAACTTCTTAAATGTAACTTCTTTAAATATATACATATATGTGTATGAGCATGTATAAACTTATTTTTAAAATAAATAAATATTTTGTTATTATGTTTAATATGTAATTATATATAGTAATTATGTGTAAAAGATAATATATAATAGACCATATTACAATATAATGTTACATGATATATGGTATAATTTTAACATAACATAAATTTTATGAATATGGTAATTATATATAAAAGATAATATACTATATTATCAATATATTGTACATAAGATATATAATAGTGTGCTATTCATTAATATATTAATATCATATCATATTATAAATATAGTATAGTACATTAAGTATGTTACATATTTTAAACATATACATTTTATAAATATATACACTATCTTTTATTTTTATATGCTCCTTTAAATGACCTTCATTGTTATCACCCTTAGCCACTCAATGTTATTCTTTGTAAAAAAGAAAAAAAAAGGAAGGGGGAGGCAGAATTCTGTTTAGCCAAACAAACCCAACAGCCAAGTGTGACAGTATATGAAATGTTGCCTACCCATAGTTCCTCATCTCAGCAAAAAGAAGAAGGAGATGTATTTTCCCTCTCTTCTTTGGGGTCAGGCACAATCAGCAGAACTACCCAACATTCACTGCTGTTGTCGTTATGTCCACCATGTACATTGTGGTAGCTGTTGCTGTCTTGACTTCTGTATGAATCTTCTTTGACATCCCATTCTTGAGGTACAAGCAGCCATTCTGCAGGGCATTTCCTGAAACAACACCACAATAAGGATGAGATGAAATGGGCCTCATTACATTATCCAAACTGGAGCTTTTAAGTTGATGGCCCATCTTGTGTAGAAATACTTCCTAACAATTAAAGGCATCCCAGATTGGAATGGGCTGCCTTGGGGGTGGTGAGTTCCCCATTTCTGGAGCTCTTCTAGCAGAGACTAGCTGACAACTTGTTGAATACATTGCAATGAGACTTCTTTTGCAAGTGTGGGTTAGACTATGTGACCTGTGAGGCCCCTTCCCAACCCTGGAATTCTGTAATTCATCTGAGGAAGAACCTATAATTAGCCTCATGTTGTATACAAAGTGGAGGATGGAGCAAAT
Organism: Bettongia penicillata ogilbyi; assembly: GCA_023548195.1. NCBI lineage: Eukaryota > Metazoa > Chordata > Mammalia > Diprotodontia > Potoroidae > Bettongia > Bettongia penicillata. The sequence goes on from JAJHZJ010000042.1 coordinate 470,689, forward strand.
CCTTCATTAGATAAATATAATAAGAGAAATAGCAGTAATAGCTAGTATCTATTTAATGCTTTCAGGCTTCCAAAACACTTTACAGATCCATCGTAGATCCTCACAACAACCCTATGAGGTGGATGCTACTACTATCCCCATTTTACAGATGAGGAAACTGAGACTGAGAAGGGTTGAGTGATTTACCCTTAGCTACAGCTTTAGCTAATAAATGTCTGAGACAGGATTTGAGCTCAGGTCTTCCTGACTCCAAGTCAGAATGAAGGATTTAGCTCTGTGCTTTTTCCTATGGGAAGGCTCTGGGATCTTCATGTAGTCTCACTGATACATGGGACAGACACTGATTTTGTCTGCTGCTAGTGCTGACTAATTCTCCTCCTATTTATACTGACTGCCACTTTAAGAAGAAAGTAAAGAAGGATTATAGTGATTGGGACAGAGCTGTCAAGCAGACTGATGATGGTTAAGTCCTGGTAGCAAATGACGCATGAGAATTGGGGTTGTGGGAATGGCCATTTATTTGGTTGGGAGTGGGGGGGCAATAGCAACCAGGGCAACAAAAAAGGCATGTTCATCGTCCTTTTCTCACATAATCTTGACTTCCTCAATCAGAGCTATATCTTTTGGAAGCTTTTCATTCCATGTAACTTGGAGATGATGAGAATTTGCCACAGTGACATATATCAATAACATAGTTCTTATGTTCCGGGAAATCAATGTTATATTCAGAATATTGTGGATAATGGTTTGTTCTATGAGAATGGGCCAGTTGGTCAGTTAGTCAGTCAACAACCATTTTGAAAGTACTTTATCGTGGTTATTCAGTCATTTTTCAGTAATATCCAATGGCTTGTGACCCCATTTGGAGTTCTCTTGGTAGAGATACTGGAACACTTCCTTCTCCAGCTCATTTTACAGGTGAGGAAACTGAGGCAAACAGGGATAAGTGACTTGCACAGAGTCACACAGCTAGTAAATGTTTAAGGTCTGAACTTAGGAAGAAGAGTCTTCCTAGTCTTCTAGGCCTGGTACTTTATCCATTTTGTCACCTAACTGCCCCAGATAATGCTTATTCTCTGTCTAATTCCAGTTCAGTTTATCTAGGCTATTTTGAGATCTGCATAATGCTATAGGAATCTGACAGACTAGGAAAGATAGTAAGGTTCTAATGTTTCATTTTTAACCACCAGATTATGTCTTGCTAAATAATTATAGGTGCCAAGTGTTTATAGCTTGGAGTGGTGTCCACTGTCTCCATATTTCCTTGTATGATCTATATTAAACACTAAGTCTTTGCTCCTTAAGGATGTGTAGCTTCTAGTGGAAATGTTCTGGTCCTGCATTGCCACCATAAATTCCCATAAGTCTACAAATAAATCAACGTGACTCAGTGGTTTACTGTTTCTCTGTCAATATATGTTCTTGGTAGAGTTGACCAATGTTGCCCATGGAGGACCTTTTGAGACCATCCTTGGATCTTAATTATTTCATTAGTTCTAGCCAGAGATAGGTCATTTTAAAAATTCGCTTGGAAAAGTATAATTGCCTGTACCTGTTAATTGGTGAAGATGGCAGCTTATTCCAAAACTATTCCTGTAGATTTTTGATCTCCTTATCATGCACTTTAAAACTGCAGATCGAACTGAGCAGAACTAGGAGAATCATTTATACTTAAAATCACCATTGTAAAATTGAATAAAGACTTAAGAACTCAGATCAATGCCATAATAAACTTCAACTCCAGATGACTGATGACAAAAATGTGACTCACCTCATAACAAAGAGGAGATGGACTTACAGGCAAAATGAGACACATGTTTTTGGATATGGCCAATGGAGAAATTTCTTTTGTCTGACTATGGGTATATGTTAAAAGGATTTTGCATTTTTTTTTAGTGAGGGAGGTGAGAATGAGAAAAAGATAAATGCTTGGTAATTAAAAAAAAACAATTAGCAAAAAAGAAACAAGCAGTTCTTATCCTTTAAAAATGTATATTAATCCTCTTCCTTAGGGGTGATGGTGGGAGGGAGAGCGGAGAGATTAAGCATTCATATAATGGCTACTCTGTGCCAGGCACTAGGGTAAGTACTTCAAAAATATCTGATCCTGACAACAAGCCTGGTGTGTGTGTGTGTGTTTGTGTTTGCGCGTGCGTGCATGTGTGTGCTATTATTATCTCCATTCTACAGTTGAGGAAACTGAGGTAAGCAGGGATGTGGCTTGTCCAGGGTCATGCAGCTAGTAAATGTCTGAAGCTGTCTTTGAACTCAGATCTTCCTGACTCCCACCCAATGCTCTGTTCATTGCATCATCAGTTGCTTCTAATAAATCCTATGTTTTGTTAATATTGTAGGTGCTTTAAGTATACTTTTCAAATCCCCTTCCTCCTCCTTCTCTTCATTCTCCTTTTCCTTTTCCTTCTCTTTTTCCTTTTGCTCTTTCCCCTCCTCCTTTTCCTCCTCCTCCTCCAAATCTTACATACATATTTATCTCTTTACATGTTGTGTCCTGCACTAATAAAATGCGATCTCTGAGGGGAAGGACCGCTCTTGATTCTGTCTCTGTATCCCCAGAACCAAGGATAGCTCCTGAGCCATGGTAGATGCTTCATAATTGATCCAATTGGTTTGTTTGTGTTATCTCATTTAAAAAACTGAAAGTCAAATCTAGAATCATGGTAATTTAATCACTGATTTCTGAAATTACCTCCCATCTAGAGTAGGGATGAGCCTAGCTGCCCTATCTGCTCCTGAACTGAGAACAGCAGAGATCTCCAAGGAGAGGAAGCTCATCCATCATGAAGGTTTTCAGAGCTTAAGACAAGTTGTTTCATCAAGATGTACCAGAAGATCTACCCTCGGAATGTTGTATATCTGAGATGTCTGGGCAAAGCTCCATTTCTTTCTTTGTGTGAAAGCTGGCAGAAGGTCTCGAGCGCAGACAAATGGCTGCTGGATTTTCTGTGACCAAACTACTTGATTCAATCAATCAAGCAATTATTGTCAGACACTCTGCCAAATGGCAAAAATACAAGGACAGAAATGAAACTGTCCCTGCCTTCACTGGGTTCACATCTAATTCTACCCTATTACACTTAGACCTTGTTTTGCTTTTGATCTCTTGCTGGGGGTGGCCAAGACAGATGGAAAAAAGATCTGTCTTAGGAATCAGTGAATATTCAAGCCAGTCTCAGTCCTTCCACTCATTTGTGAAATCTGTAGCAATGAGGAAGCCACTTTGACTTCCTGGATGGGTGGTGTAATGGCTTGGGAAGGATACTGGCTTGAATGCCCAAGGACCAGAGTTTGCATCCCAATCCTCCTTCTTACTAGCTGTGTGACCCTAGGGAGATGGCTCCTTCTCTCTGGATCATTCTTTCCTCAGCTGTAAAAAGACGATTGGACCTGGCAATCACACCCCTCCGTACGTACATCTGTGGTTCTAGGTCTCTAGTTCATCTATAAAATCAGGGTTCTACCCACCCTATTTATCTTGTGGACTTATTGGGACCCGATATAACTAGGTGGACACTTACTAGCTGGGTGACCCTAGGAGGTCATTTAATCCTGTTTGCTTCAGTTTCTTCATCTGTAAAATGAGTTGGAGAAGGAAATGGAAAACTACTTCAGTACCTTTGCCAAGAAAACCCCAAATGGGGTCATGGAGAGTCAGCCACGACTGAAAAGACTAGACAAAAGCAACATAAGGAGGTAGAAATACTTTTTTAAAGAACTAGACAAATATATAGTACTATCATTGTTAAGTGTTATTATCAACTTCTCCCTGTCGATGAAAGAGAAATGTTGATTGGGTTTCATGTTTTTCTGCTCAGTTGTTACTGAAGTGGATAGAATAGTAGACCTGGACTCAGGAAGAATGGAATTCAAATCCTGCCTCAGAGATTTACTCGCTGATTTCCCTAACCTGTCTCAGCTTCCGTTTCTTCATCTTTAATTTCAATATATAGGTAGTAGGATATAGTGGAGACAGCGCTGGCCCTGGAGTAAGGAAGACCTAAGTTCAAATCCTACCTCAGATACTTTCTCAGTTTGTGACCCTGGACAAGTTATTTCATCCCTCTTGGATTCATCTTCTTCAGCTTAATTTAGGTATGGTGGAGTAGACAGGTATCAAACTCAAGCAGAAACAGTTCTGGAGGACTGCATAGACTCAGAAAACCACAACTTGGCATTTTCTATGCTTTATTATACTTCTCTTTATTTTATTAAATATTTACCAATTACATTTTAATCTGGTTTGGTTTCTATCAGGAGTGTTGTGGACTGCAGGCCTGCAGGTAAGTCAGTGTTTTATAGTTGAGTTATAGTAGAGTTCTGGGCCTGGAATCAAGAAAACCCAGGTTCAAATCCTGCCTCCGATACTTATTTGCTGTGCAATTTTGGGCAAGTTAGCTAACCTCTCTGGGCCTTAGCTTCTTCATCTTGAGGTGAGAGTGCTGGATTTGGTAACCTCTAAGGTTCCTTCTCTCTCTAATTCTTGGGTGCTCTGATTCCTTCCTGATGCTTGTACAGTGCAGGCAGAAATGGTCATCCATACTGATACTGCCTCAGGCAATTCTGAGCAGATCTTTTAGACTAATGTACAAGTCAACACAGCCCTGTTTAGTATTAATAGTGAGCATTTAAGCACTTTCTGGTTTATGAAGGGTTTTCCGTAGACAGTCTCATTTGTTCCTTATTTGGTAATGTAGGTACAACAGATATCATTTTACAAATGAGGAAACAGAAGCTGGGAGAAGCTTTGACTTGTCTAGGCTCACATGGATTGTTAGTGTCAGAGATAGGGGTCAGGCACAGAGCTTAGCTGATTCTATTGCCCTTTTTACTCACAAGGCAGGGAAGGTAAAATAACTGAAGGTAGGGGGGTACCACACAGGAGACACACCAGTCAGCATGGGTCAGGCAGACCAAACCATCTCTACTACCTTGGCCAGCACCCAGCCTGATAGAGACAACTGGGGATGCTCAGCCAAGAGTCTTGGGAACAGTGATGATTCCAACGCCGTGCCTTAAGCCATCATCCTGCCCCTTGTGGACGCAGCTCCCGTAGCATCTACTCATGAAAGGTCCATGGCTGCCACTCCTGAAGACCCGGGAATGAAATCTCTGTCTACCAAAGTCCTTGGCAATGTCAAATGGTTCAACATTAGAACCTGATTTGATTTTATCAGTGGGAATAACATTAGGGAAAAGGCATTTCCATCTGCTTTGCTACTGCACCCAAAGAGCTATGGCACCTTTCCATCTGACTTGTAGCCTAAAACATCCATATGGGCTGTCTCCCTGACAGCAGGGCTTCTGTTCACACCCCTAGTTCTTAACATAGTGCTTTTCCCACTGTAAGTACTTAATAAATGCTTCATAATGGAAATGCCTCTTCCCCAGTGTCATTCTCAGTGATAAAATCATATCAGGTTCTAATGTTGAATCATTTGACATTACCAAGGACTTTGGTAACTAGAGCTTTCTTTCCTGGATCTTCAGTAACAGTGGCCTTAACTATTTCTTGAGCAGATGCTCCACATGCTACATTCAAATCTGGCCTCAGACATTTACTAGCTGTGTGATTGACTCCCACAGCAAACAAACAAACGAATGGATGAACAAATAAATGCATGAATAAATAAACAAGTGGATGGATAGATGAATAAATTGAACGAATAGATGGATAAATAAATGCGTCATTCACTCATTTATCAACTATGACATGTTGTCTTGGAACGTAAAGCCTAGGTTCAAGTCTTGACACCATTATTTGGAGCAATGATCTCATGTCAAGTTACATAAGCATTAGTTAAGAGTTTACTATGTGCCAGGCATAGAGATAAACCAAGGAAGGGTGGGGAACCTGCAGCAGTGAAGTTTGGATTCAGTCAAAGAGCCACACTTGAGGATCTAAAGGGCCTTGAGTCGGCATCTCCACCCCTAAGCTAAATGTTAAGGATACATATGCAAGAAAAAGAAATCTGGTCCTTATCCTTAAGGGGCTTACATTATAATGGGGGAAGACAATATATACAAAGGAGCTGCAAATCAAGGGTTTGGAGAACAGAGAATCTACCCACGTAGAGTCACACTTTATAGAGTAGGACATGGGGATGGGAGAGAATGAGAGATGCTGGCCTGGAACCTTTCTCCAAAAGGGGAGTTCAAGAACAACTTACAGAGAGGAGAAGTAGGTCACAGTGCTGGAAAGATCCAGCATAGGGAGGCCATAGAGGAGGAGGGAACTCCCAGGGCGAGAAGGCAGCTAATGCATGGAAGCAAAGTCCAGAGAGTCAGAAACAAGCCAGGAGCAGAGCTTGACTCTCAGGTTCCAACAATGGGATAGGTTTGTCTCTTCTGTGCAGGCCTCAGGCCCTAACATTAAAGAAAAAAATGGACTTCCACAAAAGAGAGGCATTTGAGACATTCCCAGGGCAACAGGCTGTGGGTTACAGTAACAGGCTCTGAAGCAAGGTTTTCCCTTTTGGGAACATGGGTCAGTGTTCAGGTGTCACAATGGATAGATAGGCAGCTGGACCTGGAGTCAGGAAGACCTGAGTTCAAATCTTGCCTCAGATGCTTATCATCTATGTGCCCCTAACTACTGCTCTTTGCCCTAGTCTCCTTAATCTATAAAATGGATGTATAATGGACCTACCTCTCAGGGTTATTGGGAAAGTCAAATGAAATAAGGTTTGTAAAACACTTTGCAAACCTTAAAGAGATTAAATAAATGTTAGTTATTTTTTGGAGTGTGAGTCCCACTTCATTTTTGGCTTCTTGGATCCCTCTTTATTTTATTTACTTTGTATAAGTAACAACAAGGATGAAGCCATCCCACAGGACACGTTAGGAGTTGCTCTTGGTTGTAGTTTACCACAAAGGGGCTTCTGGACATCTCCAAACTGTTTTGATCAAGCATCTCATTCGGTAAAAAAGTGTGAAAACATCCTTTTTGTGTATATTTGTTTACTTATCAATTATATACATGTATTACTATCCTAATATTTATACACACTATAAATCCAAAAAGAAGTAAGGTATTGAGGACCTGTACCAAGGTAACAGGCTAGGAGTGGAGATTTGTGAGAGATTTGGAGGTAGAAATGGCAAGATCTGTCAGTGATTGGAAAGGTGAATGCGGGGTGCATAAGGTGGTGAGGAGTCAGAGATGACCCCAAGGGGATGGTGGTACCCCTCACCAATAATTGAGAAGCTGAGAAGATGTGTGGGTTTGTGGAGAAATATAATGTAATGAAATGTATGGTCTGTCCTGGCCCATCCACTGTCACTCTGGATGGATTACTCTCTCCCACAATGAAAAGGCAACAGGGAAGGGGATGCCTGTCACAACCCCAAGGGGATCCTGGGAGCAGGGGTTAGGAGCAGAATTTCCCCAAGGATGCATATGCAGCATCTATGGGCCACCATAAGTTTAGATTTTAACTATCTTAAAGGGTTGACATCAGCTCAGAAGGGGAGAGGTTGGCAGGTTGCCCAGGGAGGGAGAGGGCAGAGTAGGGGAGCATTGAGGGATAAGGGTTGTAGAGTTGTGTTGGAGATGAGCCCCCGATTTTCCACTGCAGAATGAATGGGTTGTGAGGGTACACTCACTGGTGTCAGGACACAATGCCCTCTCACCCACTTCCACTAGAGGTTGGTGACAGCCCCCACTTGGGAGACCACAGAGCTAGATCTAGGAGACCTTCCCCCTGAATCTCAGTTCCCCATTTATAAATTGTGGCTGATAAATTAGGCATTCCCTATTTCACAGCATTGCTGTAATGAAGGAGCTTTATATGCTCCAAAGTTCTATGCTATATGACCTGGTATTATTAAAGACAGGTCTACCAAATACAGAGCTGAGCTTGGCACCAGAGACACTTGAGTTCTTAATCTTCCTCCAACACTTAACTTTCTGTGTGATCCCAAGTAACCTCTCTCAACCTCTCTGGGTTTGTCTCCTCTGCAAAGTTAGTCAGCAAGCATCTATTATGAGGTGCCTCCTATATGCCAGGTACTACGCTAGGTGCTGGGGTTATGAAGACAAAATTGAAAACAATCCCCATTTTCCAGCAATTTACATTATATTGATGGAGACTGATGGCAATAAATGACAGGAACAGAAAAGGTGAGGAGAATAAAACCTTTAGTACCTACTTCCAAGGGTCATTGGGAGCTTCTAATGAGATACTCTGATGGAATCGAATACTAATTTTTCTGTTCTGTGCAATAGAATACTCTATGTAATAGCATTGTAAAGTGATGTCAGTGTTCTTTATTATCATAGGAAGTGCTCTGGTTTGGGAAAGCTAGAAGTGGAAGACATCTCTGCTGTTTATAGCTTGGCAACAAAGAACTTATGCAATGTGTTTTTGACTCATGTTAGATTCACACCCAGATTCCCTAAGATGGAGGCACTCCTACGGGAGACCCCAGTAATGGCTTGTGTAAGGATGCAATATGGGCACCATTTTCCTTGGGCCTGCTACAGAGTTGGCAATAGCTTCTCTCCACTGGTTGTGTAGCTCAACCTGGCTGGTGTCTTTAAGCTGACCTGACTGGGGAAAGCTCTTTCTTTCCTATGGTGTCATGACTCATTCACTTGAAGCAGGGGCATCCTGTAGCAAGCTAGAGGGAAGAGACCCCTTTCCCTGTCCCCAGGCACTGTGGCTTTGAAAAAGGGGAATGGGTTTTGGGCCTAGCTTTGTGTCGTCCTTTTCAGTTCTAGGTGAAGGGAGGAAAGTCCATGACACAGGAGCTTGGGCCATCAGGACCTTGGAACCTACGATTCCAGGGCAGATGTTGTAACCAGCCCAGCGGGGAAGACCAGAGAAGTCAGGCTCCCAGGAGGCAAGCTCAAGGTGGGCTTTGTACTTGGAACTTTAGAGGGCCTAATGCTACACAGAAACTGACTTAATCTGTGAACCTAATTCCCCTCCCAGGCAGCAGAAGGGATGAAAGGGAGATTATGCCCCTGAAGTATTATGTTTAATTTTGCTACACCTTGGAAGTAAATATTCCTTTGTAAGAGCCAATCTGAGTAAAACTGGTTAAATGTTTGTGGGGTGATTTGACCCCTAAAATTGAAATACAATTGATTGGAGCTTGCGCCAAGGGCAAAAGGGAGATACCACCAGATGCTTGATCACACTAGAAAACTCTAGGGGAGGAGTAATACATCTGACCTTCAGGTCCCCCAATGAGGGCCAGAGCAGTGAGTTATACCCACACTCAGTTTTAATTAACCCCTCACTAGTACCCATCAAGTCATAGATGGCTTGAGATCTGGGTTGGAAGTAAGAATGTCCCCACTAAGGGAAATCACTGATTCTTGAAGTATTTGTTATGTCAGGCTAGAGTACAGAATTGTATTGGGTTAGGATTAGAGTTAGAATTGGATCTCCCTAACTAGGAGCACTAGAAAATTTCGGCTTTGCCTTATTCAGATAAAATGTGTTTGACATAATTAATATACCATACTGAGTGTGTGTTAAGAATTTTCTTAGACATTTATAGCATAGTTTGGTTCTAAGAGAGGGGGCCTGGGGGTCTAGAGGAAGGGCTCAGTAAAACAGATTTGCAGCACCCATTTCAAGTACATTCATTCCCATCTGGTTGCCTGCTGCAAGGAAGATCCACCCCACCACCTAGCTCCAACTGAGAAATGGAAAAGTTTCATGTGTTCCATTATGGAGAGTGAAATTAATTTCTCTTTATCACAGTGTGCCAATAAGTAAAGAAATGTTCCAACTAAGCAAAAATAAACTGAACGAGATAGTGCCAGGAGCCGGTATCTGCCAGGACCTACCAGCTTCATTGGATTCCTGGGGCTGGCAGCCTCTCCTTGCCACCCACACCTCAATGTAATACCAAAGAGTATAAAAGACAAAGAGAACTGGGAATTTGGAAAGGACCTTAGAACTCATCTGGTCTAATCCCCTCCTTTTATGAATAAGAACACTGAAATTCATAGAGGTTAAATGAATTGCCCAAATCACATAGTGGTAGAACCAAAATAGGGCAGAATATAGGGAAATTAGGTGGCACAATGGATGGAGTATCTGGCCTGTAGTCAGGAAGACCTGAATTCAAATCCAGTCTCAGATATTTACTAGCTGTGTGACTCTAGGCAAGTCGCTTACCCCTGTGTGCCTCAGTTTCCTCATCTGTAAAATGATCTGTAGAAGGAAATGATTAACTACTCCAGTATCTTTGCCAAGAAAACCCCAAATGGGGTCAGAAAGAGCACCATAAGAACATTAGGACCAAAAAAAGGAGTCTAGGTCTTCTGGCTGTGGATCCATGCTCTTTCCACCAGGCCATACAAGTAGGGAAGGATTAGTGACTTCCCAGGTCAGGCTAGCGTCCATACATTTTTTCTGTCTTGTATGGACTTAATTATTTTCACGTTGTCTCCTCCATTACAATGTCATCTCCTTGAGGGAAAGGACCTCATCTTTGCCCTTTTTTGTCTCCTCACTGTTTAGCTCACGGATCTTTATTGGTGCTTCTTCAGCCATTTCAGTCACATCCAACCCTTTGTGACCCCGTTTGGGGTTTTCTTGGCAGAGATACTAGAGTGGTTTGCCATTTCCTTCTCCAGGTCAGAGGATTCCTTTTTCCTTAGCTACTCACTATCCAGAGTGCATTATGTTTCCTTGGATGTTATGGTAGGGAAAGAGGATGGAAAGAGGAGGTCCCAATGTGGAAACTCCCTCCATCACCAAATGTTGTAACCTATCTATGATAGATAAGAGCAAAGGATCATAGATCTAGGACTGAAGGGAACCTCAGAGGTTTGTAGGCCAACCCTTTCATTTCCTAAATAAGAAAACTGAAGGCAGAAAGATTAAGCACTCTACTGAAGGTCACATGGGGAGTATAGCTAGGTTTCAATTAGTGGGAATAATAAATCCCTTGAAGTAGTCCTATTATTTGAATTTGTACTGTGTATTTCCATTAGGCTAAGACCGTTACCATATTTTACATAATTATAACTTCAAATAGTACAAATTTGACTGCTTTACCCATTCATTATTCTCCACAATCAGGGCGTAACTGTAAAATAATGCAGATGAGATTTAAACAGAGATTTTCATTGTCCTTCAAGACCTCCTAGGGAACTTCATGTTCTCCCTTAAATGAAGGGAATGGTTCAGGGTCACACACCTAGTAAGTGTGTGAGGTAGAATTAGAGTCTAGGCTGTCCTAACTTCCAAGGTCAACATTCTATTCAGTGCCTGTCTGTGTTTCCTGAAATGTGTACTAAAAATCCCCAACAACTCAGTGTTTGCAACTAGATGAATGCCTCCAGCTAAAACTAACCTTCATTCTCCTCCCTCTTCCCTTCCTCTTTGAGCTGGAATCAGGTTATTGTTTACCACAGCTACAAACCCAAAACAAGTTTTCTAGCTAGCTGAGCCTGATTTGTCCTTTCTTGCACAGAAAAAGAAGAGGAAACATCACTTTTAGGAATAGGGAAAAGGCAGTTATTGTTATAAAAAAATGTTCCCATCATCTTACAGCAGACCAGATGCTTCTACTGTGCAGATTTTACAGGTGGAAGGAGAATGAAGGCAGCAATCCAAACCAGTGGGGGTAAAATCCAGAGGGGGACATATTTCCTAAGCATCCTAAAAAGCCTCCCACCCATGCATCTCCTAGCTCTACTTATGCCTCAGAATTTGGACTGTGTTGCTGTATGCTGGAAAGCTTGCAGTAAGCAAGGAGTGAATACATCCCTCCAGGTGGTAAGCAGTCATGTATTAGGAATGAAGGACTTATTCTGTGATGTTGAAATCGCTCCCCTTCCCCCTTTCTCTTTGAGCTGTCAGAGAGGCGGCATTAAGTGCCTGTTGACAAGGCCGCTGCTTTGATGAGGCTTTCCCCTTCAGGTGCTCCTCTCCTGCTCTCCCACCCATTCCTCCCCTGCAAGGGGATCTTCTTCTCTTTCATTAGCTGATATGAGTCTGTCTCTTTTTTTCCTGCAGGGAGAAGACTCAGCCAACAGAGTGGTGTCAGAGTGAAACTGACTAGTGTCTGTTTCCCCACCATCCCTCCCACTGCCTCTGATGACATTTACCTATCAAGTAGCATAACCCAGGAGGTCCATAAACACTCACGTAGGAATGATGGAGAAAAGGCGTGGGATGACTTCCTTAATCTGGGGACAACTTCTTGCCACGAAAACTGCTTCAGAAATACAAGAATGTTGTGTTGTGATGACTAGAACTTAGCTTTGATAGGAGGCTGTTTGAGGGAGATAAGGACCCCTGGACAAAGTAGACACCCTTAGGCTTCCGTATTGATCCAATTGGGCTTTTTTTTTTTTCACTCAAATATACTTGACTTCATAAATATTTATCAGTTCTCCCTTTCACTATTTATCCCATAGTGTGACCTAAACTCATTTTCATCAATTAGTCTGAAAACTTGGCATGACAATGATGATGAGGTAACTATGTTTCTTGTGGTCAAATAGTTTCTTTGTAGTTTCTTTGTAATTTCTGGTTAGTCTCCTTTGGATTGCACAACCAGTTAAAGGAGAGAGCATAGCATAGTAGGGGGGAAGACCTGATTCTGTTGCAAGAAAAGCTGTGTTCAAATCCAACCTTTGGTACTATCTGTGTAACCCTGGGGAAATTGTTTATCCACTCAGGGTGTTAATTTTTTCATTTGTGAAATGAGAGGCTTCAAATAGAAGCCTCTTCAATATCTTTCAGTTCTAAATAACAATAGCTAACATTCATATAGCACTGGAGGGTCAGCAAAGTGTTATCTCCTTTGATCTTTAAAGGCACCCTGTGAGGTAACTGCTATTGTTATCCCCATTTTACAGATGAAAAAGCTGAGGGTGATAAAGGTTACATGTTTTATATAGGTTCATACTGTTAGTAAATGTCTGAGGCAGGATTTGAACTCTGGTCTTCCTGACTCCAAATCTAACATTCTTCTACTAAATCAGCTACTGTAAAATCTACCATCTCCTGTGGAACCTCATTTTCTGCCTTCTTTTTTTAAAATTTATATTCTTTGGAGGTACATTTTTTATTAATTAAAGTGCACAAGACCTACTTATTCTATTTTTTTTGCCCCCTTTTCTTCCCCTGAAATCAAACTTTGCATCAACATGACTTAAAGCCCACTAGCTGTGCTCTGGTCTCTTTCTGCATCTATGCACAAGCAAACCATCCTGCCTGAAACATGCTCCTTCCTACCTGCTGGTTTCTAGAATGCTTAGCTTTCTTCAAAGCTCAGTTAAGATGCCATCCCTGATAGTTGTTAACATTATACACTTCCTAAAATTGCTTTCTATTTATTCATTTCCTTACATTACATATCCCCCAAGAGGAGAGCTTTTTCTGTCAATCAAGAAACATTTTATGATAATACAAAACTCAAAATGCTCCTGCCCTCACAAAACTTGTATTCTATTTATCTTCCTTGAGGATAGGGACTATTTCAACTATTTCAATTTTTTTTTTTTGGTCTTTATAAACTCATAACTCAGCACAATTTATCTGACTCACTGTGACCCCATTTGGGGATTTCTTGGCAATGATATTGGAGTAGTTCTCCATTTTCTTCTCCAGCCCATTTTATGGATGAAGAAACTAGGCAATGTAAGTGATTTGCCCAGGGTCACACAACTAGTAAGTGTCTCAGGTTGGATTTGAACTCATGTCTTCCTGACTCCAGATTCTTAATGCTCTACTGCACTATCTACCTGCCCCATTGTTTCCACATAATTGTTGCCATGTGATCTTTCCCATTAGACTGTGAGCTTCTGTAGAACAGACTGTCTTTTACCTTTCTTTGTATCCCTAGTTCTTAGTACAGTACCTAGTATACAGTAGGTGTTTAATAAGTGCTTTTGGCCAACTGATAGGTTGATGTTTTAAAGTACCTAGTCATTAATGCAGCAGCAGAGAGGAATCCCCCTATGGAAGCATCCTAGCCTCTGTCTTGGCAGATGAGTTCTTTAGCAGGCCTTGGTGATAATTTTGAGGAAACTCTCTGAAAGTGATGCTCAAGGCACTTTGTTTCCCTGCTACGCCATTCTTATATTTCCAACTGCTAACTTGGAAGATCTCTACCAGCACAGCCTTCCAGTTCCTGGTCTTCTCTCAAACTTGCCCCTGCTCCCACAAGTTTCCCATTTATGTTGATAGCACAGTTATCTTCCTTGTCACTGAGGATCTTAACCTTAGAGGCATCTTTGACCTTTCCTTCTCCACCAAGCCATCATTCCATCAGTTGCCAAATCATGTTACTTCATCCATCTCAGTTTCTCTCATGTCTGTTCTTCTCTCTCCATTTTCCTGCTTTCTGAGGCCCTCATCTAATCTTCCCTAGACTATTACAATTGCCTTCTATCTTTTTCTCTATCCAGTCTATTATCTCTCATCTCCCCTCTGAAAGGTTGTTAAGTAATTTTCTTAATGTACAGCTTTAACCATATTACTCCTCTCCTTAAAACCCCTCAGTACCTCCTCATTTTCATCTGAATAAAGTAGAAACTCCTGACTGGCCTTCAAGGGCCTCCAAGGTCTGACTCCAACTTTATCTCCCACAATCTCCCTTCATATCCTGAGTGCTCCAGTCCAACTGGAGTATTCTCTCTATCCCCTGCTTTCATTCGGTTCTCCCACATTTCCTTGGTTTTGGTCACTTTCCTCCATTCATTCAATGAGGAAAAAATAGAAGTTCAGAAAAAATAGCCAATACATGAAATGAGTCTTAGAGTGAATTCAATATTCCACATCTATATTCCCCTAGCTCGGAAGGAAGCACGCTTTCTTTCTCTCCTTTCTTTCTTTCTTTCTTTCTTTCTTTCTTTCTTTCTTTCTTTCTTTCTTTCTTTCTTTCTTTCTTTCTTTCTTTCTTCCTTCCTTCCTTTCTTTCTTTCTTTCTTTCTTTTCTTTTCTTTCTTTCTTTCTCTTTCTTTCTTTCTTTCTTCTTTCTTTTCTTTCTTCTCTTTCTTTCTTTCTTTCTTTCTTCCTTCCCTTCCTTTCCTTCCTTCCTTCCTTCCTTCCTTCCTTCCTTCCTTCCTTCCTTCCTTCCTTTCTTTCTTTCTTTCTTTCTTTCTTTCCTTTCTTTCTTTCTTTCCTTTCTTTCTTTCTTTCTTTCTTTCTTTCTTTCTTCTCTTCTTTCTTTCTTTCTTTCTTTCTTTCTTTCTTTCTTCTTTCTCCTTTTTTAGGGCCAAGATTGGTCATTATAAATACAAAGTGTTACCTCTCTTTTTTTCTAAACCTCTACAACAGGGGTGGGGTACCTGAAGCCTTGAGGCCATAGGTGACTCTCTAGGGCCCTAAGTGCAACCCTTTAACTGAAGTCAAACTTCACAGAACAAATTCCCTTAATAAATAAAAGAATTTGTTCTCTGAAGCCGGTCAAAGGGCTGTAGTTGAGGACCTACAGGACAACATGCGGCCTCGAGGCTACAGGTCCCCCAGCCCTGCTCTACAAAAATAATTTTTAATGGAAATTTGAATGATTACTCTTCTAAATAACGGGCCTTCAAATACTTGAAAATGACTCTCATGCTTCTGTGAGTCTTCATCTCCCAGCTAAACCTCATTCAGTTAAGAGACTTTTATGATGCATAACAGGGGTGATGAAACCTGTGTGAAAAGGAAATTAAGTTAGTCTTATATGCCTCGTTTTGGTTTTGTATATCACCTTCAGTTTCAAATGCATCCCCCTCCCGCCAAGAACCAGCCTTTGAAACAAAGGAAAAAAGAGAGGACAGGAAAAAGTAGTTCAGAAAAACTAACCAGCACCTTGACAAAATTTGACAGTATATGCAGTGTTTCACACCCATACTCCCATTACTAAAAAAGAGGAAGGAAGATGAATTGTTTTCTTCTCTCTTCTTTGGGGCCAAGTTTGATCATTAAAATTACACAACATTCTGTTTGGGGAGGTCTTTGTTAATTCTAATGTTTTTCTATTGACATTGTTGTGGCCATTATGTCCATGGTTTTCTGGTTCTGAGCACTTCACTTTGCATTCGTTCATATATATGTAATATATATGTGTATATATATATATATATATATATGTATGTATGTATATATTCCCATGCTTCTCCCTATTCTTCCTATTTGTCATTTCTTACAGTGTAATAATTGCAGTGGAATTACATTCCATTTATGAAAGATAATTTGTTCAGTCATTCTCCAATTAATTAAACATCTGTTTCATTTCCAGTTGTTTGCTGTAACAAAAAAAGTGCTGCTATAAATATTTTGGTGTCTTCCTTTCTTCCTCCCTCCTTCCCTTCCTTTCTTTCCTCCCTGTTTCATACCCTCCCTTCTCTTCCTTACTTTCCTCTTTTCCTCTCTCCTTTCTTTCATTCTTTTGCTCCCTCCCTGCCTCCCTTCTTCTTCCTTCCTTCCTTCCTTCCTTCCTTCCTTCCTTCCTTCCTTCCTTCCTTCCTTCCTTCCTTCCTTCCTTCCTTCCTTCCTTCCATTCTTTTTTCTCCCTGCTCCCCTCCTTCTCCTCCCTAACTAATCCAGACTGAAAACATAGCAGCTACTTGACAGCCTGACCCCACTACTAATCAGTATGGAGCTTTGGTCTACACCATTTTTGCTGTAGGCAGATTTGCCTCTCATTAGGCAGCCTGACTGTACCCTGCCCCCGGAGGCTCCCCATATTTGCATAGTGGGACATAGTATGGACACCTAATCAGCTTTAACCCCTGTTGCAGGAGAACTTCCAAGCTCCACCAATCCTCCAGCCTCAGCCTCCATAGCAGCAGGGATTAAAGATTTGTACCACCATGCCCAGAACTTTCTAACATTTTGAAAATCATCTTTTCAATAATATGCTCCATATTTGGCCATGAATCAATACCACTCTCTTCCCTTTCTTGAAAATTGACACATTTGCCCCTTTCTAATCCTCTGCCATCTCTATAATCTCTCAAAAATCACTGAAGGTGGCTCAAAATAATATGTTCCAGTCCTTTAGGATGTAATTTGTCAGGGCCTGGTGATTTAAACCTCTCCAGAGTAGCTCACTGTTCTCTTACCATTTCCTCTCCTAGCCAAAGATCATTCCCCTTGGCAGACAAAACAGAAACCAAATAAAAATACAATTTTTAGCCTTTACTTTGGGGTTTGGTGTCATCACTGAGACATGTCACTTGAGCAGCACCTCTGCCTTTCTACAATAAGTCCTTCAACCTCCGTTTGTCTCAAACAAGCAAACAAAAAGAGAAAGCCAATGTGTCTAGTCTTGGGGGTCTCATCTCAGGAAGAAGGGCAGCCATCTATGACTGTGGTTGGCAGCTGCTTGTGGGTAGGACCCTTTTCCACTGTTAATTTTGAGGTCTTAGAGCTCATATGCAGTAGGCCTTTAATAAATATTTGTGATTTCTTGATGAGTATTAAGTGGTACAGCTTATTGCTGACACTGTGAGATCAAATGCTGTCCCTTGATTTACTTTGGCGGGGGGAGCAATTCCAGTTTTCCCCTTTTCACCTCTAACTGCCTTTCAGACACCTCTAAGGCTCCAATAGACATACTAAACTTCCCATACTAAACTATTCCCTATCACGACCCTGTCACAACCTAGATGTCATTCACTATCTCTCACTCTCCCACACCCAATTTTTGCAATGACCTATCAATTTCATTTTTTGCAAGATCTCTTGAATGTGTATCCTTCTCTCCTCCAATACTGCACCTGGTGCAGATTCTCATCAACTCATGCCTAGGCTACTCCAATAGCGACTGGTGGGTATGCCTGCTTCAGATCTTTCTCCACTCCAACCCATCTTCCATTCAACTGTCAAAATGATTTTCTTAAAATATGTGTTGACCATGTCATCCTGTCCCCTACACAATAAACTCTAGCAGCTCCCTATTGCCCCCAGGATCAAATACAAAATACTCTGGCCTTTAAAGCCTTTTATGACCTAGTCCCACTCTTACCTTTCCAATATTCTTATACCTTTCAGATCACACACACACACACACGCACACTCACACACTTTTCCTCTTTACTGTTCCACAAACAAGACACTCCATCTTTCAGCTCTGGTCATGATCTATCCTCCATGCATGAGATGCTCTCCTTCCTCATGTCTGCTGCTGGCTTTCTCGGATTCCTTCCAGTTCCAACTCAAATCCCACCTTCTACAAGAAGCCTTTCCCCATCCCTCTTAAAGCCTTCCTTCTGTTAATTATTTCCTGTTTCTCTTGTAGGTCACTTGTATGTGTGTACATGTTCATCTGCTTGTTGTCTCCCACAATGGATTGAGAGCTCCTTGGGGGCAGAGACCATCTTTGCTTTTCTTTGCTTCCCCAGCACTTAGCACAGTGCCTGGCATCTACTAGGTATTTAATAAGTGTTTACTGAGTGATTGTATAGGGAAAAGAATTTTAACCCAGCTACTGACAATTCAATTCCACAATAAGCATTTATTAAGTTCCTACTATTTGTCAGATGGTGGGCTGAACCCTGGAAATGGGCACATGAAGGTCTTTTGGTACAGTGGAGAGACCACAGCTCTGCAGAGAGGGGGCCAGAATGCACATCTTGTCTCTGATTCTTCATTCTATGTAACCTCAGGCAAATCTATTTACCTCCCAGGGTCAGGGGTTTCCTTATCTGCAAACTGAGGGAGAACAGGACTAAACGACTTCTAAATTCCCTTCTAGGCCAAGATCTTTGACCCTGTGAAAACATAGTGTAAAAGAAATCGTTTCTGTACTGAGCGTAATTCTACTCAACTGAGGCATATCCATATGGACAGATAAATAAATACAAGATCATCTGAAGATAGAGAGGTAAGGAGCAGGGAAGGCTTTCTGGAGAAGGTGGCACTTGAGATGAGCCTTGAAGGAGGTTGGGCATCCTGAGAAACAGAGATTGTCCATCCTCAGATGGCATAATGCTGCCATTTACCTTTCCAGGGACTCTTCCATGGGCAGACTTCTCACCACTTGACTCCTTCCTGCTTTTTCTCATTTTTGCTTCTTTAAGGGACCGGGGAAACAAAAACTAGACCAATCCTCTGACTTCCCTGCAGAAAACAGAGAGGCAGAATGAACATAAGGAGACTACACAAAGACAGTCTTTGAGATCTTCCCTTTTTCTTTGAAAGTCTGATTGCTACAGTGCCATTGAAAGGCTGCCTTTCTAGGAAAGAGGGCAGAAGAAGTTGAGTATTGCAAAGATGACAATGAGGCTTAGAAATCAATCAGCAAACATTTATTAAGCCCTTACTATATGCCAGGCACTGTGCTGGGCACTGGGGAATGCAAAGATAAACATTAAACAGGTGTGGGGGGAAAAGCATTGATTTTAGTTCCATCTCTGCCACTCATTAGTTCTGTAAGCTTAAACAAATCATTTAACCTGCTTGAGCCTCAATTTTCCCATTTGTAGAAGTTTTAGGTTGGATGAGATAGCTTCCCTAATTTGTTGGATGATGCACAGCTCTGAAAATGCCCAAAGGAATTTCCCCCCCTCACCCCAATAAATTTTAATTTTCTATTTTTTCTCTCTGGTAGAACAAAAAAAAATATGTTCCACTTCATACATTCTAAAGGGGAAAAACGACATTTCTAGAATGTATAAAAGAGAGGGCAGATGGAGAATGGACTCATATGAAACCTCTCAATTGCTGTTCCTGTGTAAGGGAGGACAAAAGCATCTGGTCTCCCTATCTTTTTATCTTACAGTGGTTTCTAACTGACCTTTTCAGAAGAAGGATGATTCATTAAAGATGTCGCTTATGCTGAGACTGGCAATCTGGTGGCCCTCTTTCTATGTCCAGGATGTGCTGGCTGTCAGCACACTGCTAATAAACCTGAGAAAAGAGTCTCAGATCTCGAAGGTTGAAATCTCAGTCTTTCCAGAAGCAAATTAATCAGGTGGTAATTGGCTACAGTATCTTCTATCTCATTGTCCTCACAAGGCTGGCCTGGCATTTTCTCGGCTTCTAGAGTACACACAGGAAGGGCAAGGTGGAGGGATAGAGTAAGAGCCAACCTCAAAGGCAGAAAGACCTGGGCTCAAATCCTACCTGTCAAATTCTGGCTGTCTAACTTGGGCAAGCCAACTTCACTGGTCAGTGTCCCCAAGGCAACCCTCCAAGAGTAGAAGTTGAGAATAGTTGCTGATCCACAGTGGTGGAGGGGTTTCCTCAATCAGGAGTCATCTATACCAAAGAAATAACAAACATGGACAAAAAAATTACCTCCAGATCTCATTCCTACATAGAAATCCCCAGCATCCAACACTATGCCAGGCACACTGTTAGTGTTTAATAAGGGTCTGTTGAATTAAATGAATATTTTGATGGATGGAAAAATTCCCATATATGTTTGTGTATGTAGACACATATACATATACAGATATGGGAAATTTTATATATATATATGCACACATATGCATGAAAATCCATCTGATAGGTATATATGTATACACATATATGACAATTCTTCCATATATGTAATATATAAAATACCCACACATGTATGAGAAGTATAAATATACACATATACATACCTATATGAGAATTCATATATATACATATACACATAACTATATGATCCTATGTGTATATATACACATACATAGATATGTGGGAATTATATATATATACATATACATATTATATATACTTATATGACATTTCTTATATATGTACATACACATACATATATGGGAATTCTTCCATCTATATGTGTGTATTATAGATAGATGGTACATAGAGAGGTAGATATGCTTATCATTCAATAACAGTTATCTATCTATATGAAGAACTAGATTTGGAATCTCTATTTTAAGACTTCTGTATATGAAGATCAATACTTGAAACTTACCTAAGCTATTTGTTAGGCATGTGACTGAGTGAATCACTTAAACTCTCTGAGCCTCTGTTTACTTACCTATAAAATGGGGGTAACAGAACCACTGTCCCCAGAGAGTTTTTGTGTGGACCAAGAGATAATGAATTTAAAATGTTTTTATTTTTTTATTTTTTTTTCATGAAAAAGCATTTATTAAGTACTTATTTTGTGCTAAGCACTATGCTAAGCATTAGGGATATGAATATAAGTGAAGACAGTTTCTGCCCCAAAAGAAGCTTACATTCTTTTTTTTTTTTAATTTATTTATTTATTTAATTTTCTTACATTCATTTTCACAAATTTTTGGGTTCCAAATTTTCTCCCCTTTTATCCCCTCCCCCCACCCCAATACCCCAAGCAATCTAATTTTCTCTATCTCCAATCTGCCCTCTCTTCTGTCATCTCTCCCTTCTCTTGTCTCCATCTTCTCTTTTCTCCTGTAGGGCCAGATGACTTTCTATTCCTCCTTAACTGTATGTCTTCTTTCCTAGTTGCAACAACAATACTAAACAGTTGTTCCTAAAACTTTGAGTTCCAAATTCTCCCCATCCCTCCCTCCCCACCCATTCCCTTTGGGAAGGCAGGCAATTCAATATAGGCCATATCTGTGTAGTTTTGCCAATGACCTCCCTGATGGTCGTGTTGTGTAAGACTAACTGGATTACCATCCCTCCTAACCTGCCCCTCATTGTTTCTCTTCTGTCTTTTGATCCTGTCCCTCCCCAAGTGTTGACTTCAAATTGCTCCCTCCTCCCTTTGCTCTCCCTTCCATCATCCCCCCCCTTGCAATATCTCTTTCTCCCCCACTTTCTTATACTGTAAGATAGGTTTTCATACCAAAATGAGTGTGCATTTCACTCCTTCGTTTAGTCAAATGTGATGAGGGTAAACTTCTTGTTTTGTTTTGTTTTTTTTTTTTCTCAGCTCTCCTCTTTTTCCCTCCACTAAGAAAAACTCCTACCTGCCTCTTAAATGACATATAGTTACCCCCTTCCCTTTCCCCCTACATTTCTCTCTCACCATTTACCCTAGTTTCTTTTAAGGTATGGTCCCATCCTATTCAGTTCAATCTGTGCTCTCTATCTCTGTATGTGTGTGCATGTGTGTATGTGTGTGCATGCGTGTACATGTGTATGTGTGGTCCCACCAACTACCCAGATACTGAAAAGTTTTAAGAGTTACAAATATTGTCTTTCCATGTAGGAATGTAAATAGTTCACTCATGGTAAGTCCCTTAAGACTTCTCTTTGCTGTTCCCTTTTTCATGCTTCTTCTCATTCTTGTGTTTGAAAGTCAAATTTTCTTTTCAGCTCTGGTTTTTTTCATCAAGAATGATTGAAAGTCCTCTGTTTCATTGAAAGACCATATTTTCCCCTGAAGTGTTATACTCAGTTTTGCTGGGTAGGTGATTCTTGGTTTGAGTCCTAGTTCCTTTGACTTCTGGAATATCCTATTCCACGCCCTTTGATCCCTTAATGTAGAAGCTGCTAGATCTTGGGTTATCCTGATTGTATTTCCACAGTACTGGAATTCTTTCTTTCTAGCTGCTTGTAAGATTTTTTCCTTGAGCTGGGAGTTCTGGAATTTGGCCACAATGTTCCTAGGAGTTTCTCTTTTTGGATCTCTTTCAGGTGGTGATCGATGGATTCTTTCAATACTTATTTTGTCCTCTGGTTGTAGAATGTCAGGGCAGTTTTCCTTGATAATTTCATGGAAGATGATGTCTAGGCTCTTTTTTTGATCATGACTTTCAGGTAGTCCCATAATTTTTAAATTGTCTCTCCTGGATCTATTTTCCAAGTCAGTTGTTTTTCCCATGAGATATTTCTCTTCCATTTTTTCATTCTTTTGGTTTTGTTTGGTGATTTCTTGGTTTCTCATAAAGTCATTAGACTCCATCTGTTCCATTCTAATTTTGAGAGAGCTATTAAATTCAGTGAGCTTTTGAGCCTCTTTTTCCATTTGGCTCATTCTGCTTTTGAAAGCATTCTTCTCCTCATTGGCTTTTTGAACCTCCTTTGCCAATTGGGTGAGCCTATTTTTCAAGGTGTTAATTTCCTCAGCATTTTTTTTGGGTCTCCTTTACCAAGGTATTGACCTGTTTTTCATACTTTTGTTGCATCTCTGACATTTCTCTTCCCAGTTTTTCCTCCACCTGTCTAACTTGCTTTTCAAAATCCTTTTTGAGCTCTTCCAGGGCCTGAGCCCACCCACCACCCCCCTGGGGTGTCTGGGGGTACTGAGGCCCCGCCCTCCACGTCTTTCCCTGATGGCAGGAATACGTCCTCATCTTCGTCAGATCCGAAGGTCAGGATCATTTGCATTTGTTGGAAAAAACTCTCTAAAGTCTTATTTTTCTTCCCTTTTCTAGGCATTTTCCCAGCCAGTTACTTGACTTCTGAGATTCCTTTCCACCCCCGCCTGGATCAGCCCAGCTAGTGCTTGGCCTCTGAGATTTAAATGGGCTTTCCTCCTGCCGGCTGTCAATCAGTGAGCTTTAGTTCAGGTGCTGGGGTGGGGCCAGGGCTGCCTCTGAGACTGATCCCCCAGGGGCTTTATGCAGAGACTTTCAGGAATGGAACGGGTGGGGGCGGGATGGGGGGCCCGCCTCCCAAATCCCGGTCTCTTGGGGGCTTTAAGCAGAAGCCTTCAGTAACAGAGCGGGATGGGGGCAGGGCCATCTCCCAGGCTCAGCTCCGTCAGGTTTTATGCGGGAATCTTCCGTAATGAAGATCCTGCCTGCTGCTGGGGAATTCCTGAGTCTTGGGCCGCTGCCGCCTCAGCCGCCGCCCACACCTCTGCCTCTGCTGCTTCCTGCCCCCATCCCCGCCGCCGCCGCTTCCTCCCGAGGGGGCCCGAGTCACGGAGACGCCCTGCTTCCTCTCTCCTTCAGCCTGGCTTTCTTTCTCACTGACCTGTAGCTTCTGTGGGCGGAGGGACTTTCCCGGTTGCTGGAGCTTCCGTCTCTGAAGCCTGCTAGGATCCGCTTCTCTGCGGCCTCGGCCAGGGCAGCGCTGGGGGTCGGGTTTACTTTCCGGGGCGTGCCGGACCCTGGGGACGGGTCTTCAGGGCTCCCCGGAACGGAAATCTCTTCCACTCTGCTTCTGCACACCTTGTATTCACCCAGAAGCTATGGGGACTCTTTTTACATTAATTCTACGGGCTTTGGTTTCGGAGCTCATAAACGTGCGTCCTTCTACTCCGCCATCTTGGCTCTGCCCCTCTTAAAATGTTTTTAAAACTCTACAATAAAAATTAGATATAAACTTTAATTTAATAACTGGTTCTCTGAAAATGTATGCTACATTTTCACATTTTTCCCCTTGAGTTCATTAATTCTTGACAATGAACAGAACAGTAAATCAGGTCCCAGTTTGTAGACTTTTCCAATTTCTGAAGTGTAAATGCTCACCCTGAAAATTCACCCAGCTGTATTTTTGTGTTGCTTCCAGCACTCACCTGCTTCTACCTCAATTTTATCATTGTTTAAATGGACCAAAAGATTCCAGATTTCTCTCTATACCTTCGGAATGAAATGTGACTATTTTCTTTGCAGCTTTAGTTCAGCAGGGGATGGTACAAGGGTCAGTGGCTCCCTAGCATTTCTGGGAGATATTGAAGGTTTCTCAGCTGGATATTTAAAGCCCTTCATAATCTGACTCCCATCTATCTCTTCTGATTTACTACCTCTCGCTTCCCCTCCAGCCAACATGGCCCCCTTGCCATCTCCTGTCTAACAACTGATCTCCCAGCTCTAAGATTTGACATTGCCCTGGAATGTTCTCCCTCTTCACCTTGGTGTCTCAGAATTCCTATTTCCTTTAAATCTTAGGTAAATTATCACCTCCCTTCCTTCTTTTGGCAATCTTTCCTCCATCTCCCTCCCATAAGTACTTGGTCTATATTTTGTACAGACACCTTTGCACCCATATTGTTTGCTCTTGGCAGGGGGGACTGTTCTGGTGTTTATTCTGTTTCCCTAAAATTTATCTCAGTGTCTGGTACTTGGTAGGTGATGAATGAACACCAACGTTAAAAAAGCATTTATTAAGTGCCTACTGTATGTCAGTCACTGGGCTAAGTGAAGAGACAAGGCTTAAAATCTCTGTCTCAAGGAGACAAAGCATTCTATTGGGGAGAAATGTGCACAGAGATAAATAAATACAAAATATATAAGAAATGTGTAAGGGAGAAAAATGAAGCTGAACCTGTAACCAAATAGACCTGAAGGAAAGTCAAGGTAGGAGCAGAGACCTAAAATTAATATTGATTATATAACATAACATAATATAAACAATAGTGTACAAAGTAGATATCAAGTCATTTCTGGATGAGGGCATGTCACTATTGCGGAAAACCTCATCTCAACCAAACCTTAAAGGGAACTAAGGATTTCAAGGGCTGGAGAGGAGGAGGAAAAGCCTTCCAGGAATGGGAAATAGCCTGGACAAAAGCAGAAAAGCAGGGGATAGGATTTTTAAAGACTAGCAAATAGGCCACTTTGTTTGCTCTCAGGTACACAAAGGAATCTGGTAATCACCTAGAGTTTTCCACTTTTCAACCGGTATTTTATTGTCACCGATGGACCTATATGGCCGCTTCTGTACAGTGTTTGAGTTTAAAGGAATGACTCCAGTCAGGAAAAGATTTTTCTCTTGTATTAAATTTGGAGGAAAAAAAAAGAAAATGGGCCATGAGGGAGATGCTCATTGGGCTTCTGAAACCTCTCACGAAACAGTGAAGAGTGGAGGAGCGTCATTAATCGCTTTGGATGTTAGAAGATGGCTGAAAGGGAAGGTGGGGTGGAGTGTGCTGGGATCAAGCAAATGTTTCATAATAATTATAATCCCTATTCCAGAAAAATGCCTTTGGAATGTGCTTATGATTACAGATACCTATCAAATTATTTTAAACTATGTATGCATTTACTGTCTCCTTTTCTTTAATCAAATCTGGAATTGTCCATGATGGGAGTATGTGCGATTGCTTATCCAGAAAAGTTATCCACCAATCTTGAAATGTAGTATAATAATTTGCTTTATATAATGTGGACTTTTTCCCCCCAAGAGAGGAGGAAGAAGGTGGTAGGAAGAAGGGAAAAATTAATGATTTAACACTCCCCTCTCCCTGGCATCCCTCTCAAAAAAGAGAGAGCAAAGAATCAAAGCATTAAAAGAAAGAATACACAGAAAATAAAGGAGGCAACACAAAGCAACAGGAAAATTTTGAAAATTTACTGATAAATTTATTATATTCTTAAAAGCAAAAGCAATAGAGATTCCCAGTTTCAGATACAACCTTTTCCTATTCTCTTTTGTATGTAAAAATGCTCATTATTTGTTGTTAAATTCAGAATTTTAAATATATGTATATATACATGCATATGTACTTGTATGCATATATGTGTGTATATTTATATATTATATAATGTTATATAAAGTAATGCATTATACATAATAATGTATTATTGTATATAATATACAATTATATGTATAATTTATACATATATGCACATACATATATATATATATGTATACACATATACCTTGTATATAATCAATCACAGGGTCACAGGTCATGTAGTCTAACCCCTTATTTTTTAGCTGAGGAAGCTGACGCTCGGAGAATTTCAGTAACTTGTCCAAGATCACACAGACAGTAGTCAGATTTGGGATATAATCTCTTCTCCAGAGCTATTCCTGTCACTGCCACTATCCCATCTTCCTCCTGTCCATTACAAACCCACCTCATCTTCCAGTGAGGCCTTGACTCTGAAGAGGATTCTGAGTTGACGAGGCCGCCCCTGGGAGGCTGATTCTAGTTTTTAGGGGTCTCTCTCCCCACTCTCTCCACTCCTATATTCTCATTTTTGTACATTTTGCGTAAAGAAAAAAAGTACTTTGAAAATGAAATATGATCATTATACAGATGGAGAAAAACAGAATATTTCTTTCTGACACTTTCATCTGTTCTTATTTAGTGTCATTCTCTAATGGTGGGTAAGGTTGGGCAGCTATCTCTCTGATCTATTTAAGGAAAATAGGTTTGTTTAAAAAAACCCTCTGATTTGTATTTCCATCCCTTGCTTTTCAAGGTTTTTTTTTTTTTTTTTTTTTTTTTTTTTTGAGAACGAACAAATGTCACTACCCTCTTTCCCCTTCACTGAGTGAAATGTTCCATCTCTATGGAAACCTTTTGGACATGCTGTTTGTCTTTAGGGTTCAAACCATTACTTTTGATGCTTTAAAAATTGTACATTTAAAAGAAATTATATATAAAATATCAATTTGCTTAGGCTGTGTGTGTGTGTTTAGTGAATTTCACCAGAATGGTTTAAATAGAAGGTTATTTTTTTAATGAATTGTCTGTAATGACTTCACAAGAAGAAAACAAAGCTGAAAAAGCTAATTTCCATCCTTGTTTCAGCCTAGCTCCAAGGATGAATCTGTACAATTCAGTGGCAGGTTTATCCTGGAGCAATATTGGGAAGAAAAAACAGCCTAGGAAAGAAAATGGTGAACAATTCCCCTCCGGAAGGGATGTTGTGGATGGCTGTTTCTGTAAGAACAAGTGATTTCAGGAGACCAAAATTAAGGTTCTCCCTCAGGGGGTGGGCCCATTAATCAAGGAAGGTGGGATCAACATGCTTTCATGATGCATGGGGAAATGAATGAAGGTGAAAACCAATCCATCACAGATACTTCTGATGAGGTACCGGAAACATGCCTGGAAAATGAAAGAAAGGAGAGGCAAATTGCCTTCACTGGTACAGTATGTTACCAGTCTCTCTGCCCAGTGGAATTAATGAGAGCTTGAAAATGGTCTGGCAGCTAAATGAGTTATCCGCTTGTTGGTATCACTCTAGCGGTCTGGGAATTTGAGATAATGGGAAAAGAGAGGGAGGACTATGGCTTAGCAGCCTCCCAGAGAACAGGCTGTATCTCGATCCCCATGGGAGCAAATAACTTGGATGTCACTGTAAAAAAAAAATGATCTAGCCAGCTACTTAGATTGATGATAAAAGAAGAAAGAGAAAAGGTCTTTTGAAAAAGGTCTTTTCCTTGATCAAGAAGTAATTTATTTACTGATTAACATGGCAGGAGATGCAAAATGAGATCTGCCGGGTTGAAAATGTCTGTTTTGAACATGGTGCTCATTTGGAGACTTAAAATAGTATTGACTGAATCCAGGAGCCAAAGAAAGCTGGAGGAATTGCAGTCTAAGGAAGGGGGTTATTACAAGGCTGCTGCCAGTGAGGACAGACATCTGTTGGCTGACACCACAGAGAGAATTAGGGAGATTAAAAAACAATAACCGCAAAGGAGAGTCTCAGAGTTGTAGTGTGAAGCAGGACCCAGATGGGGAAAAGTGAGCAGGGAGGACAATGAAGGGCAATATTAAGGCTAAGCCTGCAACCAATCAGGGCAGAGGTGGGAGGTCAGGCTAGGAGCAGAGAACTGTGACTAATAGGGTTACTGTTGTTTTCCTAGCGCTCCCTCTGCCTCTTTCTTGCCTTCACTGTTCCCTTTTCTTCCTTGGGATGATCTCTTCCTTCATGCCTTCTCCTTCCAGCACTCCCTCCACATTTTCATTAGCTCTCCTGACAGATGTCTCTAACCCTACAGCTCCCACCTTCTCCCCTCCCTCTTTCGTAAGGGGTAGCGAAATGCAAAACTTTAGAAAATCATAAAATATCCAGGAAAGAACCATTAGAACATGAAAATAGTTGGGGAAAAGTTTGCCTCTGGTCTCTTTGAAAACTGTAATTTCTATGGTAGTAACTAAGAGATGACTCAAGATTTCACTGAGACTTGATTGGTCATGCAATTAACATAACCGATGCAGAGTAGATTTTTTCATTAAAAATGTCCTTGTGAAAAGCATATTCATATAGTTATTATTGTATATTTAGAAATATCTCAATATTGGTCCCTATATGGCACAATGAACAGATAGAGCACTGGACCTGGGGTCAGGAAGACCTGGGTTTCCATCCCATCTCAGTTAGTTCATAGCCATGTCACCTTGGGCAAGTCACTTAACCTCTTTAGAATGCAATTGTCTTCTCTGTAAAATGGGATAATTGTGTTTATCTCATAAGGTTGCTATGAGGATCAAATGACTTAATATGTGTAAAGTGCCTTGCAAACCTTAAAGTGCCATATAAATGTAAGCCATTAATTTCCTCCTCCTCCTCCCTTTTCCTTTCCCATTGTAACCCAGTTGTGATAGTCTAGGAGCCTATTTGTACTTCATGAACCATTGAATCATGTATTTAAAGCTAGATAAAATCTCAAAGAGTCTTGACTAACTCCCTCCTTTTACAGATGAGGAAAACATCTCCTAGAGGTGAAGTAACTCACCTAAGGTCATACCAGCAATAAATGGCAAAACTGAGATTGGAAATCAAGTCCTATTAGGACTCCAAATCCAAAGCTCTGGCATTAAGAGATGAGGAGAACATGAAAGTTTTAGGGATAGAGCAAGAAGCAACTGACTGAGTCATTTTTCAGTTGTATTTGACTCTTGGGGAACTTGTGTGCTTTTCTTGGCAAAGACACTGGAGTGGTTTGCCATTTCCTTCTCCAGATCATTCTACAGAAGAAGAAACTGAGGTCAACAGGGTAAAATGACTTGCTCAGGGTCACACAGCTAGTAAGTGTCTGAGGACAGTAAACTCAAGAAGAGAAGTCTTTCTGACTCCAGGCCCATCACTCTATCCAATACATCATGTAGCTGCCCTGTGAGAAGGGGCTACCCATCTGGTTTACACATTCCATGAATCAAGTCCCAGCTAAAATCTCCCCTTCTACAGGAAGCCTATCCTGATCCCTCTTAATGCTAGCACCTTCCCTCTGTTGATTATCTCCAATTTATCCTGTGTACAATTCATTTGCGTATAATTGCATGTTGTCTCCCCCAATAGACTGTGAGCTCCCTAGGAGCAGAGATTGTATATTCCCTTTCCCTATAGACCCAGCACTAAGCAATGTCTGGTATATCCTAGGTGCCTACTAAATGCTTATTGTCTACACCTGAGGGGTAGGAGGGAGGGTGGGAGAGGGAATATTAAGGAAGGGGAGAAACGTTTCTGAAGTAACTGTGTCCCTTTTTAAATATAGCAGCTATGGGGAAAGATGAACTTATAGACGTATAATTTAGGTGCTATTGTTTACTTCACAAAAAGATTTAACGCAAGGCTTCTTTAAACAGTTAGTTTCCCTAGTGTATTTTGTGTAGGCTGATTGAATCACTGTTAGGAGGTTGTCGTTTTAGTCATCCATGGTGGTGCCGTTATCATAGCAAGCATTGAACCACTTTCCAGTTGTATGGGATTGGGTGGGGGAGCAGAGGAGAGGCACAACTTGCCAGGCCACCGCCAGGGTCCAACCAAAAGAGCATATCTTAGAAAAGTGGCCTCCAACGGAACTTAACTGAGGAGGCAGCTTTCTGTTTGATAACAGGGCAGGAGTCCCCTTGATTCAGAACTCATTTGTCTCTTGAACAAGAACATCTCTATTGACCTTCAGATCTAGCATTGCCTGGAATTCTGAAGATGGCAATATTGCCTCCAATCCTCGAGTAAGGAAGCAGGTGTGGGGGGCTGATAAGAGCTAGAGGATTTGGTGTGTGACCTGATTGCACCAGGTAGGACTTCAGTAAGAAGCTAAGATTTTAGACCGCTTCTTTATCTCATTTTTTTCTTTCTGGCGAGCAAGAAAACAAAGGCTTCTTAGCTCTGCTTTCTTCTTTCTTTCCAGTGTATAGAAGGCAAGATCCTTTTAGTGAAAATTAGAGGAAATAATCAGTGGCTTCTGGGACTCTCTCTCCTTTTCATCTTGAAGCCTCAGCAAGTATCCCAGCTGATTTTCTTGTGAGCATGAGAGAAGCATTTACTCTCCCTGCCACGCAGGGAGAAGAGTCTCTCTTTATTCCTACGTGTATCTCTGTGTCTGTCTTTGTCTCCGTTTGCCTGTCATTATCTCTAGCTCTTTACTCTTTGTCTCTCTCTTTCATCTCTCTCTCTCTCTCTCTCTCTCTCTCTCTCTCTCTCTCTCTCTCTCTCTTTCCTCCTCTATCCCTCATTTAAAGTATACTATTGGTTGTTGTGAGAATAACCCCTACAGCCCTTAAAAGATTTAGGCTATCAGTCCTGTTTTAAAGTCTGTGTGTTTCAGTGTTCATAAGGGACAATAGATGAAGAAAAGTAGCTGGTATCTTTTACATCGTAGGCTTTTCAGACAAACCCCAATCTCACTAAGTAAAGTGAAAGCCATGAAGTTGGTAGCATTAGAAAAGAGTTCTCTGATAGCTTGTGCTGTAAATAATATCCAGTATTGTCTGGCTCATATAGTTAGCAAAGAGTGCATATGTCTGTGCAGTGAAATCAGATACAATTGAAAAATATGATCGTTCTTAACAAACTTTTTAAAATTAAATTTTATTCCTATCTTTTGTTTTTCCATCATCTATACTTCCCAACATATCCTTCCCCCCAAACTTTCCCAGAGAACTCTTCCAAAAATATGAAAAAAAAGAATAAAAAAGAGAACAAAAAAGCTCAGCAAAATTAGCCAATATGCTCAAATGGTTTTCATGTTACAAGCAATGTTTCATACTGCAACCATGTCCTTTCAAAGATGATCCCACAGCTGAGGGGATCCCACAGCCATCATGGATACCATTGGCCTCAAGGAATCAACCATGTGTCTTGTCCCTGTTAGAGATGGGCACAATGCAGCCTATTATGGGCAAAGTTCTCAATGACTTACTTTTCTTCTCTATTTATATGTCGATGCTCAGCATCTTTGCTTGTGAGTGTTTGCATCAACTTATCCATCTGAGACTGGAAACTCCAGGACAGGAAATGCATCCTTGTCTTTGATTCATGTGGTGTTGTTGATTTCACTGGTTGTAAGACATGAATCTGATGATAAATTGATGAAGACACAAGTATTTTTCCATTGGGATTGTTATTACTGTTATTTTTTTACACAGTATGTTCTCATTTCTCTGTGTATTCTCCCAAATTGTGGCAAGTCAATAGCATAACTATTGGTAGATTTTTCTCAGAGCAGTGCACAGAATCATAGGATGCCAGGTAGAAGGAAGGTTGGCAGGCTTTTAGTTTAACTGGTCTCCAACAAAGAATCTGACATTCTCAACAACCGCCCATCCAATTTTTTCTTAAAATTGTCCAGTGAGAGGAAATGCCTACCTCTCAAAGGAAGCCCATTCATTTTGGATGAGCTTGTTAAAAAGTATTCTCCTCCCTGCTTATATTAAACCTAATTTCTACCCCTGCACCCTTTCAGCCTTCACCATTGGACGGCAACAGCATTACTGTTGTGCTGTGGACTCTTGTCCTCTGCGGGACTGCATCATGAACCAACTGTCCACCTATTCTAGCAGGGACTGTCTCTTTAGTTGTTTGTGTCCTAAGCTTAACACAGTGCTTGGCATTTATGGGTTTTTTAATGTTTTTTAATAGAAATTTATTTATTTAACTTTTTACATTCATTTTCACAAAATTTGGGGTTCCAAATTTTCTCCCCATTTATCCCCTCCCCCCACCCTAATACACTGAGGATTCTAATTTTCCCTATCACCAATCTGCCCTCTCTTCTATCATTCCTCCCTTCTCTTGTCCCATTCTTCTCTTTTGTCCTGTAGGGCCAGATGACTTTCTATTCCTCATTAACTGTATGTCTTCTTTCCTAGTAGCAACAACAATACTAAACAATTGTTCCTAAAACTTTGAGTTCCAAATTCTCCCCATCCCTCCCTCCCCACCGATTCCCTTTGGGAAGGCAGGCAATTCAATATAGGCCCTATCTGTGTACTTTTGCAAATGACTTCGATAATAGTTGTGTTGTGTAAGACTAACTGTATTTCCCTCCATCCTATCCTGCCCCCCATTGTTTCTATTCTGTCTTTTGATCCTGTCCCTCCCTGAATGTTGAATTCAAATTATTCCCTCCTCCCATTGCCCTCCCTTCCAGCATCCCACCCCCCCTTGCTTATCTCCTTCTCCGCGACTTTCCTGTATTGTAAGATAGGTTTTCATACCAAAATGAGTGTGCATTTTATTCCTTTCTTTAGTCAAATGTGATGGGGGTAAACTTCATGTTTTTTCTCAGCTCTCCTCTTTTTCCCTCCATTTAAGAGTCTCCTGCTTGCCTCTTGAATGAGAGATAATTTATCCCATTCCATTTCACCCTCTCTCCTCCCACTACATTTCTCTCTCACCGTTTACCTTAGTTTCTTTTAAGATATGATCCCATCCTACTCAATTCACTTTGTGCTCTCTGTCTCTGTATGTGTGTGCACGCACACATACACATGTGTGTGTGTGCATGTGTGTGTGTGGTCCCACCAACTACCCAGATACTGAAAAGTTTCAAGAGTTACAAATATTGTCTTTCCATGCAGGAATGTATACAGTTCAACTTTAGTAAGTCCCTTATGACTTCTCTTTACTGTTTACTTTTTCATGCTTCTTCTCATTCTTGTGTTTGAAAGTCAAATTTTCTTTTCAGCTCTGGTCTTTTCGCTTGAAAGTCCTCTGTTTCACTGAAAGACCATATTTTCCCCTGAAGTATTATACTCAGTTTTACAGGGTAGGTGATTCTTGGTTTGAGTCCTAGTTCCTTTGACTTCTGGAATATCCTATTCCATGCCCTTCGATCCCTTAATGTAGAAGCTGCTAGATCTTGTGTTATCCTGACTGTATTTCCACAATATTGGAATTGTTTCTTTCTAGCTGCTTGCAATATTTTCTCCTTGACCTGGAAATTCTGGAATTTGGCCACAATGTTCCCAGGAGTTTCTCTTTTTGGATCTCTTTCAGGTGGTGATCGATGGATTCTTTCAATACTTATTTTTCCCTCTGGCTGTAGAATATCAGGGCAGTTTTCCTTGATAATTTCATGAAAGATGTTGTCTAGGCTCTTTTTTTGATCATGGCTTTCAGGTAGTCCCATAATTTTTAAATTGTCTCTCCTGGATCTATTTTCCAAGTCAGTTGTTTTTCCAATGAGATATTTCACATTCTTTTCCATTTTTTCATTCTTTTGGTTTTGTTTGGTGATTTCTTGGTTTCTCATAAAGTCATTAGACTCCATCTGTTCCATTCTAATTTTGAGAGAGCTATTAAATTCAGTGAGCTTTTGAGCCTCTTTTTCCATTTGGCTCATTCTGCTTTTGAAAGCATTCTTCTCCTCATTGGCTTTTTGAACCTCTTTTGCCAATTGAGTGAGCCTATTTTTCAAGGTGTTATTTTCTTCAGCATTTTTTTGGGTCTCCTTTAGCAAGGTATTGACCTGTTTTTCATGCTTTTCTTGCATCTCTCTCATTTCTCTTCCCATCTTTTCTTCCACCTGTCTAACTTGATTTTAAAAATCCATTTTGAGCTCTTCCATGGCCCGAGCCCCTTGGATATCTATTTCAGATGTTTGGGGTACAGAGGCATTGACTTCTATGTCTTTCCCTGATGGTAAGCATTGTTCTTCCTCATCAGAAATGAAATGAAGAAACATCTGTTCCCCAAGAAAGTAGCCTTCTATGGTCTTATTTTTCTTCCCTTTTCTGGGCATTTTCCCAGCCAGTTACTTGACTTCTGAGATTCTTCTCCACCCCCACCTAGATCCGCCCAGCTAGTGCTTGGGGTCTAAGATTCAAATGCTGCTCCCCAGCCTCAGGACTTTCAGCAGTGGCTGGGGCTGCTGTTCAGCGTAAGATTAAATTCAGGTGCTCAGGTAGGGGCAGGGCCACCTCCTAGGCTCAGTTCCCTCACGGGGTTTATGTGGAGAACTTCACTAATGGCCCTGAACTCCTGCCTGCTCTGGGAGTCCCGGGCTGCCACTGCTGCTGCCTCCCGAGGGGGCCTGAGTTATGGAGACACCCCGTTCCCCTGTTGGCCAGCCTAGAAGTCTCTCTCACTGACCTGGAGCACCTGTGGGTGGAGCGACCTTCACGGCCGCTGGAGGTTCCGTCCCTGAAGCCTGCTCAGATCTGCTCCTCTCAGGGCCATGCGGCCAGGGCAGGGCAGGGCTGTGCTCCACTGTCCGGTGTGTGATGGACCTTTGGTGGTGGTTTTCCAAAGCTCTCTGGAACTGAAATCTCCACTGCATTGCTGCATGGCTTCCACTGCTCCAGAATTTGTGGGGAGTTCTTTTTACAGGAAATTTATGGGCTGTGGATTCAGAGCTAGCATACGTGAGTCTTTCTACTCTGCCATCTTCGCTCATCTCTGTGTTTGGCATTTAGTAAGGCTTTAAAAATGTCCTTCCTCCCTCCCTCCCTCCTTTCCTTCCTTCCTTCCTTCCTTCCTTCCTTCCTTCCTTCCTTCCTTCCTTCCTTCCTTCCTTCCTTCCTTCCTTCCTTCCTTCCTTCCTTCCTTTGGACTACTTGTGTCTTACCAGTGGTAGAGTTTTCTGAGCTCATATTGGTCTAATCAGTCACAGTCAGAGAAATTGTACTGTGACCCCACACAGTGATGTCATTTTGTTCCTCTCTGGGAATGAAAGACAACAACCCACCAACCCTTCCTCCCTCCCTCTCTTCCTTCCTTCACCTCCAGTTCTTATCCTTTATTTCCCCTCATGGCTTGTCTGACTTCCTAGAGCCTCATTTTAATCCATTCTTCAGATCCATGAAAAACAATTATATTTTTGACCTTCTCCAACACAGCAAGAGTATGTATGAGAAGGTAGCCAAGGGACAAACTCTTGGATCAAGTATGAAACAAGGATTGTTTGGGGTTTGGTTTGTTTGTTTTATTTTGTTTTTTTTTTCTTACACAAGGACTCATAGAATGATTCAAATCAGGTGACAGGCTGGTATTCAAACTTCCTTGGGACATTCACAAAAGGGCTAGTTTACATTTCATTTCTGCTGAGTCCAGTCTTGTCAACACCAAATGGGCTCTCTCTTTCCCCTGGTGGTTAATTCTTTCCCTCTCAGTCAATCTCTCTCTGCCATTGTTGCTTCTCTACTGCAGCCTTGCCTGAGAATCCCTGAACTCCTAGTTTATGGCTGGGCCAAGAGAAATGAATCCTACCCCTAAGCCCTTCTCTAAGTCAGTCTTTCTTACCTTTCTGGGCTGAGAGGGAGAAGAGATCTGAGGGATAGCCCCTTCAATTTATCCCCAGAGTTTTAGCTTGGAGGTCAATTCAAAGTGTGATGGTGGCCCACAGGAAGCAGTCAGAGGATGCCCTGGCCTCTTCTCAAGTTGGGGTAGGGGTGGGGAAGGATGCTTCATATTGAATCCTCAACGTGGTGCTGTACTATCATTGGGTCCTCTTCATTTTGCCCCCAGAGCCAAAGGGAACAGATCCAATTCCAATTCCACATAATAGTCATTCATATGCTTGAAAATAGCTCTTATAGCCTTTCCAACCACCATGTTCTTCCACCTGGAATCGTTTCTTTTCCAAGTTAGACACCTCCTCTTTCCTGAGCTGATCTGTATACAGTGGGAACTCCAGACCCTTCCCTGTTCTGATTGGCTCTCTGGTCTATCCAATTCTCTTCCTACACTGCAATGCTCAGAACTGAATATGGACAGCATTCTGGACACAGTGTGACCAGGAAGTTGGCTGAGATGACCCTTCAATTTCAGGAAACCATTTAAGTGAAACTGCTCCATTGACCTGAAATTGAACCACTGCCCTAGAGGTGAATGGGATCTGGTTTTATTTGATGACAGACCCCTCTGAGTCACCGGTGCTCTCTGCAAACTATAGATTTCAAACGAGTAAAGTGGCATTATTCCATGTCTAAGCTGATTAAATTTTTGGAAAGGACTAAAAGTAACTTAGAAAGGGAGAGAGGGATGATTAACAGGGTCCTTCTTTTCCAAAGGTGTACTCCACCCACTGACAAGTATACCTTTTTTCCTAAAACACCTAAAATTAAGACCTTCGCTCCTGAACTAAGGTCCAAGTTTGTAACACTGCTTGGGCATCTGGTGGAGCTTTGTTTACTTTGCTTTCTCTTTTACCCTGTGCTACCTCATCATTTTGCCTGGTTCAATTCTAGTGGCAGGCCAGAATGCAATTCTGTGTATGTGATTAGAGAGCAGATGTGGCACCAGCAGCTTCAGTTGCATGGAAGGAGGTCAATGAGAAGGCAAGGTGGAATGGAGGGGCAATGGGCACACAAGGAAGAGGCGGGGGTCCTAGGTCCAGCCATGAAATGCCAATTTTAATATCCTCATGTACTTTGTATCTCCTACTGGCATTATTTGAAATGTGAAGATCCTAATTCAGTAAAAGAATGGTGAAATTGGATGTCATATGAGTAGTTCTAATTGGCCCAGTTGCTTGACCAGCCTCAGACTGTATCTTAATTTTATTTATGTTCTGCCCTGATAAATCTGTTGATGTCATCTTTTGCCAGTGGAATATGGAAAAATTAATGAGATAATATTGGTGAGACCCTCTAACTTTCTTTTTTATTTGCATTTAAAGAGTATTTTATTTTTCCAATTATATATAAATATAGTTTTCAACATTCATTTTTGTGGAATTGAGTTCCAAATTTTTCTTCCTCCCCCTCCCTGAGACAGAAAGCACTCTGATATAAGTTATACATGTACAATTATATTAAACATTTCTACATTTGTTATGTTATGAAAGAAGAATCAGAACAAAATGGAAAAACCATGAGACAGAAAAAACCAAAACAAAGTGAAAATAATATGCTTCTCTCTGCCTTCAGACTCCATAGTTCTTTCTCTGGATGTGGTTAATGTTTTCCATTGTGAATCTTTTGGAATCGTCTTGGATTATTGCATTGCTGAAAAGAGCTAAGGCTATCATAGTTGATCACTGAACAATGTTGGTGTCACTGTGTACAATGTTCTCCTGGTTCTGCTCACTTCACTCAGCATCAGTTCATGTAAATCTTTCCAGATATTTTCTGAAATCTGCCTGTTCATCATTTCTTATAGAACAAGAGTATTTCATTATATTCATACACCACAACTGGTTCAGCCATTCCCCAATGGATGGACATCCCCTGAATTTCCAGTTCTTTAGCATGAGACCCTCTAACTTTCATGGAAGGTTATGTGCATAGTCCATTCCAGGCACATGAGGTGGTCCAAGGGGAAGAATGCTGGGCTAGCAGTTCAGCAACTTGTGACCTTATTTTTAGCTCTTTTTCTGACTCATTAAGTCCCTTGGGCCGGTCAGAATTGAGGGTGTAGAGTAAAGCAGATCATAGGATCATAGATTTAAAGATCGCCCATGCTCAGGGTTGGAAGGACCCTTAGTGGTGAAGTATCAAATGCCTTTATTTTATAGGTGAGAAAGCAGAGGCTGGCGAGTTTAAGCGATTTGACTAAAGTCATCCGGTTTTTGTTGTTCGGTTGCTTTCAGTCATGTCCACCACTTCATGCCCACATTGGGGGTTTTCTTGGCAAAGATACTGATGTGGTTTGCCATTTCCTTCTTCTGCTCATTTTACATATGGGGAAACTGAGGCAAACAGAGTTAAGTGACTTGCTCAGGGTCACACAGCTAATAAGTATCTGAGGACAGATTTGTACTCAGGAACATGATTCTCTCTAATTATAGGACCTGCACTCTGTCCACTGCACCGCCTAGCTGCCCATCTGTCTATTAAGCTCCACAGTCAAGATTTGAACCAAGGATTCCCTACATCTCCATTTGGCTTCCTTTCCACTCCACTATGCTTCACCTGTCCTTTTCTACCTCTCCAGGATGCTATAAAGATGGAAAGAGATCACAGGCTCATGGATATAAAATTGGAAATAAAATAACCTTTGAGGACATCTAGCTTAGCTCCCTCATTTTAAAGGTTAGAAAACTTAGATCAGGAGTTGAATTACTTACTAAAGATCACACAACTGGTAAATGGCCAAGCTAGGATTTAAAAGGAGGTCTGAAGACTCCAAATCCAACACACTTTCCATTGTACCATGAAAAGACCATGTGAATTCTTAGAGTCTAGATAAATGCAAGTGGATTTTCATAAATATGAAGTTCTACTTATCATTATATCAGAATGCATATTGTATCCACTTAAGTAATAACATCCTGTACTAATTTCCAAACACTTTAACTGATTTGGATATAAGGCATCATAAAAGATGGGATTAAATTTTAAAATATATCAATGAAACAAAAGAATTTTAGAGGGCTGTTCATCCAAACCAAGGAAACAGAATACGCCTTTATTTTGGAAAGCATGGAATGAAAAGAGAATATTGAAATGGAGAACTGGAAAAGAAGACTACTTTAAGAATGGAAAGTTTTTTGACAGCTACTGGATTCCATGGCACATCCTTGTGGTTGGAGAAATGTTTTTGTGCCACTTACATGCTTTACAATGGCACAGTCAAAGTATGTTTTAAAAATGGAAGGATGACAGTTGTAGTCTGGGAGACTAGACCAAGACACAGCTGTGTGGCTGGCCCCCAAGTCCCACACATGTAGAGGATTAGAGGCGAGATACCCAGGCTAGATTAATGTCTCTTGGGCTAACAGAATCTCTGGTGGCCACAGGCACTACAGGATTGATCTTCTCTATATAAATTAACATGATTAAGACCAGTTTGGAAAACAAAATATAAGCCTGTTGATCTTGAAACTCAGGAAGAGAAGCCCATTCAAGAACCAAAGCAACTTTTCTATTTAGTGAAAATGATCAGTAATAACCATGGTCTACTCATACAAATTTAGGTCTACAGGACAGAGAAGGGCTGGCATCTGGCAACTGCTTTTTTTGTCTTGAGCTGCACAAGGATGGCGGGTTGCACACCAAAGGAGTGACATGGCTGAATTTTCATTCCAGTGATTCCTTAGACAGCACGTTGGACCCAAGGAATAGAGAACTAGACTTAGGAGTCAGGAAAACCTGAGTCTGAGCCTGGCTTCAGATGTCCTAGCTGTTGGATGCTGGACAAGTCTTTTCATCCTACCTACCTCAGTTTCCTCATCTGTAAAATGGAAATACTAATAATAGTCATAGTAATAATACTAATATTAATAATGATAGCACCTACCTCCTTGAGTGGTTTTAAAGATCGAATGAGAGCACGTTTATGAGGTATTTTGTAAATCGTCAAGTATTTTGTAAGTAAATGTTAGCCATGATGACGATGATGATAAAGATGGTGACTTCCACTAATATCTTCCTTTAATGCCCCCTGAAAGGGACTTGGGGCTCTCAAAATTCATGAACGACACAGATTATTCAAGCTGGAAAGACTCAAACCTTATTGCCATTATGTTACCCCTAGCCTAAAGCATGCTAATTGTTGTATCAGGGTGTGGTTGCTTAAGATAAGTAGGAAAGGAGAAAAGATCATATCCTAAACCTATGTTGTCAAACTCTAGTGGAAACGGATACCTGTGGGCAGCCTATTAACCACAAATGAACATATATTGCATTTTGATTAATTTTATTAAATATTTCCGTTTAATTCTCTCATCATCAAACTGTTTAGAGGAAGCTGAATGACATGAAACAACAAAATGTTGGACATGGAGTCAGGAAGACCTGAGTTTGAAGTTGTTTCTGATATTGTGTGACCCTAGACAAGTCAGGGTCTGAGTCTTAGCCTCAGTTTCCTCACTTGTAATATGGGGATTAAAACAGCACCTACTTCATAGGATTGTCACAAAGATGAAATGAGATTTCACATATAAAAATGCTTTGCAAACCTTAAAGTTCTATATGCATGCTATTTCTTATTGTTACTGGTTTATTCTCATATGGTCAATCTCACAAATACATTTCTTACTGACCACAGTTTACAATGGTGTTGCCTTTCTGATAATACAATTTCAGAAAGGGAGTTGGCAAAATTTAGAGAGAGCTCAAATGAAAGATTGCATTCTTACAGTCTGAAGAGTCCTTAAGGAAGGGATAAATCTTTTCTGACCATGTCAACAAACATATCACTCCACTCCAGCAAAGTCAGTTAATTCAATGAAAGGTCAGTCATACCAACTTTTCAGCATTTGTCTTGTAGCCTAAGATGAAACAACCTCTACATTCAACAAAACTGTTCAATTTCAAATAGTGGTGGTGCATGTGCATGTGCGTGTGTGTGCATGTGTGTGTGTGTGTGTGTACAAGCTACCTCCTTGCATACATTTTACAAGGGGTAGGTCCAATTCCCACCAACATAAATAAATGGCTTCTTTCTGATGAGGAGAGAGGGGACCTGAAGTTCATTCAATGGAAAATAATTGAGCCCTGAGTCAACAATGGTGGGGCTAATCATTTAGGAGAAAAGGACAATTTTGTATGTTTCTGGATAATTAACTAATCTGTTTTATGTTTTACATTAGTGCATGTGAATGCATATTTGCCACATGTGATAATTTTTCTTTCCTGCCAGGGTATTCTTGTAAAGGAGGTTTAAATCTTCAGTTGTTTTCCTTGGTTACCCATTTTTTAAAAGACCAAAATTAAATTTGCTTGAGTGGTGCCGTGTGGAATGTTGACCTTGTTTTAATCAGCAACTTGCACTTTAATAACTACGACAGCCCCAATCTTTCCTGCATGCTTCCAGGATGAAGGGCTGCTCTGCCCATTTGTTAACAGTGCCATTCTTTTAGAAATTTAACCCTCAAATTCCATGGCTTTCTTGAGCATTTATAATGAGTTTTGTAAGAGAAAAAAAAACGAAAGGAAATCATTTGTGGCAACGAGTGGAGGAGGAAACCATTGTTTTCCTGTAACACCATGACTCCTAATAAAGCCCCCATGCCCAAAACCTATCCCTCTCTGGCCAGCTAGAGTGACTCACATTCTATTAATGGAAACTTCCTGCCAGGTCCAAAAGTTATTCCTCTCAGGAACAGTTAATGTCTGTGCTAAAAAAAAAATGTTACCTAGTAAGATATTAGAACATTAAAAAAAAAATGGTCTGAACCTGTCATTTCATTGGTGGGGAACCTTCCACCTATACATATCAATATTTTGCCTTTCCTATTTTTACTGTTCTGTACACCCCCACCCTCTCAGTCACTCAGGTTCTCAAGTTCAGTGCCATCCTTACCTCTTGCTCTCACCCAGTCCATATATTTAATCAATTGTCCAGTGGTATCGTTTCTACCTTAATGACGTCTTGGATATGTCCTTCCCCTGACTCAAGCCCTTGTGGCCTCTCTCCTGGATGACAGCTTCTTTCTCCTTGTTCTCTCTGTCTCCAGCCTTTCCTCACTCAGAGCCATACCCCACACAGCTGACAAAGTGAGTTTCCTAAAGTACAGGTCTGACCTTACTAAACAAACTCCAGTGGCTCCCTACAACTTTCGGGGTCAAATGGAAAGGTCTTTGTTTACACCTCTTCTCAACCAGGCTCCTTTCTATTTTCCCAACCTTCTTATACTTTACTCCCTTCCATGATCTGGCTGTAATAAGCCAGGATAACACATCCCCCAACTCTGTGCCCCATTCCTGCGTATCAAGTACTCTAGTCTCTCAGAGTAAGTCTGGCTACTAGCTCCTCAGGCTCTAGGGGTACCCCTGAGGGTTTGGGAGATCTCT
The DNA here is from genome assembly GCA_023548195.1 of Bettongia penicillata ogilbyi. Classification (NCBI taxonomy): domain Eukaryota; kingdom Metazoa; phylum Chordata; class Mammalia; order Diprotodontia; family Potoroidae; genus Bettongia; species Bettongia penicillata. The sequence goes on from JAJHZJ010000042.1 coordinate 513,100, forward strand.
TTCCTAATGCTATTAGCTTAAGCCCTCATTCTAAGTGTGTTCCCACGTTTTCACTCTACTAGTGATTAATGCCCCAAGTTCCATTTCACTAATTCACATCAATTAACTTTCACAAAAGAATAGTTTTACTTCGAGGCTATAGCAAAGACAGAAGCACAAACATTTCCTCTCTAATATCAACAGTGGCACATTTTCTCCTATACTACCTAGCAGAATTTCCATAGAGTGTTGGTACCACTAGGCTAATATCCAAATTTGGCATTGCTGCTACAAAAGCTCCCATCTCAGCTGCAGCTGGGCCAGGTCCCAAACTAATCTCTCAGTCTTCAGCCATTAATGTTGGGCTGTCTGTAAAACCTAGTGTAGACTTAACTCCTGAACCTTTGGTGGCTCTAACGTCTGACCTTTGGAAACTCAACTAAATTCCGAAGTCTCCAGTTTCCTTCACCTTAAACAAAAGAACAAACATGGAAGCAACAAACTGAGTTCCTTATTCATGGGACATATATCAGCCTCAAATAGGGAGAGAGATGCCATCAAGTAAGAAGAAGCCATTTGAAGAAAATCAAGACTAATAAGAGAGGGGATGAGGGCAACTAGTACTTTTAAAATGTCTTCTATTTCTGAGTACAATGGGCAGCTCCATGACACAGTGGACAGAGTACCCTGGAGTCAGGAAAATTCATCTTCCCAAGTTCAAATCTACCTCGTGACATTTCCTAGCTGTGTGACGTTGGGCAAGTCACTTCACCCTGTTTGCGTCAGTTTCTTCCTCTGTAAAATGATCTAGAGAAGGAAATGGCATACTACTCCAGTATCTTTGCAAGAAAATCCCCAAATGGGGAAACAAAGAGTTGGACACAACTGAAATGATTAAATAAAAAAAATTTTCTGTCTACCTGCAGCCAATCAAATATGTTTTCATTCATCATATAGTTAACAGAGCAGATCAGAACATGCTTCAGATTTCTCCAAGGTATTCCTATTAGATATCATCATCCTGAAATCAGACTCCCAGTGCCCTTTGCATTGATAGCATTATGTGTATGACCATAAGGACTGGGTTCAGTGACCAGTCCCACATTACATCTCAGAATGTTCTATCTCCTCATTTCTGCCTCTAAAAATTCCTGAATTCTTTCAAAATGGTTCCAAAGCTCCCTTCTCTAGGAGACCTTTTTCAGGATCCTTCAGCAGCAAGGGTTATCTTCCGTCTGCTTTATGTGTGCCTTGTATGTTTGTTGCAGTATCGGTAGCATCAGGTTGAAATCCTAATGTGGCTGCTAAATGAGCTACCATCTTAGCTGCATCTAATTCTGGGCTTTCTCCACCTAATCACCTTTTGGCCTTAGCATTGTGTAATTTTTCGTAATTCATCTGGGACCTTTGCATAATTTAACTTTCAGTCCAAAGCTTCTCTTAATGTCAAATAATTCATGCATGAACAAGAACAGATATCTAATTTTCTGTTAAGCAACTCAATATAGCAGATGGAGAATTCTTCTTTCAATAAAGTGATATATAACAAATTCAACTGGTTCCTGACTCTTGGATCCTTTATCAAAGGAGGAAGTGAAGCTCAGCTACTAAATATGTAAGAGGCTTTGTATCATCTGGTGTGTGGGGAGAGGGCCTGTGAAAGTGATGGCCAATCAGAGATCCCTGGGAACCTTCTCATCATATTCCTTCCCTGTAATGGAAAATAAAGAAGAGGCCAAGTTCAACCATCAGCCATTATCCCTGCACACAACCTCAACCCTCCCTGTGAAAATTAAATGGGATGAGAATTCTCATTCTTATTTACTGGGGCCTTCAAATCACCAAATCTCTGAATTATTGCATTAGGAGCATCCTTGGAGGCAGTTGGCCCAATGGGCTTTGAAACACAAGAATGCACTCTGCAATGCCCTTGGACAAATGATCATCCAGCCTTTTCTAGAAGATCTCCAGTAATGTGGGGAGCCCATTATCCTCTGATTCAACCCCTCCCACTTGGGGATAGCTTCAATTATTAGGAAGCTTTTCATTATGTGGAGTCTGAATCTTCCTCTCAGCACCTATTACTCATGATTTTAATTTTGCCTCCAGGAGCCAAGCCAAGCAATTCTAATTGCTATCCACAGGACAACTCTTTCGATCCTTGAAGAAATGTATCATGCCTTTTTAAAGTCTTATCTCAGACTTCATAGTCTTATTCAAGTGCCTTCTTTCATTCTGCCTTCTTTCTTGGCCATAGTTGTTTCTTCTGAAGGTCATCAACCATTTTCTGTAAAGACTTTTCATTGGCCTCTGGGCTGCTATTCTTTTCCCTCTTGAATTTATTTTTCACAGCTGCCAAAATAATTTTCTTTATGCATTAGTATGATTCTGTTTGAGGCACCTAGGTAGAACAGTGTTAGTATTCTGTTAGATTTGAAATGAGAAAGACTTGAGTTCAAATCTTGCCTTAGATGCTTAGCTGCTGAATCTTGGGTAAGTCAGTTAACCTGCATCTGCCTCAGTTTCCTCAACTCTAAGATGCAGATAATAACAGCATCTAACTCCCAGGATTTCTCCTGAGGGTCAAACAAGAAAATATGTGTAAAGTGATTTCCAAATTTTAAATCACCATCAAAATGCCAAGCATGATGATTTCCTTGCTAAAAAACCTTAGATTGTTCTTTATCTCCTCTAGGACAAAATGCAAAAGATCATTAAGATCTCCTATATAGCAGAAGTTGCAGAAGTGCTAGCTACTTATTATTGTTGTCATCAAAGAATTTTTATTTCAACATGGAAGACATGTCAAAAAGACAAGGTATCGAAAGTCTTTTACAATTTTGGCCCATCTGACCTTTTTAGACTTATCTCCATCACTTCCCTTCATACCCTCCATGCTTCAAACAAGCTACCCTTCTTGCTGTTTCCAGAGCTCAGCATTTTATATTTGACCTTGTGTGATTGCCCAAGATGATACAGTTTGCATTTACATGGTGCTTAAGGCTTGTGTCCAAATATTACCTCATTCAGAATACACTCCCTTCTCAACTCTGCTGCTTTGAATCATTAACTTTCTTCAACTCTGTTTGAAGCCTTCTGGTCAAACTTTCTCAGACCATCCATTTGTTAAGATTCCCTTTTCCTTTAAATTTGGTTGCTTTTTCTAATTTCTGAATATGTGTTTTATAGGAATATCTCTCTCCTCCTCCACCTGGAGGAATGCATGTTCTTTGGAGGTAAGGTCCAGTTTGTGTGTAGCTTCAGTCAGGATAGACAGCATGGCATGATGGATGCAAAGCTGGTCATGAAGACTTGGTTCAGGCCATGCTTCTGACATATGACTCCCACCCTGGAGGAAGTTATTCAACCACTAAGTCCTGCTCTGGGTAAGTCTTTAAAATCTCATAGGTTGCAAGGAAGATACGTGTTCTCTATGAGATCACTGATCCAGCAGCTCCTGTTCTTCTAACTCTAGTATATTACATATTTGGGAGGGGTGGGAGAGAGTGGTCTGGACTGTGATTTCTTCTTCGTACCGGAATGGAAACTCCATCCACTGAAGAATTCAGTGATTTACCTAGAATATTGGGAAATCCAGTGACTTGTCCTGATTCACGCCTTCCTAATCACAAGCCCAGCACCATCTACTACCCCAACATGATCTGTATATAGCAGGAACTTAATTAATATTTGTTGAAGCAAACAAATGGATCCAAAGATATGAATCTCTCTTGCTAATGTCTTGTAGCTTGTGCACCTAACACAGGTAGCCTTAGTCTTTAACACTGTAAACCCACTAGGTTAATCATACCTATTGTCTATGGCTTGGTGTTCCAGTAAACAAAAAGGTAAATCCCTCCCATGAAAAGTTTGGTGATGATTGTTTTTGAAGGAGATTCAATTTGTCCCCATCATTGGGAACTTACAAAACACAGTGGAAAACAGGATGTTCTAGGATGATTGCTAAGTCTGTCTTAGTGGAATATCAGCCTTTGGTGACCTTAATCAAAGACATGAGCTGATGGATAAACAGGTCTTCCCTCCAAAGTTGTACTTGGGAGATGCTCTGAAGGATTTGGATTCGAACTCCATATGTAATACAATCTTTAAATGCATAGACAGTGTAGGATCAGACAGAGCCTTGGAGTTTCCTTACAGGGGAGGGAATAGAAAATGCCACAGAGCTGTCTTTCCGTGGCCAGATTTATAGGGCTGTGTCTGGTGCATCTTGAGATGAACATTCTCCAACTTCTATTGTCTCAGAGCTGGCAAAGGGGATGATGATTGATGTGAAGGGGGAGTCAGTCTGGGCTGGATATTGGGAATACAGATCCTGTCTTTGACTAGGCTATAGATCAAAGGGGCCTCCCAAGCCTCTGACAGGCCCTGGAAGAAGCTTTGCAAAATCAGGGTGAGCCAGCCCCACATCAAGTGTGAAAAAGAGAGCCTGGACAGGAAAATGCATGAGTGCTGAGCTGGAAGGGTCCAGAGCAACCTCATATTTTAGCCTGGTCAGCTTCCTGGCTTCTAGATTACAGCTGCTGGGAAAGCTAGAAAAAGGAAGGGAAGGGAAAAGAAGGGAAGAGAAGGGGAAAGAAGGGTAAGGGAAAGGGAAAAGAAAAGGAAAAGGGGAAGGGGAAAGAGGGAGGAGAGGGGAAGACTCTCTATTGGAATGTGTAGCCATATATTACAAGTGTAGGGACAGGGGTGAATTATTTAGCTTCTGTTGGACTCCACTCCAAATGTGGGTTTGGGAGGTTTGATATTAAACAGAGTTTTCAATTTATTCAATTTTATTTACCTTGGAGAAATAAATGAATGAATGAGAGCAAAACACCTGCTTTTCTGTTTTATATTCTTGTTTGTTGGAGGAAGAGGGGGTTTATTTATCTTTGTTTTGATTCAGAAATGAGACCTTTAAATATTTTAGCTTAAAAAGACAAAATGTCTTTGGAATATGTTCCAAGGTTCTAGTCTTCTTCTCACCTCATGCATTTTCCTTCCTTCCACCTTCCAGTAAAGTCAAGCACCCACAATTCTGATGATCACTATGGCAAGTGGATTGAAATTAATTTTTAAATCGTACATATGTTAGGAACCCAGGAAAAAGCCTGGTCTTGGCAAACCCTGAGAAAAGGAATCCTCAAGAACTGCTCCTTGGAATAGAAAGGACAGTGATGTGTAGATGTATGTGGTGTACTCATCTCTGCGAATCTCAAAATCTGATAGAGGGACTCTGGAGGTGAGAAATTGGATGAGAAGGTCCCATAGGATACTAAAATTTTGTTACATGGGAAATATGAATTTATTATAGTTCCCATGTCTCACAGAGTTCAGAGCTACAAGCACGTGGATCTTCAGGTCTCTAGTCCTTGACATTAACAAGTGATTTGAATTTTCAAAAGCAACAAACCCCACTTTTGAAATAAAAAACATATCTTACTTGTTTCTGTACTCTCAAAATTCTCATTTTGATTTCCTGTCTTCGGGGTGGATTTTGAACCATGAAAACGATCCACCATAGCAATTTTGTATTAGGAGCTCTCTCCTCTTGGAGAGGTGGAGAATTGAGCATGGGCAATGAGTACACACTATCAGATACTGCTGTGCTGTTGAGTGACTTTGCTGCATTCTTGGTTTTTGTTACAAGGAAGGATTCATTCAGGTCAGAGACAGTGAGGAGAATGGCTGTGGCATTAAAACAAAAGGCAACAATTCGACTCTAAAAAATCTGAGGTTGAGATACACACACACACCACATACACATATAACACATGTACAACATACACATATTCCTCTTAGTGCAGTAGAATTTTTCAACCTTTTAAAATTTTATTTTATTCAAAGAGAATTATGGTTTTCCAAAGCAGAAACTCTCAATGTAGTGTCATGAAATGAGGAAAGTGGTTGACTACTTATAATAATGTGCTGACCTTGAAGCCATGATTTATGTTAAATGAGAAGGAGGGGCAATACCCTGAAGAAGGAAGTCTCTACCACATAGAACGGTGTTTAATCAACATTATGACTCATCTCTGGGAATGTCTTAGATGCCATCTCATGTCAAGATCTTTACAACGGTCACTATTTCTGAACCAAACATCCAAGAATTCAAGTGGGACCATTTTTAGATTTTTCTCCCATTCCAGTTCATGAGAATCATCTCCTTTTAAATGCAAAGTTTGGTTTTGCATGTGTGGTGAAAGTCTATTTAATTACGTTAGAATATTGCTGGGGATTGGCCAAACATAGATAACCTCTCAATTTATTTTCTGAAAGCAAAATGAAATCACTGCAAGAAGTTGCATTGTATTCCACTTCTCTCCAAAAAACAGCAAACAACCAACCAACCGACCGAGAATGCTCAGTCAGAAAGGACTTAGTGGCCACCTAACCCAACTTTCACCTAAACAAAAATTCCTCTTCTAACCAATCAATAGGCATTTATTAATCACTACTCAGTCAATTAACCAGCATTGATTAAACACCTACAGACTGTGCTAAATGTTGAGAATATAAAGAAAAGGCAAAAACAATTACTTCCCTCAAGGAATTTACATGCTAATGAGAAGGACAACTTATGAACATATGTATACATACACACAAATTTTTACCTTTGTGTGTGTATTGTTTATATATAGAAAATGTGCAGTATATACATACACATAAACACGCAGGTAACTTTACAGGGGAAGTTTCTAGTAATTAGCAGTCTAGGGAAAAAGTCTTCTGGAGAAGATGAAACTTGAACTGAGTCTTAAAGGAAACCAGAGGGGAAACTGAGGCAGAAGAATATTCTAGGCATTGAGGACAGCCAATGCAAAGCCATAGAAAAGGAATGGCCATTGTCCGTGTGTCCAGTGATCATTCAGCCTTTGCTTGAAGATTTCTTGCAAGAAAGAACATGTTACCTTCCATGGCTGCCCACTCCACTTTGCTGTGGCTTTCCTTGTGAGGAAGTTTTGTTTTTTTTTGTTTCCCTGACATTTTACCTACATCTGCCTTATATCAAATGTAAGTCAACCTCTTTGCAATTTCCACCAACTGCTCCTGGCTCTAGACTCTGGGGCAAGTATAGCAAATCTAGATAGCCAATAAGAATGCATGATATTGTGTAGAGACCATAAAATGAACATTCTCTCTCTCTCTCTCTCTCTCTCTCTCTCTCTCTTTCTATCTCTCCCTCCCTCCATTCTATTGAATGAATTGAAATAACCAGCGTAAGATCAAAACGTCTCTTCTAAGTAGGAACAAGCCATTGAAAATAAATGGATGGTTTCACATATGCGTTCTAAAAAACAAAATACTGTTAACAAAATATTCATGACATATTTTTGGCTGAGGCAAAAGGTTGGCTCTTTCTTTCATTTCAAGGCCTTTTCAACTTAAAAATATAATTTGTGATCGCCTTGTATACTTTTCAGAAACCAGCTGAATATAAATAATAACTATCATCATAAAAATGACTTATGGGGACCATATTGAAGACATGGCCTGTCTACCCTTTAAATGAAACTAAACTTGTTTATTTCAGTCTGTTGTCATGGAAGAAGTTCTCAACAAATCCATTTTTATTGTTGAGTAGTTATTGATTAGTTTTAATTTTTACACATCCTATGGACAGAACTTGTATTAGTCCATAAAAGTGACATAACAGGTTTTCTTGTTGGAAGCTAATATCAAAGATAATGAACTCACTGCAGACTGATTTAATTCATTCTCCACTGCTCCACTCCCTGCTTTAGGTGTATTGAGCTGAATGCAAAATTTTAGGGATTCTACAACTTGATACACATACAGATCTTTCCTTTCTGCTTGTAAATATTCACAGTAGTTTGACACTTTTAAAAAACCTGTATTATGTATAACATGCTATAACTATACCACATTTCTTTGGAATAAAGTCCTAGCAAGGTTGCATAATATCTTTGATTTTCAAGAAAGATATTAAGATTAACTTTTCTCTTGAAACTGCATGTAATCTAACTTAATTTTGGTCATACTCATTTGTGGAAACTTTAGAAAGTCCCAGCCATCTCTCTCTCTCTCTCTCTCTCTCTCTCTCTCTCTCTCTCTCTCTCTTTCTCTCTCTCTCTCTTTCTCTCTCTCTCTCTCTCTCTTTCTCTCTCTCTCTCTCTCTCCCTCTCTCTTTCCCTCCCTCCATCTCTCCATCTCTGTCTCTGTCTCTCTCTCCTCCCTCTCCCTCTCCCTTTCCCCCTTCCTCCCTCCTCCTCCTTCCCTCTCTCTCTGTCTGTCTCCTCTTGTGTTTCCCTTTCTGCTTCCCTTCATTTCCCCCAGCCCCAACATGGAAGTTATCTCTACTTGTTATTCAGTTGTGTCTATCTCTTTGTGATCCCATTTTAGGGTTTTCTTGGCAAAGATACTGGAGCGGTTGGGTATTTTCTTCTCCATCTCATTTTACAGATGAGGAAATTGGGGCAAATAGGGTTAACACAGCTCCTAAGTGTCTGAGGCTGGATTTGAAATCATGAAAGTGAGTCTTCCTGAGTCTACATCCAGCACCCTATCCACTGAGTCACTTACCTGCCTTTCTCCCCTCTTGGCTTCCATACAAATTTCCACACTGAATCTTGAACAGCTAAGAGATTGGCATAGCAGTGGTCAAGATTAGCATGGCCACTATAAATCAAGGGTTAAATTCCAAGAGTGTAAAATCAGAACGATATGATACGAAATGCCACTGCCCTTGGGCATAGTCACAGGGTAAAGATGGGATATATATTTAATTGTCAAGTAAAATTGTTCATCAGTGAAAGAGAAGTTGCACTGACTCTCAACTTTTACAGTGGACCTTCATTCCCTGCAAAAAAAAAATTGGAATATGATTTTCTTCATGTAGTTTCATCACTTCTTTGTGGAAGTTGGGGCCTCCAGGTATGGACAGCTGCATACAACGTCAACTTTGGTTGACATCTTGCTTTGTTTTGCTGAACTATTTTTATTTTTTATGTAATTTTTTTTGTCATGTTTTGCTCTCAGGAAGAGAAAGTGGAGGGGGACATATTGGAAAATGTAACTGATGTGGAAACAAAAGGTATTGATCATTTTTAAGTAGCTTTCCTTTTTCTTCATTGGATATTGATGAAAATACACTGTTACAGTGGGACAGGCAGCAAGGCATAGAGCTACCCTTGGAGTTAGGAAGATCCATGTTCTAGTCTTGTCTCCAACACATCTTAGCTGTGCAACCCCCAGACTAATCATTTCACTTGTTGGTGCCTGAGGCAACTGTGACCTGAAGATACAGATAAGTTACTGATAGATTACACATCTGCATTGGGAGAGGAAGTTACCACACAAGGAAATCCCTGCAAAGATGAAGTCACAAAACTGGAACAGCAACAATTGCCCAAACAGTTCCTCACATACCTTTTCTTCAGCCCAACAATGTTGGTGAGGTCAGCAACCTGTGGTTTGTCATGATAACCCTTCTAAAAATGGAATGCATTTAACATTTTGATGGTATTCAGCTCCTTTTAACAACCCAGCATCTGTGTTAAAAATGTCCTCTCACCAAGGGCTAATTAAATACCACCTCCATGGGGAAAAAGGGCAGTTCTTCCTCTGAATGTCTTTGAAATTGTTCTGAAATTAAATCTGTGGTAATATATCTAAGTCAGGCCATGTTGCATGTCACCACATGTAGCTAATGAGGCATCAAAGGCAAGCCTTAAATAAAAACAAATCCTTCATTTTTTCTGTCATAAGAAGAATCACCAACCTTGACTGAAAATCAAACAAACAGAAAAAAAAATTAGGGACTTCCCTCCCCCCCCAAGCTGGAAACTATTTTAAAAAATAAATGTTCTGGGGGTTGTTTCCCAAGGAAAAGTATTACTTCATCTATCATAACCTTTTACTATTTTCCACGAAAGTACCTTTTGTTTTTATTTTCTTCTTAGATATGTTTTCTCACTGGCCCAGATTACATGCGATCTCATGTTGAGGAGGTATCGCATTCGGACCAGGGGTTTTTTAAATGTCCTTCCCCACTATTTACTTAAAATCAGGGCTCTTTAAAATATGGCACCACAACAGATAACTTGGAGATATTTCATCTTGAAACCGGGACTGGAATATGATTTTGAATATTTTGGTTCAGTAATTTACATGATTGCTCTCATTCATTTATATCCAAGGTGAATCATACAAAGAAACAGCTGCATAATCCTTGGATCGGAGTCTCAGGACATGAAAGGTCCAAGAACACTGGGAGATGTACTCATTCTCTTGGCTCTGAGCTCCTGCTTGGGAAACCTGAGCCAGGGTATGCCTGGTAACCTTCTCGTCCCCATCCCATCACCCCCCATCCCTGCCCCATCCAACCAGCACACCAAATTCAATTTCCTGCTTTCAAACATAAAATTCACAATATTACATAGCACAACTTAATTAAAGAAAACCAAAGAGAAATCTTGATCCAAAAATCTATGTAAATCCAGAGAGTACGGTTTGTTGATTGATGGAGTGATCACCATCCATACCCATTGGCAGTGACACTCATAGAATTGCAATTTATTTCCCTCAGTTGTTCAAAATGGGGAAAGGGAAGGTTAGGAAGAAATATTTGAGTCCCTGATATCAAGGAAAGGGACCTCAATCCATCCATCCCTCTGCCTTAATTCACACATCGTTGAAGTTTTTGGAATTTCCTTTCCAGGGTCTTATGCTGCTGTCAAAGCTCTTTTATGCTCCACATGATATGTTAATCCAGTCCTGGATCTTTTAAAATAAACCCATTTCATTTCTGACTTATTGCAGCTATGTGATTTACAGTGACCCCTGGGATGCTGTCATCCTCTGCCTGGTCCTCTCTTGAATTCAGATAGTTTATTCTTTGTGCCTAAGTGCACTTCCTGGGTCCATATCTCAGATCTGTCAGGAGGGTGAGGATTTTAATCATATCCTCCAAGGTCCTGGTTAATGCAGTGTCATCCATGAACTTAATCAACTTGTTCTTTCCTCCATCCCTTTCAGTCATTGGTAAAGCAACAATGACCAAGTAAATCATAGCAGCCCCAGACCAGACACCTGCAAAATATCTGTCCTTGACATGACGCCATTGAGATGTTCAGTTTGTGTACCATCCCTCAACCCTTTGTGCCCCCTGTCTAGAGGAGGAGGCAGCTTTTGTCAGAATGGTCATAAGGAGCAGCTTTCTCACAGTCAAGATGTCCAGTGTCTGCTGCTTCCTCCCCATCCATTCAATCTTGGAAGAATTGGACAGGGTCATTTGGGTTGTTGGAGATTTTCAGGTTCCCTGGGAATTAGTTACAGTTGATGTTAAGAATCACTTAAAGGGCAAGAGAGAAGGGTAAAAAGACTGTGCAACATTTTACATGCACAGAAATCCTCGAGTAACTGTATAAAGGATATCATTGAAATGCGTGAGTGAAAAATGGATTAAGCTAGGCATATGATGAGAATAAGTCATAGCTGATGGAGTGTCCAAGGACTATATTCTTACCCACACAATGTTAAGAGAATTCTAGGGAGTCTTCCCCACCCCCCAAATATTATGGGTAGAACCAATGCAGCAAATTTACTGCAGTAAGTGGATGAAACTAGCACTCTTTGGGCAGGCACAATCTATTTCCTTGAAATGAATATCCACATCAGTGAGATTCCAGATTAGAGATTGGAGCATTGCTCTTCCCTAATGATTTGCTCCTTGATTTTTTCCTATTGCCAAAACCCATCTGATCCAGGAGAACATGGGACCTGGTTTACAGACAGGAACCAATAGGTATCTTGTGACATGCCTGGTGATAGACTTTCTGAGGGCTCATATAATTAATTTATATTTACAAATTTTAATGGTTGGACTTTAGTAGCTAAATCCAGAGTTCTCTCTTTTTCCACTTTTAAAGCCTGGAATCACCTCGTGCCTTCAGAGGACATGAGCTCAAATTTGAGATCTGAAACTTACTGCCTGGGTGACCTTGGGTAAGTCACTTTATTTCTCTAGGTCTTAATTTCCTTAAATGTGACAAGATGCTGGATTTTTTGATAGCTTAGGTCCCTTCCAGGCCCAAGTCCTATAATCTTTTTTTCATTCATTGATTGCTTCTTCTGATATGCTACTTATTTTTAAAATCAATAACTAATAGCTCCCAAATAATATTTCTAAGTGCCAAAAGCCGCCTGTTGTATGATCTAATCACTTAACAGCCTCCAACTTTTGACAAATGATTAATAATCAACTTTAGGCCAAGTTGGGATTGACTTTTCATTTCCTTCCCCAAAGTAATTCTGACTCTAACGATCCAACCAATACAGATATCTGATAAAATCTAAACAATCATTGAATTGTCTCTTTTTTCATATTCTTTGTTGTTGTGGTGGTGGTTGTTACACTTTTTTTGACTCTTAATGTTTATTTATTTATTTTCAGATTTCAACATTCATTTCCACAAAATTTTGAGTTCCAAATTTTCTCTCCATCTCTCCCCTCCCCCACCCCATAATGCCTTGCATTCTGATTACCCCTTCCCTCAATATGCCCTCCCTTGTATCACACCCTTCCCTTCCCTTATCCCCATCTTCTGTCTTATCTTGGAAGGCAAGATAGAGTTCTATACTCCATTACCTATATTTCTTACTTCCTAGTTGTATGCAAAAACAATTCTCAACATTTGTTTCTAATACCTTGAATTCCAACTTCTCTCCCTTCCTCCCTCCCCACCCATCCCCACTGAGAAAGCAAGCAATTTCATATAGGCTATATATGTGTAGCTTTGCAAAAGACTTCCATAAAGGTCATGTTGTGGAAGACTAACTATATTTCCCTCCATCCTATCCTGCCCCGCCATTTATTCTATTCTCTCTTTTCACCTTGTCCCTTCCCAAAAGTGTTTACTTCTAGTTACTCCCTCCTCCCATTTGCCCTCCTTTCTATCGTCCCCCTCACCCCACTTGTCCCCTTCTCCCCTACTTTCCTGTAGTGTAAGATAGATTTTCATACCAAATTGAGTGAGCATATTATTCCCACTTAAAGCCAAACGTGAAAAGAGTAGTTTCCCCTCTCACCTCCTCCCTTTTCTCCTCCATTGAAAAAACTTTTTCTTTTATGAGAGATAATTGGTCCCATTTCATTTCTACCTTTCTCCTCCCAATATATTCCTCTCTCACCCCTTAATTTTATTTTTTTAGATATCATCCCCTCTTAGTCAAGTCACCCTGTGTACTCTCTCTTTCTCTCTCTCTCTCTCTCTCCGTGTGTGTGTGCGTGTGTAATCCCTCCACCTACCCAAATACTGAGAAAAGTCTCAAGAGTTACAAATATTATCTTTCAATGTAGAAAAGTGAACAGTTCAACTTTAGAAAATCCTTTATGATTTCTCTTTCCTGTTTACCTTTTCATGCTTCTACTGATTCTTGCGTTTGAAAGTCAAATTTTCTATTCGGTTCCAGTCTTTTCATCAAGAATGCTTGAACATCCTCTATTTCATAGAATGATCATTTTTTCTCCTGAAGTATTATAATCAGTTTTTCTGGATAGGTAATTCTTGGTTTTAATCCTAGTTACTTGACTTCTGGAATATCATATTCTAAGTCCTTCAGTCCCCTAATTTAGAACCTGTTATCCTGATTGTATGTCCACAGTACTTGAATTGTTTCTTTCCAGCTGCTTGTAATATTTTCTCCTTGACCTGGGAATTCTGGAATTTGACTACACCATTCCTAGGAGTTTCTCTCTTTGGATTACTTTCAGGGGATGATCAGTGGATTCTTTTGATATTTATTTTACCCTCTGGTTCTAGAATATCAGGGCAGTTTTCTTTGATAATTTCATGAAACATGATATCCAGGCTCTTTTTTTGATCATGGCTTTCAGGTAGTCCAATAATTTTTAAATTGTCTCTCCTAGATCTATTTTCCAGGTTAGCTGTTTTTTAATATTTCATATTATCTTCTATTTTTTCATTCTTTTGGTTTTGTTTTGTAATTTCTTGATTTCTCATAAAGTCAGTAGCTTCCATATGCTTCATTCTAATTTTGAAAGAACTATTTTCTTCAGTGAGCTTTTGAACCTCTTTTTTCATTTGGCTAACTCTGATTTTTAAAGCATTCTTCTCCTCATTAGCTCTTTGGACTTCTTTTGCCAATTGAATTAGCCTATTTTTAAAGATGTTATTTTCTTCAGCATTTTTTGGATCTCCTTTAGCAAGCTGTTGACTTGCTTTTCATGATTTTCTTGCATCATCCTCATTTCTCTTCCCAGTTTTTCCTCCACCTCTCTTACTTGATTTTCAAATTCCTTTTTGAGTTCTTCCATGGCCTGAAACCATTGCATATTTATTTTGAAGGTTTTGGATGCAGGACCCTTGACTTCTTCTGATGGTATGCATTGTTCTTCCTCATCTGAAAGGATGTAAGAAAATACCTGTTCACCAAAAAAGTAACTTTCTATAGTCTTTTTTTTTTCTCCCTATTTTGGGCATTTTCACAGCCAGTTACTTGACTTTTGAGTCCTTTGTCAATAGGAGGGTATATTCTGGAGACTGTAGGTTCTTAGTTCCTCCAAGGTGGCACAATCAAGGGAGAGGAGTTTGCTCCTCTCTTGGCCTGTGCACTGCTCTGGGAGCAACCAAAAACTTTTCTGCCCAGAATCTATGAGTAGAATTCCCTCACCACAACTGCCTCCAGCTCCATCACCCCAGAGCCCCTCTTCACCACAGGGCCATGGTCAGGGCTGAGATTTAGATCAGCTGCTCAATTCCCCCAGTGGCTCTAGGCAGAGGGCTCCAAAAATGGACATTGCTGTTGCAGTGGCTGCTGTTGGTGGTCCAGACCATGCTCCCTTCTCCTGGATGAAGGAGCCCTCTCACTGACCTTTTAAGTTATCTGTGGAATTTGTGGGTTGAGCACTCTGGGAACTGCTGCTGCTGGTGGCACCCTGAAGCCTGTTCCAGGTCCTGTCCCTGATAAGTCATGCAGCCCATGCTGGGCTGGGCTGTGCTCTGCACCCAGTATGATAGAGCCTCTTTGTTGGCCTTCCAGACTGTCCTGGGCTAGACATCTTCATTCTATCGTTTTGTGGCTTCTGCTGCTCTAGAATTTGTTTAGAGTCATTTTTAACAGATATTTAATAGGCTATGGGGGGAACTTCTACAGGTCCGTCTTTCTACTCTGCCATGTTGGCTCTGTCCCCCCTCCTCTTTCATATTCTTTAAATGAGTTTTTGTTTATATTTCCTGTTTCTTACATCACCATAGTATCACATGACATTACACTATTCTTGGTCTTCTCTTATTTGTACCTTTTTGGTCTCCTTTGCAGCATCATGAGCCAGGATTTCCCACTAACAAGGGGGGGGGGTCCCCACAAGGTTCTGTCCCACATCCTCTTCTCTCCTTCTGTACTTTTGTTGGGTGATCTCATCAGCTTTCAGGAACTCAATAATGGTAATTATCCAGAAGATTCTCAGTTCTCTTTGTCTAGACTCAAACCCTCTTCTGTCTCCAGTCTTGCATCTCAGATAAACAGGTAAACATCTCAAATGGAATGTTTTAGAACATTTAGACATCTTAAATTCAAGACGTACAAGATTTAATTCATTATCTTTCCCCTAAAGTCTTTCCCTCTACCTAACTTACCTATTACTGTAATGGACACCACCATCTTCCCAGTCACCCAGTCTCAAAATCCGTGCATCTACTATGTGTCTACTAATCTACTCTTAACTCTCCCCAACACCTCCTCTCTCTGTGTCCAATCTGTTGCTGTCTTATTTATCCCCTTTACAATATCTCTCACAAGTGACCTCTTCTCTGATATTGCCACCATGCCATGTCATCTCCCCCTTAGACTGAGTCCCTTGAGAGCAGATATGGGTTTCAGTTTTCTGCGTTCTGTTGATTTGCCTTTTTTTTTAACCTTTCTTTTTATCCCCAGCACTTAGCACAGGGTCTGATACATTGTAGTTACTTGATAAACATGTGAGCACCTGTCTTGACTATAACTATAATCCCTTGAGGATAGGAATAATTTTGGCTTTTGACTTTGTATTCCTGGTTCCTGGTACAAAGGTCCTAGAATATAATAGTGGTCTAATAAGCACTTATTGAATGAATCTGAAGTCAGAGGTAAGGCCGTTTATTACCCTTGTGAACACAGAAAAGTCATTTATCAGACCAACACTTTGGTTTCCACCAGTTACAAAATGAGGATTTTGGACTGGATTACTTGTATAGTTCTTTCCAGCTCTAAATCAATCTATAGTCCTATTTTCCTCCATTACTGTGAAGAGTAATCAATTCAGTCTCAAATATAAATTCCATTTCTAGCAGAGGTGCCTAACCTATGGCTTGGCCCCCTGCAACTGAGAGAGAGGCAGAATTATGGAGCTGAGGGGCACAGTGGATACAACCCTAAACCTGTAGCAGCAAGTTTTGGGGTTCAAATCTTGTCTCAGACACTTACTGACCATGTGGTCTTGAGCCTCCACATGCCTCAGTTCCCTCATCTGTAAAATAGGGGTCATAAAAGCACCTACTTCCCATGGTTGTAGTGAGAGGAGAAAACCATATTTGTCAAACATTTTGCCAACCTTAAAGTGCTAGTTATTAATAGAACCATGAAATTTTTAGAGATCTAAGACCTCCTTAGCAGCCTCATCATCCATACCTAAAAGGAATCTGCACTTTAACATATATGACAAGTGGTCCTCTAGTCTCTAATTGAAGACTTCTAAGGAGTATCTTCTTGCCTGAGTAAGACAAGAAGAAAGGCTAAAGGGAGTGGGAGAGGAATCCCAGGATTAGTCTAAGTGACAGAAAACAGAGCAACTAACTGCATAAGGATGGAATTAGCTCTTGGAAGCAGCTGGCTGAATCTCAAATGATTCAAATAGAGCAAAGGGCAAGAGAGAAGGTTCAGTCAGGAGGCAGGAGCCTCAAGAGCTCTCAGAAAGGTAAAAGGGTGATTGGGAATTTCTTTTCATCAGGAACTCAGGGAAAAATTTTGGGGGGAACCCCAAAGGTACATTCACAGTACTATAGAAAGAAAATCAGGGTCTCTCTTAAGGAATGGGGTCATCCATACCTAGAAAGTGCAACCTAGAAAAGGAAACTCACAGTCATCTTTCTTATTGAGACAACATTATGACTATAGGGAAGCTCAACAACTGTGAGGTTTGCTACCAGCTAGATTTGAAAATGGAAAATGGGAATTTAGAACAAAGAATTTGAAGTGAAGGATGTGGCTCAACCTTGATTTTCCATTTTTTCCGTCTTCCACCAATGTATTTGCATAGGGAGACTCAATTTATTTAGAGGAAGTCATGGGGCTTCAGATTCATATATCTCTTTGTTGATTATAGAACCTCATCTTCCTTTACCCACCCAAATATTTTGAGGATCATTCTGGTTGACAGTCAAAACTGACTAGAGTTACAAGAGACTTTCTAACTCTAAATCAGATGGAGACTTCAGAGAGAGACATTGACCCTACCAGCAGAAAGAAGTAGCTCAAGACACAGACTAAGTGCCCTCAGGCTTTATTTAGCTTGTTGCCTGTAAGCCTCTGTGATAAGAAAATGATGGGTGACAGAGCTCTCTCTTTGAAGAGAGAATGGATTCCCTACATGTGCTTCCAAATCTTGTGATCTTTATGCATGCTCATGCTTCTCACTGGTGTGTTTATGGAAGAATGCATCCCATGTTTTTGGGACTATTTTCATTAGGCTACTTTGTTAAATGTCTTTGCTTTGAACTAATTAGATCTTCTGTCTAATAAAAATAAATACAGTGATGGAAGCTCATGAGATATGATTTTAAGAGAGTACTTTGGACTTGGGGTAGTTTTTCTGGGTCTCTGTGTGTAAGGGATATCATAGGTCCTATATAATATTTTTATCTTTCAGAAGTTTTTTATGTCTTTCAACATTTCCCCAAAGAAAGTTTTTTTCTTGTTTTTGAAATCAAGATGTGTTTGTTCCTACTGTGCTCCAAAATCAAGGCAAACAAAACAACTTGGCCATGCTTTCTGCGAACTCAACTGGATGTAATCCCATTGTCAGCTGAAAGAAGAATTTCATTATGAGTCAGAGGGGTTCCCTTTGTCTGAAAGCTATGTTCATCCTGGGGTTAGCTCATTTGGGTGAGTTGAACATATACTGTGCTGAAATTAGCTTGTTTGCCTAAACATTTGGAGCAGACACTGATGCTGAAGTCATCATTGTTCTCCATGGAATGACTGTTTTGTTCCGATTTCTGCATTTAATTTTCTTATTTGCTTTTCTTCCTCCTCCCTGAATTCTAGCTTGAACTGCACAAGTCCACAAAAAATTCACATGCTTTGTCAACCACTTGAGCCAAATTGCCCCAAGTGTCTTTTAGTCCCTTAAGCTGTGGCCTCAACTTCCTCCCTCACATCTCTCCCTTCTCCCCCCACCTCCCACCCCACATGCTCTTATTCGATTTTACAGTAACACTAGTGTTAGAAAAACAATGCATAAAAGCACATTGAGTGGCAAATGGGAAACCACCGAGTTGGCCACCACATGATCAATATCATTTTTCATTCAAAGCCTTCTCTTTTGTCTTACACAGCATTCTATTATTATTTCAGCAGCAAAAGAAGATGTCAGATCTTTTCCTCCTCCTTCCACATTCTCCACCCCATTCTGAGGAATCAATGGCATTAAACAGATACATGGTCAACTGCTGGAGAAAGATGGTTGGTTTCCTCTTTCTACCACTGATCAATTCCTGTGATAAATAGCAACTTGTTGGACAGGAACCATCCAGCTGGAAAGAGGGGAAAAAAACCCAGAATCACACTGGTTAGCATATAAAAGGCTAAGATTTGGTAATGCCCCCTAAGGCCTGTCATACCTTGTTCAAAATCTTCACCCTTTAATCCTCTGAAAAGCCAAAAGGAATAAACTTTGACAGCTCACATACAATAGACACTCAAAGATTTGTTTTAAGTGAGTACCTCACTCAATGCAAAAAGGATTTATTAATACCTATTAATAAATATTTATGTATTTATTAACACTGCTGCATATCAGGTCTCATGCCAAGAATTGAAGATATAAAAATAAGATAAAAAAAGTCCTTTCCTCGAGTTCATATGTTACTAGGGGTATACAACATGAAAGCAATCATATATATGCATGTGTGTTATGTGTATGTATATGTATATATACACACATATATGCACAATATGTAAGCAATGAAGTATATATCTATAACTCTGTCTGTATATACAGAAGGAAAGAGAGAGACAGAGAAACAGAGAGAGAGAGAGAGAGAGAGAGCACTAGGTGGTATATTGGAGTATATTGCATAGAATGCTGAACTTGGAAGCAGGAAGACTTGAATTCAAATCTCCTTCAGACATTTATTAGCTTTGTGACCCTGGACTTAACCTCTAGCTACTTCAACTTCTTCATGAATGAATAATAGTAAGGTAGCAAGATAGGGTAGTGGATAGAACTGAGTTCAATCTGTCCTCTGCCACTTACTAGCTGTGCAACCCTGGGTAAGTCACTTCAACCTGTTTGTCTTAGTTTCATCATGTGTAAAATGAGCTGGAGAAGGTAATGGCAAAGTACTGCAGTATCTCTACCAAAGAAAACCTCAAACGGGGTGACAAAGAGTCCGACATGAGTGAAGTGATTCAACAAAATAAGGTCAATAACCTCATAGGTTGGGAATAGGTTGTTGGGAAGGTGAAATGAGATAAAACATGTAAAGTGCTTTATGAACCATATACATGTACATATGTATATGTACATATATATGTACACACACACACATATATATATACATGTACATATATATGTACATGAGCTGAGCCTCCAAGGTAGCCAGGGATCCTAAGAAGGGGACATGAAGAGAGGATGCCTTCTAGGCATGGAAAAACAGTTTATGCAAAGATCTGGAGGTGGGGAATATAGTACCAAAATCAGGAAAGAGCAACTTGGCAATTTGGCTGGAATGCAGAATGTGTGAAAGGCAGTGATGTCTAGTTAGCCTAGAGAAGTGGGCTAGAGCCAGATTGGGAAAACTGAAATATCCAGCTGATGAGTTTGTGTTTTATTCTAGAGGAAAAAAAAAATCTGCTCTTTGTCGACTATGCCTTCTTTATGTCTCTGGAAGATAAAGTCTGTGTTTATGTTTTGACTTTATGTGCTGTGTATACTGTTCTTTCTATAACAACTCATATTTGTATAATTCTTCATATTTTATGAATATCCTTCCTACAAAATAACCCTGGAAAGTAGCCAATATCTCGGGTTAATTTAGTTCCTTCAGGTTATAAAGCACTTTCCTTACCATAAACCATGTGCACATAGGTGCACAAAGACTACAATCCTCATTTGATGAATGAAGAAACTGACAATCCAGGTGCTTAAGTGAGCTCACAGTTATGAAGTTTCTCAGTCGTGAATCGAACCCATGTCTCCTGACTCCAACTCTGAAGAAAGGCGATGTGAGCCAGTAGCAGATAATATGCTTGTCTAAGGCTCAGAAATATTGAGGTCTGAATGCTGCCACACACTTTTTAATTGTATGACCCTTAATAAGTCATTTAACATCTCTGAATCTCAGTTTCCTTATCTGTAAGATGGAGATAAAAATAGCACCTACTTCGTAAGGTTGTTGTGAGAATTAAGTGAGAAAATACATGAAAAACATTTTGCAAACTTTAAAACATTATATAAATGTGTGTTGTTATTACAATTAACCCTGACACTCTCTAATGGAATCAATACCAAAATAAATGGTAGAGAAGTGAGATGTGAAAGAGTGAAGAAGGAAGGCTTAAGACAATTCAAGAAACATCTGAATAGCAGTGAGAGGAGAGAAGAAACAAGAAGAGGTGAGAAGTGATTTGAAAGTAGATTGTATACAGGAAGACCTAAGGGAAATGGACTTGACAGTATCTCATTGAAAGTCAAATACCTCAGCAGGAAGTAGCACCAGAGAACATGAGAAAAAGTTGCAAGAGTACCTGGCAAAATGTACCTCCGGGGTACAAGCAAGATTATGACATAGAGACATCAAATGTGATCAGAAAGAAGAGAAAGGAAGAGAAAGAGGGTATTGTGGAAACTGAGTTTCATCAGAGACATGCTCACAAGCAGGTAGGTGGTGTCATAGTGCACAGAGCTCTAGGTCTGGGGGCAGAAAACCATTCAAAACCTGTCTCAGACAGTTTCTAGCTGTATGACCTTGGGCAAGTCACTTAATCACTGTTTACTTCACTTTTCTCAACTAAAATGAGGATAAGAATGGCACTATCTCACAGAGCTGTTGTGAGAATCAGTTGAAATATTTGTATGGTACTTAGCACATTACTTGTAGGAGATACATAATAGGTGCTATAAAAATGCTTTTTTCCCTTCCTTTACCTCTCACAGATAAGACTGAAGACAGTTAATGTTTGCAATAGGACTTTAATAAGAATTTGGAAGAAAAGTCAGGAGAGAGACCCATAATTACGAGAGATACCCAAAAATAGGTGGGAAAGTCCCACATAAAGATCAATGGAGTTGTTGGTAAACATTTATTAAGCATCTACTCTGTGCAGAGGCCAGAGGTAGGCACTGGAGAAACAACAAAGTGTAGATAAGACACAGTTTCTGCCTTCTTAGAACTTACAGGAATCTCAGAAACTCCCTTTTAACCAATATGTGAATCAGACAAGATAGGTGGGATGCTATGACCTAAAATTTTATAGGAGAAATTGACTCCAGAGCATCTGAAATACCCACAAACTGACTTGGCTGGCAGAGAGTGTGCCATAGTATTTAATCCCAGGAATTAGATGGCCCACAAGCGCTACCTCTGACAACAACCAAGGATTGAGGAGCTTAGATCCAGCAAGCACTGACAACAGAAGGAGTTTCTGTGACCTGCAGACAATGCATATTATTTGTTTTTCCCCTACTGCCAAATAATATGTGATTTGCAAAAACAAATGTAGGTTAATCTCCTTTCTAGGATAGACAGTGAAAGATTAGAGGACCATTTGTCTGTGACCTAGACTTTCAGAGAAAATGCTTCTTGAAGAATTTGAAATTAAAAACTAAAGAAGAAAAATTCTCTAAAGAGAGAAAGGGATCCAAAAAGTTTTGGGAGGTTGAAGGCTGAGAGAAGAGGATATAGAAGAGGAAGTGAAAGAGGACAATCGAGTGCTTGGGGTTAGGTATTAGGAAAGAGGGTCTTTCTGTTTCAGAGACAACTGAATGCAACATGGAGGAAGCATGGTCTTGTACTCCAAGGAGTAGTCCCTGTATAGATCCACATGTCACTTGGGAAGGAAGTCCATCCAGGAAGAGTCAGAGGAAGAAAAGATGAGTTGAAGTGATTAGTGACTCCCCACTGAAGGGTAGGGAAGCAGCTCTTAGTCAACCCAACTTTAACAACAGAGAACCCTGTTTTCTCCCTAAAGCATTACGTGGGATAGGGTACAGATGTTCCAAAGATATGTCATACTTGATGACCACTCCCTACTTCTCTGGATCCACATGGGACAAATGATCCTGCCAGGAGGAACCCAGAAAGCATTCCTATTGATTATGAAGTCATGGGCAAAAAACTGAAGATCTTTGGGAAATTTTGATGGAAGCAACTGCTGTTTGATGGTAGAGGCTTCAAAAGAGAAAGGAAAATTTGGGAAAAGAAAGACTTTTATAAGTAGGTGCTATTTGAGAATAGGTTTTAGATTCCCAGCCTATGGTTTAAAGTATAAGGATGGTAGCATCTTGGACATGGATAGCACCACATCTCATGGGGACTAGTAAATACTTATTTGCTTGGAGTCTTGCATATCCAGTAAAGAAGAACTTATACTGAAAAAGTAGAGGAAGAGAGAAACTGGGTAGGAAGGACATAAATGTGGTTCTCTTTCTCTCTCTCCATTCTCTCTTCTCCTCTCCCCTCCCTTCTGTGTGTGTGTCTGTCTGTCTGTCTCTGTCTTTCTCTTAGTGTCTCTCTGTTTCTCTCTCTCTCTCTGTCTCTCTCCTGATCAGATTTTTGCAATAGGTTCCTCACTAGTCTCAAGTCTCTCCCATGTCCAATCTACCTCTCTTCTAGCTATCACATTCATTTTTACTAAAGTATAGATTTGACCATTTCACTCTCCAGATCAAAAATCTTCATTGGCTCCTTGTTGGCACAAGGATTAAAATATCAATTCCTACGTTTGGCATTTAAATCCCACCACAATTTGAGTCAGTCTACTTCTCCAGACATTTCATATTTATAGTCCCCAGAGCCCCCAAGCTGCTCCAGAATGCAACTCCATAGTTGAGATACTTTGTGGGTCAGCAGCATCCACTCAAAACTATAGCTCAAGAATCTCCTCCGCCTATATATTCTCTTTTAGTAGACCAACCAGAATCTTCATTCATTTGAAGAAAAATGCATTTAATCAAACAACACAGCAATATATGTTGTATATACATATATATATTTTATATATATATATATAGCTCCACTGAGCCGCAGTTGCTCTATGCTGCCACCTACAGCCAAATGCGGCTTCTTCCTTTTTTTTTCCCTGGGGCAGGCATTTGTCCTCTCTGATTTATATTCAAGGCTTTATTTTGAACTTTGAGGGGAATATTTTTCCCAACTAACTACATGTAACTATTAGCTAAAGATGTTCTGAAACATTTGAAATCTGCCTCCTTAACTCTTCCCCTTCTCTTTTCCCCCAATAAGGGGTAGGGTGAGCTAGCAATCAAAACTCTGAATTTAGAATGATAAAATTCCTTTTATCTCCTTCCTGCTAGACATAAACTAGCAAATCACATGGGCACAGTGAGAAAGACTGGGAGGGGTTTACACCCTATACCTCCTACTCTCTTTCATAACCACTCTGTCTAATTCTAAACTGTGCCATCAGCTTTCCCCAAGCTACACTTTCCTTCTACTGCCTCCATACTTTTATTCAACAGTCTGCTCTACCTAGAAGGTTTCTTTCTTTGTATTTTAGAATCCCTAGCTACCTTAAAGACTTAGCTTAGATGCCAGTTCTGGAGCCATGGAGCCATCTGTGATCCTTCCACTTCTTAATTATTTCTCCTTCTGCATGCATTTATCACTTTGTCCCATGTCCCTTCTCTTTATTGCAGTAGACAATAAGCTCTTTGGAGGCAATTCCTGATTTTTTCTTTCTGCCTGGTATAGTACCTTCCTTTTTCTTCTTTTTTTTGAGGCAATCCAGATTAAGTGACTTATCCAGGGTCACAGAGTTAATAAGTATGTGAGTCTGTATTTGATCTCAGATCCTCCTGTCTGTAGGACCAGTGTCCTAACCATCATACTACCTGACTGCTCCTTAGTATAGCACCTTTCACAGAATAGGTAGTTAATAATATTTGTTGATCTGAGAAAACTAGGGAAGGGAATAAACATTTATACAGGCACTGTGCTAATTAGTGTAGCTAGGTGGACAGTGGATGGAATGTTGGACCTGGAATCAGGAAAGCTGAAGTTCAAATCTGACCTCAGTTTCTCCTTCTGTAAAATAAGGTTAAGAATAGCCCAATCTCCCACAGTGATTTGGGAGGATAAAATGAGATAATATTTATGAAGTGCTTTCTAAACCTCAAACAAATATGCATGTTATTATTGAATTGAATTAATTTATTCTACTGAATATCAAGTATTATTAAAATGAGGCAAATGCTTTTAATGCCAGCTTCACAATGTGGGAGGGAAGTCATTAGTGAATGCTAAATCACTAGAAATGGAAGCTATTTTTGCATTTGTACATTTTTTTTTGTTTTATAGTTTGGGGTTCAAGTTCCATATCTCCTTTGTGAGACTGGAAGTATCTTGAAGACCAGAACACAATCTCATTCTTTTTATTCCCCATTAGACCTAGAACAGTGCCTCACACATAATAGATTCTGAATAAATATTTGCTAAGTGAATGAAATATTATAGTAAGAGAATGAAGTAAGATCCGATTTTTGACATCTAGTGAATTTGTGAATGACACGCCCCAGATGTTTAGCAGCAGCTCACTGCCTGAGCTGAAAGATGAGAAAATCTTGAAAATCATTACTCACTTGTCTTCCCCTTCCATGTTCATTCGTAAGAAGAGAAAATCAATTAAATGGAAACAACTGGATGTGTTTTCCAAGGCCTCAAGAACACTTACCACCTGCCATCTTTATTTTGCTAAAGATCACTTTGTTGGATCCTCGTTGAAGAGGATACAAAAGCAGGGGATTTCCAACAGCCTTCAGGGACTGATTTTACCTTTCAGTTTTTCCAGTTGCCTAAAGGTCTTAAGACAGGAGAACATCCAAAATAAAACAGTGATTTGCCAGTAAGTGTGATATGGAATGACTACATGAGCCCATCAGCAAATCATACCTCCCACATGGTTAAAAAGGTCTTGCTAGATCAAGTGTTGAAGTCCCTAAATCACAGATCACTCAATCTCAGAGTAAATGAGGCCATCTGTATGGCTTTTCCGGAAGGGAGCTGGTATTTGTTTCTGAGTCTCCTACTTGGCTCCCTTGCTTTTGTGTTCTTTTTTGAGCATCAATTCCCAGGCCTGATTTTACCCCCAAACCACATTCCACTCCATCCCCTGTATCTCAGGAGCTACAAAAAAACTCTCATATAATTCACTTTTAATCCAAATTAGATAATATACCAGCTATTATTATTTCTATAATTATTATCATCTGTTACACATAATTATTACTGTAATTAATCATTGGTATCAATTATCAGCTATTATTATATCATCAATAGTATTTTATTCTCATCTTTTTCTTTTTCTATTTTTAATAAAAATTTATTTATTTAACTTTTTACAATCATTTTCACAAAATTTTGGGTTCCAAAATTCTCCCCACTTATCCCCTCCCCCCACCCCAATACACTGAGCAATCTAATTGCCCCTATCACCAATCTGCCCTCTCTTCTATCATCCCTCCCTTCTCTTGTCCCCATCTTCTCTTTTGTCCTATAGGGCCAGATGACTTTCTATTCCCCATTAACTGTATTTCTTGTTTCCTAGTAGCAACAACAATGCTAAACAGTTGTTCCTAAAACTTTGAGTTCCAAATTCTCCCCATCCCTCCCTCCCCACCCATTCCCTTTAGGAAGGCAGGCAATTCAATATAAGCCCTATCTGTGTAGTTTTGCAAATGACTTCGATAATAGTCGGGTTGTGGAAGACTAACTGTATTTCCCTCCATCCTATCCTGCCCTCCATTGTTTCTGTTCTGTCTTTTGATCCTGTCCCTCCCCGAGTGTTGACTTCAAATTGCTCCCCCCTCCCATTGCCCTCCTTTCCATCATCCCACCCCCCTTGCTTATCTCCTTCTCCCCCACTTTCCCGTATTTTAAGATAGGTTTTTATACCAAAATGAGTGTGCATTTTATTCCTTCCTTTAGTCAAATGTGATGAGGTTAAACCTTGTTTTTTTCTCAGCTCTCCTCTTGTTCCCTTCACTAAAAAGTTTCCTGCTTGCCTCTTGAATGAGATATAATTTACCCCATTCCATTTCCCCCTCTTTCCTCCCACTACATTTCTCTCTCACCATTTACCTTAATTCCTTTTAAGATATGGTCCCATCCTATTCAATTCACTCTGTGCTCTCTGTCTCTGTGTGCATGTGTGTATGTGTGTGTGCGTGCATGCGTGTACGTGTGTGTGTGTATGTGTGTGTGTGGTCCCACCAACTACCCAGATACTGAAAAGTTTTAAGAGTTACAAATATTGTCTTTCCATGTAGGAATGTAAACAGTTCACTTTTGGTAAGTCCCTTATGACTTCACTGTGCTGTTTACTTTTTCATGCTTCTTCTCATTCTTGTGTTTGAAAGTCAAATTTTCTTTTCAGCTCTGGTCTTTTCATCAAGAATGCTTGAAAGTCCTCTGTTTCATTGAAAGACCATATTTTCCCCTGAAGTATTATACTCAGTTTTGCTGGGTAGGTGATTCTTGGTTTGAGTCCTAGTTCCTTTGACTTCTGGAATATCCTATTCCACGCCCTTCGATCCCTTAATGTAGAAGCTGCTAGATCTTGAGTTATCCTGATTGTGTTTCCACAATACTGGAATTGTTTCTTTCTAGCTGCTTGCAATATTTTCTCCTTGACCTGGGAATTCTGGAATTTGGCCACAATGTTCCTAGGAGTTTCTCTTTTTAGATCTCTTTCAGGTGGTGATCGATGGATTCTTTCAATACTTATTTTGCCCTCTGGCTGTAGAATATCAGGGCAGGTTTCCTTGATAATTTCATGAAAGATAATGTCTAGGCTCTTTTTTTGATCATGACTTTCAGGTAGTCCCATAATTTTTAAATTGTCTCTCCTGGCTCTATTTTCCAGGTCAGTTGTTTTTCCAGTGAGGTATTTTACATTCTCTTCCATTTTTTCATTCTTTTGGTTTTGTTTTGTGATTTCTTGGTTTCTCAAAAAGTCATTAGCCTCCATCTGTTCCATTCTAATTTTGAGAGAACTATTATCTTCAGTGAGCTTTTGAACCTCTTTTTCCATTTGGCTAATTCTGCTTTTGAAAGCATTCTTCTCCTTATTGGCTTTTTGAACCTCTTTCGCCAATTGAGTGAGCCTATTTTTCAAGGTGTTATTTTCTTCAGCATTTTTTTGGGTCTCCTTTAGCAATGTATTGACCCGTTTTTCATGCTTTTCTTGCATTTCTCTCATTTCTCTTCCCAGATTTTCCTCCACCTGTCTAACTTGATTTTCAAAATCCTTTTTGAGCTCTTCCATGGCCTGAGCCCACCGGACATCTACCTGGGATGTCTGGGATACAGAGGCCCCGACCTCCATGTCTTTCCCTGATGATAAGAATAGTTCCTCGTCATCAGAATTGAAAGGCGGTAACATCTGTACCCCCTCAAAGTAGCTTTCTATAGTCTTATTTTTCTTCCCTTTTCTGGGCATTTTCCCACCCAGTTACTTGACTTCTGAGATTCTTGTCTACCCCCGCCTAGTTCTGCCCAGATAGTGCTTGGGGTCTGAGATTCAAATGGGCTTTCCGTGGGAGGCGTGGCTGCTATTCAATGTGAGCTTAAGTTCTGGTGCTTGGGTGGGGGTAGGGCCACCTCCCAGGCTCAGTTCCCTCAGGGGCTTCATGCAGAGACCTTCAGTAATGGCCCTGAACTTCTGTGTGCTGCTCCAGGAGTCCCGGGCCCCCGCCGCTGCCTCTGCCACTCCCTCTGCTGCTGTCTCCTGAGGGGGCCTGAGTCATGGAGACACCCCGCTCCCCTCTAGGCCAGCCCAGAAGTCTCTCTCACTGACCTGTAGTGTCTTTGGGCAGAGGGACCTTCCCGGCCGCTGGAGATTCCGTCCCTGAAGCCTGCTTAGATCTGCTCCGCTGGGGCCATGCGGCCAGGGCAGCTCAGGGGTGGACTCCGCTGTCCAGAGTGTGACAGACCCCTGGGGACGGCTCTCCAGGGCTCTCTGGAATGGAAATCTTTTCCACTGTGTTTCTGCATGCCTTGCAGTGCTCCAGAATTTGTGGGGAGTTCTTCTTGTAGGAAATATATGGGCTGTGGGTTTGGAGCTAGCATATGTGAGTCTTTCTACTCCGCCATCTTGGCTCCACCCCCCTATTCTCATCTTTTTCAATCAGATTCCAAAATGGCTCCCTTAGGATCAGTGGATCTTCCATATTCCTTTATTTATAGTCCATATTTTCCAAACTACCACATACATAGATAAAATAACTTCTTTTGTAGTATAATAGAACATTAAGATGTAAGGTCATAATCTAAGGACTCCCTGAAAGCATCCTCAGTGCCATTCTAGTATCCAATGGGACAAAGGTGGTGGGTACCTTGGTTTTTCCCACATGATTTTGGTCTCCTTAGCTGGGTCTCTACATTTTAAATAGCAACAATAAATATTTTAATAAAAAATAAATGAAACAATGGTATATATATATATATATATATATGCGTATATATTATTATAGTTGTAGTGGAAATATCACTAAACTTGGAGTCATAAGACCTAAGTTCAAATTCCAGCCATGCCACTTAGGAGAAGGTACCTGAATAAGAACATGGAGGAGAAGGTCAGGGTATCAGGAGTAGAGCCAGGAGAGCAGGGAAAGAGTGAACATGGACCTCCTTCACAATGGTACATCCAAGGGGAACTTTACTGCAGGACTAAGGAACCAGAAAGGAGGAGGGACCTTCTAGGGGGAGAAAGTTGGAAAAAAGGGGTAGTCGCAAAGAGAGGAATGGAAAATCAGAAACCCAGCTGGTTGATGAGAAAGTAAGCATCAAGCTGTCCTGGATGACTCCTCAAAATAGAGGTTCTAAGGGCTTTAAAAAGAGCTATTTCTCCTAAAGAGATT
This sequence comes from Bettongia penicillata ogilbyi, assembly GCA_023548195.1. Taxonomy (NCBI): domain Eukaryota; kingdom Metazoa; phylum Chordata; class Mammalia; order Diprotodontia; family Potoroidae; genus Bettongia; species Bettongia penicillata. The sequence goes on from JAJHZJ010000042.1 coordinate 542,417, forward strand.
AACTACCTCTCAACCCACTTCTCAATTCCTAAGTAATCTTCATGAAACCATTTGCTTAGCTAACTTTTCTTTCCCCCAGAAAGGGTATAAAGGTAAATTTTAGCACAGTGTTAACTTTGAGATCAGAGGGATGCATATTTGTGAAATTTGGGTGATAATTTGGCATTGTTCCCTATGCTATTTATACAAGTTTGTTAAAATTACAGGTGATGACATCCTGAAAAGGGAAGACAAAAATACTTTCCTTGAAAGCACTGTGGATTGATGGATGGATTTATATTTGAAGGAAAGCTCCTTGTACTCTAAAGCTCTATATAAAGCTATTGAGCTGCTATGAGCTAATACTTACATTACTTGGTAGATCCTTAAACAATTGTTTAAGGTCAACAAATCCAAGAAAGTGGAGAGAAAGGATAAAATACAACATGAGTGTATGTTGGAGTGCAGTGTTTGATTCACTGAACTTGTTCAGGAATAATCATCGCTTTCTCAGGCATGATGTTCTAAGAGTTCTATCCAAGAGAATTCTGGACTTTGCATAGAAAACATAATAACTGTGACCTTTCTCATTTTGCAGGCAATTAAAACTTTTCAAAGCAGTTTCATGGAAGTGAGCTCATCTAGAATTGAGTCAGAGGATCTCAGAATTGGAAAGTCCCAGAAAGGTCATCTTATCCAGTGCACACCTAACAGGAATATCATCTAAGTCATTTTTCCAACAAGCACGATCATCCAACACCTGCTTGAAGATCTCCAATGATTGGTAGCTCACTGCCCCATAGTGTGTGAAGGGAGGGTACCATTCCATTTTTATAGATTTCTGATTATTAGAAAATTTTCTTTTACACCAAGTATCAAGACTATATCTTGCCTTCCACCCTTTGCCTTCTGGGGCTAAGAAGAACATGCCTAATCCCTTCTACATAGAACAACCTTCAAATACTTTAAAGATGATTCCAGCAAAGACCTCCTAAAGAAAACTGGAGCAGATCCTTTGGTCCCCCTCCTGACTTGTTTGGCCAGAGGTTCCATTCAGCGGAGATCTCCATGAAGTCTTATCATATCATAATGCTTCAATTTCCAACTTGAGGTCATGTCTCCTATATCTTCTGCCAAATCATCAATGAAAATGTAGACCAGAAGTGGGCCAAGGACAAAATCAAAGATACTAAAATGGATCTATTATCTCGTTGATTGCGCCCTTAAATTATGCAGTTTGAAACCCAGTCACATCTGCCCATCTTCTGCAGTTCTTGGCCATGTCTTCTCATGTTTGCCACGGGGAATCCTTCCCCACTTTCTTCTGACAGGGAGAAGATACCAACAGAATATTCCGATTGTCTACCTGTCAACAATTGTCCTCACCCCATGACCAGTCCATTTCTGCCTATTATAGATTTCCATGATGTCATCTTTTGTTTTAGGTTTTCAGTGTTCCTTGTTTATGAAATGCAGCAACTGCTTCCACAAATAATTGAAATGCATATAGGGGGAAAAAATCTATTTCAAGTGTAGGTGAAATTTCCAACTAGGTTTGAGTGGTTCCATCTTGGTAAGGCTTTGTTCATGGCAAGTTGTCTGATACGTATCTTAAAACCTCTTACGCTAATAAACTGACAGTAGATATATTGCTATAAGCTGCAAGTTCTTTTCCAGGTCCCTCCCAGGAATAAGTTGCATGTTTTCCAGCTATGGAAAGGGTTCAGAACTTTTTTTTAATATGTTGAAGCCAAGAACTCTGTATTTCATATAATGAGTTTTCTTGTTTTTACCTGTATCCCCTTGAGCTGAGACTCTGATCCAAATCAAACAGATAGCTTCCTTTAGTGGCAGCTGAAGCAAACATTCAAGGCAGAAAAGTGAGTTTTTCTTCAGTTAAATTGTCCTGGCATCTCAGTGAGCGCTCAGGAGTAACGACACTGGAACAGAGATGGCAGGTAGGCAGTTTTTGCCATCAGGCATTAGCAGGTCCCAGGAGCCTAAATAAGTTCATTCTACCTCTCATAGACTCAAGCCTGGGCCTGCATGATGCCAAGGCCCCTAGTCAATTCCAGTAAAATTTCTATATGACTATGTTATCCCAGCTAGACCAAGATGACCTGGGTAATTATAAAGTTAGAACTGATGTTCTAACGAAGGTGTTCACATGTTTCTTCAACACACTGGATGGGAAATAGAGGCTACACTTAAAGGACCAAAAAGCTTTCCTGTTCTTACTCCACTTTTGCGTGGCCATCATTCCCTGATGACAATGACCTATCATCACCCCTTGCCTTGACTACTATAGTACCTTTATAATTAGTCTCACTGTTTCTGATTTCACCATTTCTCTCATCCATCCTCCACACAAATCTCAAATGAATAGTTCTAGGACATAAGCCCATCCATATCACATGTGCCCAATCAAAAATCTTCAGTCTTCCTTTTCCTACTAGGAAGAAATACAAGGCCCTGGGGCTTGCATTATAAATAAGTTTCCCTACTATCTTCCCAGATTTATTTTATATTAATCTCTCTATATACTCTACCATCCATTCAAACTAGCCAAATAGCTGTTCTCTGAACTCAACACGCCATCTTTGATCCCTGGATCTTTCGTCCCCCATGTCCAGAATGTGCTCTCCACCTCTGTCTTTTAGAATCCTTATAGTTTTTTCAAACCTCACCTGCAATATCCTCTCCTATTTCCTTTTGTTTCTGATTTGCCCCACTGTTAGTGCTCCCCCCGCTCAGATTACTTTTTATTTACTTATCTCTGTACATTATCCAGCCTCTGCTCCGTCCCCCAGCCCCCTAATGTCCTTGAGTACAGAAACTGTTTGGTTTCTGTCTTTATTTTCTCAGAGTCTTAAACGTGAATGACAAAAAGTGAATTGAATTAAATTATTAAATGATGCTCTGAATGAACTTCCAAATCAGTGCCTGACTATTAAGGTGTTGCCTTGTAGGGATCATTAGGAAGTTTACTTCTGTAAATGAATAAGAATTATTTGTAATTAGCATGTCAGTTATGACTTCTAAATGATACTTCTGGAGTACTTGATTTTTTTTCCTCAAGTCATTCCATATTCCCATTTTCAATCTTGTTTCCACTAAAATTAGACTTAGCAAAAAGGTGATATATTATAGAGGGCTCCCCTTGGGGGTCTGGAAGTCTTGGGTTCAAATCCAACTCAAGTACAACTCTGATAGCAGCTTGGACTTGGACAAATCATTTTAGTCCCTTCATATTTCAGGCAAATCTCTAAATATTCAAGTCAAAGAATTGCTGCAGCTCTGCATCAGTACAGAGAATTTCTGTGTCAGAAGTTCCCCATAACCAATGAATCATAGTTCTGGACCCAGGGGATGTGATAGTAAATGTCTCTGGTCTGGTGGGGGAGAAATAAACCTTATACAAGATACACTTTCCAATTAAAATTGAATTACTAACATTTTCTCGGTCAACTTCTGAAGTCTAAATCATCAACAAAATAATAAATCAGGTTTGACTTTGTAGTGATTTCCAAGGTGTCAATGTTCACACTAAAAATATAATAATCATCTCTCCTGATCCAGTTCGAGGTGGCTTGACCACAGCCTCGTCTAGGCCTTTCTCCAACTAATCTCCATTTTGCACCCCCAGCTCTCAAAAAACCCCCAAATCATTCCACAGTGTAACCTCTGCCTAGTGACAGCACAAAGGTAAACTGTACCTCAGCCCTTCCCAGTTTATATATCTGAATTAATAAGTTTTATTTTAAGAGGAAGGCGTGTTACATAGTGGAGAAAGACAGCCAGCCCTGAAGGAAGACCTGGGTTGAGGCCCTGCCTCTGACCCATATATGAGTGCTCTCTAAGACCTTAAATTACAGAGAAAGTGCCAACTTGTATGGGGAGAGCTTCCTCTCCATGCCAATAAAGTGATAGGTTTCATCCTGATTCTGTTTATGGTGGTTTATGAGCTGCACTGAATCCTTTATGAGTTTTCTGTATCTGTGAAGTCCTTCACACCTCAGCATTTTCAGGGGGCATATAATAAAAGGTGCCTTATACCTATCTTGTTGAGTAGTTCTATGGGAGCAGATGACTCTGTTTTCCCCATCTGTGGAAAGTGATGCGCTACCATAGTTGGGGATGTCCTGGAGTAACCTGTGGAGTGGGACACACAAACCCAGAAAGAAAAAAGGACACTTGTCAGTCCACCAGTCAGTCCTCAAACTTTGGTGTCCATGAGCCCCTGAGCCTTGGAGGAAGTGGGCCTGGGCCCAATCCACGGCTTTCCGCACTACTCCACAACTTAATCATAGCAGCATCAATTTAGAAGTTAAAAGTAACTTAAAGGTCATTGAGTCCTTTTTACAGAAAAGAGAGGCCCAGAGAGAAGTAACTTGTTCAGGGTCTATACAGTTTACTAAGTATCTGAGCAAGATTTGAACCAACGTCATGAGAACATAGATTTAGAACTGGAAGTGACCTTGCAGGTCATTGAATCCAATTATTCCTCCTTCATTTCATGTCATTATTTATTCATTTAAAATTATTATTCATTTATAGGAGGCAATTGGGGTTAAGTGACTTTCTTAGATTCACACAGCTAGTAAGTGTCAAGTTTCTGAGATCAGATTTGAACTCAGGTCCTCCCAACTCCAGGGTCACTGCTCTATTAATTGTATCACCTAGCTGCCCCCCTTTTTTGTGAAGCAGTTGGAGTTAAGGGCTCCTTCATTTTATAGATGAGGAAAATGAGGCCAAAGCAGTTAATTTGCTCAGGGTTCCCCCTAGCAATGCATAGGCAGTGAGCCCAGGAAACAGAAGTGAAATAGTGATTACCTTGGGGGTTATTTCATGTTTAATGCAGCCAGAGAACTGAAAGATAACCTCAGGCAGTACTTAGCAAGTGTGACTAGGCTTCAGCATTCACTAATAGTGAACATATGTAAGCACCCAGTACCTTCAGCCTTCTTCATTTCAGGATTATAAGTATACTTAAATGAATGAATGAATGAATGAAAGAATGAAAGACAAGAGCACAATATACTAAGTCCTGTGTTAAGTGCAGGGGACACAAGCCAAAAAAAAAAAAATAGTCATTGATCTCAAAGAATCAACCTCCTAATGGGGGAGAGAAGAACAAGCATTTCTTAATTTTACAGGTGAGGAAACTGAGGCAGACAAGATTAAGTGATTTTCCCAGAGTCACAGAGCTAGTAAGAGTCTGAAGTCAGATTTCAGCTCAGGAGCAGGAGTCCCAGTGATTCCAAGTCTGGCACTCTATACACCAATTGGAGTGGAAGCAAGGAGCACTGTTGGCATTATTGCAATAAAAAATCTACTTGTGCTATTGTATAGGGTTTATCGTGAGAGAATATATCTTCTATCCCTGAATTATCAGTAACCACTTTTGTGCTTATGAATGTGCAGGCTGTAACAAACAAATGACTTCCTTTTCAAATGTTAATTTGCCTTCCTGGCACATGCCCAGTGTTTTTACCAAATCAAAAAAAAATAGTAATAATATTGTCATCTCTATGAGAACATGAGTATTGGACAGAGAGAACAAAGGCTGGTTGAGACCAGGAAAGTGATCCCCCCTTTCACATGCCCTTTCCCATCCAGCTTCCGATAAGTACCTTTGACAATCTAATCCCTGGATAGACTGGGCCAATAAATTCTAGACTCACAGAGCCCAGTAAGTCCACAGAGTCTTTCTCTTTAAACCACACGTGTCTGGCAAAGGGTTTAATGAATGCCCTTCCAATGCATTTACCCAGGCAAGATGGCCCTTGGCATTCCATTTCTCCCAGAAAAAAATGCTTCAGAGGAACACATCAAAGGAGGTCGGTCCTATGGCTAAATATTTTAGTAGTTCTGAAAACTCAATCAAAAAAAGCCACTTAGAAAACTCTTGGGTACAGAAAATTGTATAAAAGAATGAATACTTCTTTACAGAGAGAGCAGAATTAGATCAAACCGGTAACACCCTCCCAGCTCCAGTCTGCTGAGAGAGGCGACTGGCCAGTGGAGTTCACTCCCTCTCTCTGAGTCTCTACCCTTCTGTCGCCATCTCTCCTTGTCTCCCTAGCTCTCCTTCAGCACTTTTGGTTTAATCTTGCTGAGATTTTCTAGGCCTCAAAACTTCTTTCTTTTATATTTTTATTTTATTTTTAACTTATGGAATAGAATAAGCATTTCCATAACTTAGAACAATGAAGTAAAATAAACAATGGAACAATAAAACAGATGATTGAACATGAAATTGCGAATCTCTTGGGTACAACTTACTATTCTTTCGAAATATACAATAAAATTATCTTGCAAATTTCTTTTTCCTTTTTTTCTTCCCATCCCTACTCTAATTTTTTTCTCTGTCAATATTCTTCTTAAAAATGTTTCCTCTTATCCTTTTTCTTTAAAAAAGCAGGATAATGAGACATTTTGAGAAGCTCTCAGGGTATCCATATGCACTATAATAGTGGAGTAACATATATATGCATATATACATATATAGGAATATATGTATACATGCATTAGACTTATAGTCAGGAAGATCAGGATTTTGAATCCTGCCTTAAACACTTACCAGCTTGGTGTTCTGGTCAGCTAAATGGTTGATTAAGAAGCCTTATTTTACCTATTGTGTGTTGGGCCCTGAAGATACAATCTTCAGTGAAAAAGTCTTTAAGGAATTTTCATTCTACCAGGGGGAGAACACGTGTATATACATAAATATGTGTGCATGTATATGTGTATGTATATGTATATATGTATGTGTATATATGTACGTTACATAGGTATTTTATGTTGAACTTTAATTTTCTCAGTTGAAAAATGAGAATTATAAAAGCACCTACCTCACAAGGTTATTGTCGAAACCGCATGAGATAATATGAATGAAGCACTTTGCAATCATTACAGGATTATAGCAAGGACAATATTATATTGTTATTACATTTCTGATATTATAAGATATGTTGTTATGTTACTATTGTTATAATTAAGTCTTATAGATCTATAGCTGGAAAGGATCCTAGAGTACATCTATCTTGTTTTACAGATAAGGAAACTGAGGCTCAGAGAATTGATTTAAAGTCACCTTTCATGCTTCTCTCATTAGAAGTAGCTTCATTGGATCATAGGAATCATAGATTTAGTACAGAAGGGACCTCAAAGGCTATCGTTGTACAAAAAGGAGGTTGTGACTTGACCAGTGTCACACAAGACAACAAGCTTTGGAGGCAGGATATGAACCTGTGTCCTCAGAGTCCAGAGTCTATGCTCTTTGCAACGAACCATCTCCTTGTTATCAGAGAGCAGGCTGTGGTTATAACATTCCGGGAACAATCCTCTAACGTTGCCGTGCGGAGAATCTCACAGGGCTTGTGAACATCAGTTTCACAGACACGGTATTTGTTAACCTCTTGTTGTTTGGGTCAGTTTTCCAAATGTTTAAACGTGCGGTCAGCACTGTGGTTTTTACATCTGTATTTTGTTTAGGAGAAGCAAACTCACACAGCAAGCCTCCCCTTTCCCCCTTTATTCATTTTCTTTTTTTGCTGTTCAGTCATTTTCAGTTGTATCTGACTCTCTGTGATCCCGTTTGGGGCTTTCTTGACAAAAATACTGGTGTGATTTGACATTTCCTGTTCCAGATCATTTTACACGTGGAAACTAAGGCAAACAGTGTTAAGTGACTTGCCCAGGGTCACACCGCTAATAAGTGTCTGAAGCTGGATTTGAACTCAGGTCTTCCTGACTCTAGGCCCAGCATTCTATCCACTGTGACACCTAGCTGCCCATCATCAGCAGGACATTCTCTCCATTTAGGCAGACAAAGTTTGTTCAGGAACATTTTGCACCCACAGCAGTTCCAAATAACAGAGCAAAGTGCTGTTCCACAGTTAAAGAGCTGGGGAGAGGGCTCAGATTACTAGAGATGTGGGTGCATCGGGATGAAAGTACTGAGTAAGTTTTATTGTTACTTGCCCCCGTCACCACTCAATCAGTATTCTTGTCCCCATTATACAAAACATAAAAATAAAAAGTTTATAACCAACTGATACCTGAGATTACTGTCAAATTTGCATCCATTCATTTCAAGTACCTTTTGGGACCCTCAAAGGAAAAAAGTCCTAAAAATACTTCTTAGATAATTCAAACAATATCTTCTATTACATCTGGTTAGTGATGGAGGCTGGTGGAAAGAGGACCAGATTGGTGCTGTCGTTTATAGAATTACATCTAAGTGGGACCTTAGGGATCACTTAATTCAAATCCTTCAACCAGTCAATAAATATGAAGGAAGTTGCATCAATTATCAGTCATCTATCAGGAACTTTGCATTAGGAGAAGGAGAGAATAACTACGAGGAAAAGGGAGAAAAAAAATCCTAGATATAAGCCCTGACTTTGACAAGTGTATAGGAAAGAGATGCTGTCCTTGGGTGGGGAGCAGATTGGGAGATGCCACCCCGAGCTTGCCTGCATAGCAAAGTCAAGAAGCCTGGATTCTGACTATACTCATTTGGAGATCATCCAAGCTCAGCCTACCATTTGACTCCTTGCTATAAATTTAATTTTCATTCTCTTGAGCTCTGTGGCAATCTTAGGGTTTGTTGTGGTAATTTATTTCTCATTAATAACTTGCAATCTTTCTCATTAAGTAATTAATTAGCTCAGACTCTCACTTCAGTTCATTAGTTATTAACTGTGTAATGAACTAGAACAATCTTCTTTCTCAATAGTAGCTACTATTGATTATCTACAATTTAAGAAATATTAAACTTGCTAAATATATACATAATTTATTTAACAACATATATATAATATAAATTATTTAACAAATAGATAATAGGTATAAAGACATATATGTAACTATTTATAATAGATCCACTATCACACTGATCCTGTTTTCTAGGAGAAGTTTTTACTGATCCCCAATTTTCTTGATTTTTCTAATTTATCCTGTCTGTATCTTGTTTGCACATACTTGTTTTCATGCTGTTTCTCCTATCCCATTAGACTGTAAATTGTTTTTCAGTCATTTTTTCAGTTGTGTTCAGCTCTTTGTGACACCATTTGGAGTTTTCTTGGCAAAGATATTACATTTCCTTCTCCAGATCATTTTTATAGATGAGGAAACTGAGGTGAACAGGATTAAGTGACTTGCCCAAGGTCACACAACTAGAAAGTGTTAGGGGCCAGATTAGAACTCAGGAAGATGATCTTCTTGATTCCAGGCCTAGAGCTCTATCCACTGCATCACCTAGCTTCCCTTGGATTGTGAATAGATCCTGTCTTCTGCCATCCTTTCTGTCCTCAACATTTGGCACAGTACCTCATACATAGTAGGAGCTTAATAAAAGCTTATCGACTAAGTAACCCCAGTCACTTCAAGCCCTCAATAGATCAGTAATTGACTACACTTCCTGTGTTTGAAATTGTTTAACTCACTCCACACGACTGCAGTCTACTAAGCATCTTCCTACTTCTCCTCAGGCTTTGTCCTTCCTCTCTCTCTCTGTCTTCTCTTAAGTAATCATACCAGATTTTGAGTTTTTCTCAGGCTCTTCAAAGAATTCTATTTCTAACTTCTTTATAACATGGTAGTTAAAATACTTCCAACCTGAAAGTTTCTTCTCACTTCTTTCCTATATCTTCCTTTAAGATTTTTCCTAGATCCTCATGGACCATGAATTAAAAATAAATAAACAATAGCCAAAATATACCTTCTCACCTGAATCCCCAGGGAAAGAAGCTTTCATGACAAACCATTTCTTCAATTAACATCTTAAAGGGTCAGCCAAACATATTTTCCCCTCAACATCCTATTTGAGCTCTCAGATAAACAGCCACAGTTTTATATTTGTCAATATTATATTTGACTCTTGTATAAGAGTCTCCATAGTCTATGTCAGTCAGACATGTTATAGATATAGCCCAGAGATGTTCAGAGACTTGCCAGAGGTCACACAGCTTGTGTGTGACAGAGATCAGACTCAAAATCTCATATTTTCAAGTCTAAGGCCCTTTCCCCTGTACTCCTCTGCCCCATACATACCAAATAGAAGGTGCTACCAAGGTATAAAGCAAGGATGAGTCACCCAAAGACAGTCAAGTTAAGTTTGGCTGTCACTTCCTAATCTCTGGGAGACCTAGGTGACTCTGCAGGAGTGTCAACACTTATTGAACCCTCACACAGGGCTGTTGTGAGCTTCAAATGTGATAAACAGTATAAAGTGCTTTGTAAATCACATAGAGCCATATAAGCATGAGCTGAGGGGATGCAATCTTCCTGGGAATGTAAGGGGATTGTGTCATAAGACATCAAAAACCCATGAGTGATATGAATGCACTCCAGATTGACCAAAAGAGCAGCAATACCGTCTGATCTGCATGCCTACTTCCTCACTGCTGTAATCTTTATGCAAATGATCTGTGTAACCAATCAGTCAATCATTGGGGATATATCCAATGACACCTCCAGCCATGCCTGTTTTCACCAATCATCTGTACTCCACCCTTACCAGAAAATTGGGATTCCACCCCTGGCACCATCCTGGGCTTTGACTGATGAGCTTAGAAGCTTTAGTCTTATCTTTCCCAGTCTAGGTCTCTTGCAGCCTTCCTCACACATCTCCTTCCAGGCCTGTCCCACCCACCCCCTTCTTACCTCTCCTTTGTGTTTTGTCTTCCTTTCTTAGGATTGTGCTTGTACTTCGATTTGGAAGAAGACTATGACATCAGGGAAATGATGACCTGACTTGCACTTGACTTTGTTTTGAGTGAGGGCTGTGCAGGTCACCAGCCTCACTTCTCCTCCAGAGCCATCTGAATCCAAGGACCAGATATTCATCAGGATGACTGGAAATGACCCAGGATGAGGCAACTGGGGTTAAGTGACTTTCCCAAGGTCACACAGCTAGTGAGTGTCAAGTGTCTGAGGAGAGATTTGAACTCAGGTCCTCCTGACTCCTGCACTGGTGCTCTATCCACTGCACCAGCTAGCTGCCCCCTCTATTAGGCCATGAGCTTTTTGAAAGCAGGGATTCTCAAACTTGCTTATAGCTACATCCCCAGTGCTGTTTAATACATGCTGTGCTCTCTTTCTCTCTGTGTCTCTGTCTCTTCTTTCTCCCTTCTCCTCTCTCTCTGTCCTTCCTTCCCTCCTCCCTCATTTCCTTGCTATCTCTTCTCAAAGTCTCTCTTCAGAAAGATTTAAAAATCCTCTTGCAGCAGAAAAAAAAAACTACACAAACCACAAGCACCACAACAAACAACTCCGTTCTGCAATTCTGTTTCTATAATAACTTTCTCTCTTCCTGAGCCGGGAAGAGAAAGAGCTCCCAGGGTTTATAGTAAGGTAAGTCCCTGCCTTGCAAGGAAAAAAGTCTAAGCATATAGAGATGACTGTTACAAATGCTGAAATGGATGACCTTTGATTTAGTCCATTTCACATGTGTATGTGCATGTGTATGTGGATACATATGTACATATATGCATATGCATATATATACATAGATGATATGCATGCGTGTATCCATATCCATATCCATATACATTTAGAAATATAAGTATATAATTATACATTACACATAGTATTATTTATAAACAATATAATTTATACATTATATGTAATGATATGTCATTATAAATATTATATAATATATGCAACTATATGTTACAAATAATTTTATTTATATGTTATTTCACATATACCACTATATTGCACTATGCCACCATATACCACTATATATTACTTTTATATTTATATTTCTAGGTTATGTATTACATAAATGCAAATGCAGAATATGTTATATGAAATTATATACTAAGTATAATATATTTATATGTAAACCTATAAACATGTTTATATGTATATATAAATACACGTCTACATACGTGTGTGTGTGTGTAACAGGGAGTGTATATGGACCCTAGTTTCAATCTACAGCCAAATGGCAGGGAGAGAGAAGGAGAGTGAGGATAATTGAAATTGTCCTGCATTTGCAATGATCTCCATCTGTGCCCAGCACAAAGAGTTGAGTTTTCTAGGGAAGTTGTGAAGCTAAAACTAGATAATTTTTTTTAAAGCACTTATCTCAGTGCTTGGCACATAGTAGACTCCATAAAAGTAGTGCTTGTCTCCCCTTCCCTCTCTTCTATACGTGTTTTCTCCTGGTGATACTCATGGTTGTGACTTTTGGAACACCACAGGCTAAGGGGGAATCATAGTTGTGGGGGTGGCAATCAGGCACAGGGTGGGTGCTGAGTAGGCTTTGGCACTGAAGGCAGTCTCACCAAGGACAACTTACTATGGACCAAGGGGGAGGGTCAGGCATGGTGGCTACCAAAGGGTAGAAGTCCACCCCTCTCCTCTTGTCCTTAAGGAGCAATAGATGGGGATCGTGACCCTGGGCTAGATGTGGTTCTCGAGCAGCTGATGTAGGAAACTACTTGGGTTTCAATCCCACCTCTGACACTTATTGTCACTCATCTTCTTTCGTCTTAATTTCCTCATTTATAAAAATAAAGGCATTGGACAAGTTGGTCCATTTTAGTTCTGGATCTATGACTCTCTGAGTCTATTCATTATGAGAAGATCTGAAGTTGAAAAGACCTCTGTTCTTAAAGTTGGAAGACCTGGGCTGAGTCCTGGGTTTTTCTGTGTGTGACCAGCTGTGTGACTATGGACAAGTTCCTCAAACGGAGACATCAGTATTTTCACTCCCTGTTCTCCCGCAATTGTGCCTAATGAGACTTGCATACCTGAAATCCCTACATAAATGTGATCTCGATGAAGAGTCTTGTCCGATTCAACCACTGCAGCTCGAGTTTTATTAAACCTTTCTTCCATCCAGAAATGTTAGCTAAAGCATCTGTTGACTGATTCCTTTCCTTCTGGAGAACTGGGCATTTAAGCTAACTTACTAGCCATCAGTTTAGGCTGACCTGAGACTTTGCAATAAATGGTTCATTTTGGTATGAGTTAAACTGGAGTTTGGCAATATTTTCTACCCTGAACTAGAAACACTGAACTCATTTCTGGCTAAGTCACAAAGTTGGATTGTGGAAAGAAAGGAAAATGTGAGAAGTTTATAGGGCAGGCGTTAGGAACAGAAAAAGGGGAGACAACTACCTGGAGCTCAAATATAAAACAGTAGGATTTTTTATTCCTATATTTTAAACATTTTTTTAAAAAAACACGATCCTCAACATAGCTTAAAGCAAAGGATTTAGGGTCATCTCTAGCAACCCTGAATGATAGGTAGTGAGAAAAGCTCTTTGACCCTGAAAGTTTTCAAGGTCTTGTAAGTTTCCAGTTGGGACTGACAACTTGTAAAAGATGCCATATGCAATAAAAATCATTTTAAAATGGCTCCTTTCTATGCTACCTACTTGTTCCCAGACAGAGAATGAGCTCATAAAATTGCTTCATATTTTTTTCTCCAAAAAAGATCTATTCACTTTTTAACTATGAATAGTACACCTGCTGGTGAACTGGGGTGTTCAGCTTTCTCCTTACTGTTCTCTAAAACTTTTGGGTCATCTCTTGGAATTCAGAACCTGGGGAGGATTTTATGGGAACCCCAGCATTCATCTTCTTGAAGATCATGTTTTACATTTGATTATATTGTTATCTGGTCTTCATCTATCTCCTTCAGTGATATGCCTTGAAATATGATCTCTGTTGTGACTCTCCCCTATTCTTTTCGCCCCTTCTAAAGCCAGAAGTAAAATAATTGCTTTGTAAAGTGAATTTAGAGCTTTGGAAAGGTAAAGGAGTTGACAGCCTTAGAGACAAAAATCCCCTATTAATTTACTGAGCACATACAATGCAGGCAGGCCAGCCAAGCCATTTTGCAGAGTCCTCCCTGTGGATGTGGACCACATTTAGGATGAATTCCTCCTGCAGAAGCCATGGCCAACACGGCATCAGCATGAGGGAAACTTCACTCTCCATGAGCTCATCGCTTCTCCCCTTTCCCAGAATTCTTGAATGGATCCAGAGACAGAAATGATTAAGTGATAGATTGGCTTCATTCTTTTCCTTGCCTTCCTTGGGTTCCTAAGTGTTTCTCATTTAGAGGGCCCCTGATCCTCCCCACCAGAATCTTCCCTTCCAGTCTCATCATTCAAATCATTTCTACACCAGCATAGGATGAACACAAAGGGAATCAGAGCTGGAAGGGACCTCAGTAGTCATGGGGGTCATTCCTCTCCTTGGACAAATAGGAAAACTAAGGTTCATTAGAATGGGAGTTCCTTGAGAGCAGGGGTTGTCCTACACAGTCCCTTAGTACAGTACTTTGCACATAATGAGTGCTTTCTAAGGGGCAGCTGGTGGTGCAGTGGTGGGAGTTGGGATGACCTGAATTCAAATTCAGCTTTCATACAATTCATACACTTACGAGCCATGTGACCCTGGCTTCTGTTTCTCATCTGTAAAATGAGTTGGAAAAGGAAAGGGCAAACCACTCTACTATCTGCATAGAAAACCCCCCAAAAGGGTTCATGTAGAGCTAGATATAACTGAAAAAATGACTGAACCACAAAAAAGTGCTTAAGAAGCAGTTCATCCATTTATTTATTCATTCATGCTCAGTCACACAGGCAGTAGTAAGTGGTAGAGAGGGATTTATCCATTCATCCTCTAATTTATATGCTTCTTTCCACATAGGTCCTCCCTCTATTTTACAAATGGCTACTACTGTCCTTGGGAGTAGCAACTTGACAGCGCTAAACTTGGAATCAGGAAGACCTGACTTCAAATTCTGTCATAGAAACTTACTAGCTATGTGACCTGGAGCAAGTCACTTAACCTCTTTTGGCCTCAGTTTTCTCATCTGCAAATTGGGATAAAAATAACACCCACCTCCCAGGGTTGTTCAGAGGATCAGATGAGATAATATGTTATACACTTTGGCAAATCTCAAAGTCGGGTTTATCTATCTAGCTATATCTATCTATCTATCTATCTATCTATCTATCTATCTATCTATCTATGTGTGTGATATCTATGTAATATCTGTATAGCTATTATTACTATTGAAGAAACTAGGTCACATAGTGGAAAGAGTATTTGATATATTTAACAAGAATATATGTGTAGAACCTATATAAGATTGCACGCCGTCTTGGGGAGGGAGGGGGGAAGGAAGGAAAAGGTAGGGGAAGGGGGAGGAAAAATCTAAGATACATGGAAGTGATTGTAGAAAACTGAAAACAAATTAATTAATTTTAAAAAGAGAAAAAAAAGAAAGCGTATTTGCCATGAAAATCCAGGTTCAAATCCTACCTTAGACACTTACTAGGTGTGTAACCCCAGGCACCAGTGTAACCTCTCTGAGCCTTTTTCTTAGCCTTTAAACAGGGACAACCCAAGCGTCTCTCTCCTGCCTGAACCATGCTCCCTTTTCTTCTCTGAATCTTAGAATGCCTAGCTTACCTGTTGCCTCTCATCTGAAGCCTTTCCTGATCCCACAACTCCACAGATAAGTAAATAAAAAGGACTCTGAGGGGGGAAGGAACAGTACCAGCCCTTTAGAGTCTCAGGCTGGAAAGCCTAATGATCCTAAACTGCTGGCAGCCTTCTCTCCCTCCTCCAAGGCCTTTCCTTATTCCTGTAATCATCATATTGTTACAAGGATTAAATGAGACATAATTGGAAATTGGCACGTGGTAAGTACTATAGAAATGTTAGATATTTATCACATCATCACATCATCCTCAAATGAGAGTGTGTATAAAGTGCTTTACAAATCTTAAACCAGTGAGACAGCTGGGTGGTGCAATGGATAGAGCTCTGGGCTTGGAGTCAGGGAGACCTGAGTTCAAATCTGGCCTCAGACGTGTACTGGCTGTGTCACCCTGGGAAAGTCACTTCACCTCTGTTTGCCTCAATTTCTTCATCTGTAAATGGGGTTAATAATAATATCCACCTCCCGGATTTATGAGGATCAACTGAGATGATATTTGTAAAGTACCTGGTACATAGTAGGCGCCATATAAATGTTAGCTATTATTATTATTTCAGCGTACAAATCAATGCTGAGATGCACAAAACAAGTGTTAGTATGCACACAGTGCTGCTAAAGTAAATTCCAATGAGTGGAAAAGAGGTGCTGGCATCTACCTCTCTGAAAAAAGGTCTCCACATTTGACGTCCATTGCTATTAGGAAAGGCACCCCTTACAATGACCTCAAAATGGCTAATTTGGTATTTCATTTCTCCCTTTCATCCAGAAGGCATTAACGTGCCTCCTTACTACAAATGGTGTATCCCACAAGTCTTTGAGCAGTTCTAAGCTTTACTAGCGTGTGGATAAAGTAAAGAAAAGTTTCCTCGTATTATACACATATGTGTACACACTGCCTTCCCCATACTCAATTCAACTCAACAAACATTTAGTAAGCTCCTACTATGTGTAAGGTACTATGCTGGGCACGAAGGAGATAATTGAAGGAAATTGTCTCCCCAGAGTTTTGTTGTACTTGTCTGTATAAACTATGAGAAATGGTAAGTCTGAATATATGCCAAAGACTGGATTTTCATTGAACTATCCCACCACTATACTTGTGTGTGGATGTGCATACATATGAATATATATAAACACTTTGTGTACGCATGTATATATATATATATATTCATACATATCATCTCTGCCAATGAAATAGAAGCTCCAAAAAGGCTGAAATTGTTTCATTTTACTTGTTACATCCCTAACACCTAACATATTATGGATGCCTAATAAATGTTTGGTGATTGATGGAAAACAAAAAAGAGAGATGACCTCCCCACCTCAGCAATCCATCTCCCTCTCTTTGCCCTCACGTTGGTTACTCTATATGCCTGGAATCTACTCTCTCCTTTTCTCCATCTACAGAAACTTTGACTTCCTTTGAGATTAGATGCCATGTATTATTTGAAACTTTCCTGATCCCATGATTGCCCAGAAATGGAAATAAAAAAGGCTTTGAGGGAGGAAAGAGAATGAATAATTTAGGATTCTGGGACTGTTGTCCTAATTATTTATTTCCTTGTTTGTATAATTGGCATATCCTTCAGCAGAATGGAAAATCTTTTATTTATTTTTCCTGTTTGGTGTATACTTATATGTGCATATGTTGATTCTTCACTAGAATGTAAACTCTTTAGAGAGAGAGAGTGGGTTATTTTTATATCTTTGTATTTATTCCCAGTGTCTTCAAGCATTTAACAAACGTTCATTTAACTGAATTAATTCTAAATATTTAAAGTGATTCTCCTGTTCCTCCAGATTGATAACAGTAGTTTAAAGAGACATACAATAGAACCGTTTTAATTTGGACCCTCCTTCAAAGACTTAAAAATATGGGGAGAAGTTAGATTGGGAGCTCCTTTAGAGCAGAGACTGTCTTTTTTTCTCTTTCTGTCTCTGCTGCTTACCATAATGGCAGACACACAGTAGGTTATTTTATATATATATATATATATATATATATATATATATATATATATATATGTTTATTGAATTGAATTGATATTGGGAAATGAATGGGGGTGAGAGTGGGAAGTCAATAAGCTTAGAATCAAAGTCCTGGGTTTGAATCCCTCCTCTGGCCCTTGCTAGCCACTCTGCCTTTGACAAGTCCATTAACTTCTCCAGACCTTGATTTCCTCATCTGTCAAATGGGGTAATAACACCTCCTCCATAGGAAGGTTGTGAGGTTCAAAAGAGATGAAAAGAGGTACTCTGATTTTTTACCATCTCTTTTGAGCTTGCTGAACTGATAATGATAAGGTCAATTGGAATGGAAAAAGAAAAGGTTAGCTCACTTGAACCAAGTTCCTTGAAAGAAACTTAGCATCATGAATAATGTGCTAATTACAGATGATTTTTGAAGTTAATAGCTTTCTTATTGTGGTCTTGAAAGGATCACAGGGTCAAATAGAATTTAGTGCTAGAAGAGAACTTAGAATTCATCTGCAAGAGTTCTTAGCCTGGGGTATGTGTGTGAATATATGTGTACATATATAGAAATATATGTTTATATCTGTATACATGTATATACCTATACATGTGCACATCTATGTGTGTGCATATGTACACATATATAGATATGTAATCATATATGCATATGTTTATATATTTTTTACTTTTTAAATATAATTGATTTCCTCAGTAATCTGATGTATTTTATGAACTTAAAAATATTCTTCTGAAAAGGGGTGTGTAGATTTTACCAGAACCCTTGATCCAACTGAGATGAGAAGGGGAAGGATAGCAATGGCATCAGTTTTAATAATAGCACATTTATTAAGTAATGCATTTATATAGCACTCTAAGGTTGACATATAGAATACATGTTTATCCTAGTTGATCCTCACAACAGTCCTACAAGGTAGGTGGTATTGTTATCCCCATTTTACAAATGAAGAAACTGATGGGGAATAGACTTTGAGTGATTTGCCATTACTTGCATAGCTAGTGAGTGTCTACATCAGGATTTGAACTCAGGTCTTCCCAACTCCAATCCCTCCATGATATCCACTGCACAACCTACTTGCCTCACACACCTAGCTGTGTGAACTTGGCCAAGGTCACACAGCTATTAAGTAGCAGAGTCAAAATTTGAAATCCTAATCCAGTGCCCTTTCCAAGACACTGCATTACAATAAAAAGATTTTTCTTGAAAGGCACTCTACAATTCAGAGCTGTTCTCATTCATACTGGCCTTCTCCTCACTTATTCCTAATTAATGAGATTCTCCTGTAATGTGTTTCAGCATCACTCTGAATAAGTGGCTACAGATGGTGGACACAAATGTGTAATTGTCATTGTCCCCCTTTCATTCTGGTCCTCCCATCAAGTTTTTCCTAATACTCCTACCTTTTTTCAGAGTCAGGTAACTAGGACTAATTTTTCCTTCAATGTTTCCAGCTGTTTTTAATCTTAAATTCCTACTTTGCTTCTGTAGATTTCCTATTCATTAGAGAAATAAAATGAAAATGCCATTTTCACATTCCCTCATTGTCAGCTGTCCTAACCTGAAAAACCTCTCTGTTTCTTTTGTAACTCAGTGTGCCCCCTCAGTTTTTTTGTGTCCAAAGTGGATAGACTGGAATTGGAATCTGAAGCACACTCCCTGGTTGCTACCTGCTTCTTTTAATTGGATCATTTCTTAGGCTCCTTTCTAAAAATTTTATTTAACAGTTTGGACTATGCAGGAAACTGGGAAGTCAAGTGACTTTGCATTTCTGTGGAGAAAGGATTTGTCTCCTTAAACTTTGCTTGATGTTCTATCATTTACTAAGAAATTATTACATTTCCTTGAGATCTGCCCTTTTCAGGGCAGCTGCTGTGGTTTACAGATTTCTCAACCCACAAATGCCAAGCACAGCTTCAAAGGTCAGTGAGAAAGCACTCTCATCTGGGTGAGAGGGCAGCATGGTTTAGCCCCAGCCCAGACTCCAAGGTTGTGGCAGCCACAGACTCAGCAGAGGCTGCTTCTGGAGCTCTCAGCCTACACCCTACAGGGGAATCAAGTGGCTGATCTGGGTTTAAGTCCTGAGTGGTGGTCCTGGTTTGAGGAGGAGTGTTGCCTTAGAAGAACTGGTGGTAGTTGTGGAAAGGGAACTCACAGTTCCAGGACAGAAAAGAGTGCTTGTGGTTGCTCACAGACCACAGTGAAGGCAAGGAGAGGAGTAAACACCTCTCCCTTGACTATGCCACATTGGAGGAACTGAGAACTTACAAGTCCCTAGAAATATCTTGAGGAACAGTTGCACAAAGCCTCGGAAGCCTGGGGGTAGTATACTTGATAAAAAAATTCAAAAGTCATGTAATTGGCTGGGAAAATGCCCCAAAAGGGGAAAATAAGACTATAGAAGTTTACTTTCCTGGTGAAAAGGTATTTTTTTCCATCCTTTCAGAGGAGGAAGATCAAAGCATACAACCAGAGGAAGACAGCAAAGTCAAAGCTTCTACATTCAAAGTCTCCAAAAAATATGAAATGATCTCAGGCCATAGAAGAGCTCAAAAAGGATTTTGAAAATCAAGTAAGAGAGGTGGAGGAAAAATTGGGAAGAGAAATGAGAGATGCAAGAAAATCATGAAAAGCAACCCAACAGCTTGCTAAAGGAGACCCCAAAAAATGCTGAAGAAAATAACACCTTTAAAAGTAGGCTAACTTAATTGGCAAAAGAGGTTCAAAAAGCCAATGAGGAGAAGAATGTTTTAAAAAGCAGAGTTAGCCAAATGAAAAAGGAGGTTCCAAAGGTCACTGAAGAAAATAGTTCTTTGAAAATTAGAATGGAACGGATGGAAGCTAATGACTTTATGAGAAACCAAAAAATCACCAAACAAAACCAAAAGAATGAAAAAATGGAAAATAATGTGAAATATCTCCGTGGAAAAACAACTATATATTTATATGTATTTAAAAAGACCTGCTCTTTTCAGTGCTTTCTGGAGAGATATAGAAGCAAAAAATAACAGGTAGATGTACTTTTTTGAAGGTCCTTGTGGTCCTTTCCTTCCAACAGGGAAGATGTCAACCCCCATTCTCAGCATGATTCTTATCCATGTTCCCCCACAGATCCTCCAACCAGCATGCTGGGGACCTTTCACTAGGTCTCTTGACCTTGCCCCCCAAGTCTAAGAAATGTTCAAGCATAAGGTAAGATATCGCAAACTCTACAAATTATCCTTATTCGTCCTTCATTTTTGAAGAGGACCAATGACATCACAAGGAGATGTCTTGAATTTCCTGTTAATTAGATTTAACTGTATTATAGTTTAATAGTAAGTTGTAATCCAATTTCAATTGTCTACGTTAAGACATGGGAACATGGGCAACCCCAAACACAATGATCCACAAACAGAGGATCATTGGCAGAGGTGAAAAGAACATTGACTTTGGAGATAAAAATCTGGTTTCCTATCCTTCTTGTATACCTATGTGACCTTGAACAAATCTAGACTTTGATCTCCTTATCTTTAAAATGAAGATTATACTGGAATGCTGAATTCCTTTCTAGATCTAGAATCTTAGAACACTTAGCTTTGGATTACATCATATGAGATTTAGATGCATCGGCAATTTACTCATTATACTTAGTTTTCTGTGTCTCTCTAAACATACTGAGTTAAAACTAGAACATTTGAAAAGACTTTAAATGTAAAGTCCCATTTACCCAGGAGTGGGGCTCTGAGTACAAGCAAACATGTCATGCAATTTCCTTTGGAAAATTCCTATCTCCATTAAGTGGCACCATTCATAATTAATTCCTGTCTGACTCTTCTTCAGGGAAAATGTTTCTTAAAACCAGAAAATAACTTTCTGAACACAGTAAATTACTAATAATAAAGCCCCTCTTTATAGGTAGAGGATGGATCAGGGAATTCTGATCAATGTGAGGAGATCTAAGAGAAGTATATTTCCCAAGGAAGAGTATAGACATGCAAATAACTACAAAAATCTACAAAGAGGAGTGATTGAGTTTTACCAATTAGGGATGATTCAGTTGTCATGGGTTAAATTGCATTAGAACAATGTCTTTTGCATTGGCTTATAAAAGAGAGCCAAGTGGAACACCAGCACTCGTTTTCCAGCAAGAACTTTAGTTGACTGATCTTATAACAGAAACCAGAGATCTGAGAAGGGATTTTGGTTTCAAGGTAGGGAATACCTGCTACACGATCCCCTAGGAACTGTCCATACTATCCCTCTGGGTCCAAGGTACTGCAGTAGACAGACCAGTTATGGGAGAGCAAGAATTCCTGAGTCTTAACACTTGAATCCAGAGGAATACCAAGACTGAGAGCCAAAGAGGGAGGTAAACAGGGCCCCAAGAGAGGGAGATCATATGGTCAAGATTGTCTATTTCCTAAATTAATTTATCCTGGATATTGGAAGTAGGATTGCCTGGGAAAATGTCGAGTACCTGGGGGTTCAGGGACCTAGTCTTTCAAAGAGAAAAAGAAAGAACTTGGACAATAGCAGCATTCTGGGGAAGAGGATTCCATAGATGGTTCTCAGAACTGATGGAGCCATGCAAAATTAGGTCTAACCCAGGAAAGCAAAAATCCTTGACCTTGAATTCTGTGCTGCTCTTGTGTGCTTTATTCACCTAGTACAGGTGTTATGGAGATGAGTGTTGTCTGTCTGGTAACACCAAGAGCATTGCCTTGTTGAGGACAGTCCCTAATCCTCCCTGTAAGTACCATGAAAGAGTAGTGGTATAAGCAAAAGCACATCTGCTCCAGAGTCAGAGGACCTCAAGACAAATCCTGCTTCTGACACTAGCTATGTGTGGCATTGGGCAAGTCAGCTTCTCAGCTATTAGATATATCATCTGGAAAATGAACAGGGAGGGCTAGATGCCCCCTCCCCAAGGTCTCTTTATGCTCAATATTTAGGATTATCTTATTCTATGAAAAGGCATTTATGGAGGACCTATTCTATCTTGGGGATGGAAATTCAAAAGTGAGACTTTGCCTATCCTCAGGGATGTTTGTATGGGAGTTAGACTTTTTACTTAGAAACAAGCTATATCCTGGAATTTTCAGGGGAATTCTGGGTAAGGATGAATGAAATCAAGATTAACGATTGGTGAGTCATCTAGACTAAAACTGAATCTATGTGACCAAGAGCTTGGGCCACTAGATCATGAATTCTAGCATCAAAGATTAAGAAATGGAAGAGCTCTTAGAAATTTATCTACAAAACTTTTCATCTTATGAATGAGAAAACTGAGGCCTAGAGGGGTTAAATTATCAATGTAAGGTTGTGAAAGTATCAAGTACAGAGCTGGTATTTGGATCCATGTTCTCTGACTCCAAAGCTCTCCCTTTTCTATCACACCTCACTGCCTCTCAATGCAGATAAAGAAACTATAATTCAAAAAGGTTAGCCTATTTGTAAACCACTGCTAAGTCAAGAATTTGAAATGATCTTCCCCATCTGCTTATCCATCATTGTGATATTACAGCATGATATGGGTGAAAGAATACTTGGTTTTCTCTTAACTGTGTCAAATGTGAGCCATTCTTCCTACGGGAAAACGATTTTCCCCCAAGCCAGGGATCTCTCTATTGACTCTCATTCACCAGGTCCCTGGATCTTTCAAATTCCCTTTTATCCTCCATCCATCAGCTTATGATCTAATTTGTCTCCAAATTTCTTAAAAATATATTGTCAAAGAATGTTTCAGATGGGCGGAAAGAACACTCCCCTACCAATAAAAAATTCCTTAATACAGATATGATTTTTATTGCATCTCATTCCCTTTGAAAGTTATAACTGAATTTGTATGCTGAAAAGATTGAGGAAGATTCCATTTCCCACATGGGCAATTGAGCAAAGTGGGAAAAAAGAATCAAAAGTCATGATATTCTTTCCTTTAAAAAAGAGAAGAAAGAAGAGAAGTGTAGGAGGCTAATTCCCTAACCTCTGGGTTGGGGATCAGGCTCATGCAAACCTGTGGAAGGAAATATTTCAGTTTAACAAATATATTTGTAAAAAATTCTATCAATGCCTTTTGTTTTTACATCTTTCATTTCCAATATACCACCCTACTTACCCCTGATATTCGGTTGTCTATTGTAGCGAAGGAAAATAACGAATCAAAATCGATTGACACTGCAACCGTTGATGTCAAATGCAGCTTTCCATACCT
Source organism: Bettongia penicillata ogilbyi (assembly GCA_023548195.1). Lineage (NCBI taxonomy): Eukaryota > Metazoa > Chordata > Mammalia > Diprotodontia > Potoroidae > Bettongia > Bettongia penicillata. The sequence continues at coordinate 566,057 of JAJHZJ010000042.1, forward strand.
GTAGCCCCCATCTCTCTGAGAAGAGGAAGGAAATGTGCTTTGTCATCTGCTCCCTGGGGCTGAGTAAAATCTTTCTGATAAAATATTTCTATAATCTATGTATTTAGAGATACAAAAAAAGAAATGTATTTACCTGCAGGCGCCCTGAGTAATAACAGAATGGTTGATTTGATACAATTCACAAGTAGAAAGAAAGCCTCCAACATCCCAGACGTTGATGAAAATTCATTCTGGAATAGAAACCTTTCCTCATTCTCCCCTCTTCCTCCACTAGCCAAAGTTTCTGCGTGGAAAACACTACAAAATCTGATTAATAATAGTTAACATGTATACAACACTTAGTTGCCAGGAGCTTTACAATGACTATCTCATTTGATCCTCACGACCACTTCAGGAGATTTATTCCCATTTTACAGATGGCAAAACCAAGGAAATTAGAGATTGAGTGACTTGCTCAGGGCTACACTTCCAGTAATTGTCTGAGGTCATATTTGAACTTAGGTCTTTCTGACTCCAGACCGAGTGCTCTATGCACTGAGGCACCAACTAGCTGCCTAAGAATACCTAAAGTTTTTCAGGCTTTCTAGCCACATATAATTATTAAAGACAAGAATGTAGCCATGCAAGGAGAAGAAAACCTTTTCTCAACCCCCAGTTTACTGTTCTTTCTGTATCTTTTCTTGTCTCTCACTAAAGGAAGAGCAAGAGCACTTTATGACTTGAGATTCTGAGCAGCTAAGCCTTTGGTTACATGTTGGGAGGACGGCTGCTAGTACAGAAGCTGGCTCATTGCCACCTAGATATCAGAGACAATTAAGGTGGCACCTGAAGTGCTAACCCTAAGCCAGAGTGACCATAGTGGAGAGACCCAAACCCCAGTGATCAAGAAAAGATTCAGCCAAGAACAGAGAGCTAGGTTGCTTGAAATGTTTCTGTCCTGGGCTCTAAGGAACTCGACAGTTGGGACAAAGAAACTCTAGCTAGAGATGAAACATGCTCTAGTTCAAGACTGCAAGGAATCAACAGACTGCTCCCTATGGAAGAAAGCCAGAAAGGTTGAAGGTTGCTACTTTTCTAAGAGATTTAAAAGAAAAAGCCTTTGGAGTTTTAAAGGAAAAGAGCATGGCAGAGGACACTCTTCTGATGAGTTAAAGACTATACTGTAACAATGGCTAACTGAAACCCAAAACTAGAAACTGAGAAAAATAATATAACCACAGATTTATTGGAGTTATGCCTTATAGCAGTCAACATAGACTGTGTGTAATGGAGGGATAACCAGAAGAAACAACATATTCAGTATTTCAGCAATATTTATGCAAGAAACAGTATGATGGACAGAAACCTGCAAGAAATAGGTCAAATCGGAGAAATGACAATATTGTCAAAAGCTACCAGAGGCCCTGTTGTTGCTGGTGACAGTTGACCTTCCACATGGGTGCCTAGACCATTCATGTTTCCTACATGTGTGATCCCTCTATTACATGACCTAGCCTCACATATTCCCTATTTGTATCCATTCTTCCTATTTTTGGTATAGGTATTTGTGGGAGAATGGTGTTTGAGGGAGGAATATTTTATGACTATGTTTTTATTATGTTATTTCATTAAATGCCTTTCTTTTGACCTAACTGTATCCTCTAATGAAGGTAAACTCATCGACAGGATCTTTTGAGCTGTCATTTTGAGTGGATGTGGATCCAAAGAGTACCTTGGAACTAGAGTAGTCTCTTTTGGGATACTCACTCTATGAATCAGGGAGGTATACCCAACTGCTATGCCACCTGTAATAATCTTCTCAACTGTTATCCCATTAGAGGATGATAGAGAGTCTGTCATGTAGGGAGATAGAATTATGTTCCTTTTCCAGATGAGGAAAGGTTCTATAAGATTCATGATTCACCCAGGTTCCTATACCTTCTAGTGATCAGATCAAGAACTTCTGATGGAAGTCCACAACTCTTTCCATCATAACATGCTTCCATAGTAAGTCATTAGCCAGTTGAGTTTATCCCTAGAGAATAGACACTTAAAAATTGTGACAGAGGATATTAATTTTTATAAGGGAAGAAATAGAAAGCAAAGTACTACCCACCCATAAGACACTGATCAGACAGGGCAATGGGTGGGTGTCATAGCGAAAAAGTGAATTGGGATTGGCATAAAAACGCTGGTTTCTGAGAATCTTGAGCATGAATTGTTGGATCCTAGAAAGGATGGTAGGGTTGCTGAGTTTAAACATGGCCTCCTTCACAAATGGCTTCTGGAGTCATTCCGAATCCCAGCAAGGGATGTTGTATTAGAATGCAAGGCCAAGTAGGACTCTGTTGACCCATTTTCTTATGGATGGTCCATCCTAGTGCCTGCTGTTCAGTGAGTGTCAATAGAGTCATCTCCACTGCCATAGCATTCCAAGGCACTTCCACTGATCCCCACCACAAGCCTCAATCCAGCAGAGAGCTGGGGAGGGATGTGGTTAGAAAGTTGTCTCTCCTTAGTGACTGTCGGGTGCATCACTCAGGGGAAAACTAACTAGATTATCTCATTCCAGGTAAACAGATTCCTATCATCATGACCTGGCATGATTTCTTTAAGTCCACCATTTAAAAAATTTCCCAGCAAAGGTAGAACTAAGTCTTACCTTTACAGAGGCTCCCTCAGTTGTCATGGTTAGATCATTAAATAAAAACAAGTACATTTCTTTTTTCTTTTTTTTTTGTTCTGCCACATGGAGCAATGTGCTATTTATTATCTCTTTCTGACTAATGCTCATTTCGTTTTTAGTGCTCAGCATTTTCCTTTTGGTGGAGAGCCCTAGGTTTGGCACAGATTCAGGGAAAGGCTGAAAATGCTTCTTAGAAACTATTTTAATCCCAAACAGTTAATGTTTGGAGAACAGGTTGAAACATATGTAATAAAGGCATTTGAAGTGTGTGCAATTATCTAGAAAGGGCAACAGGGGACAAAGGAGAAAACCTGTTCCACCCTTCAGTGGAATAATAATAAGGGCCAAGGGAAGGCCTCACCTGATGTTCAGAGGGTCAGGATGGCAACCTCAGTATGAGATGAGAGGGCAAATGGAACAGCTTGATAAAACCCAAAACAAGCTATTTCTTCTCAGAGTTCAGGTCTTTCTAGAAGAGCTATTTTCCTCTCTGTCCTGTCAAGCATTCGAAAATTCTAACAAGATCCAGAACATGATGTTAAGAAAACATTAATAATACTCAGTCCATTGTAAATGAAAGGTGGCATGTTGTCGTTAGATGTGGGCAGAAACATTGCTTCAAACCCTGCGCAAAGTGGAGTGAATGTTTTACAATTAGGTCTTGGTTTGAAGACAAATGGAAACCATGGCAGTGCTGGGATTCCCTGAAGATAGAGCACTTCACGTGAGGTGAGATCTCCTTGGGCCAACAAGTCTGTTCATCTAAGTCAGACTTGAGAGGGTCGTCAGTTGTATCCCCACCGTAACAAGAAATCCCTGGACAAAATCAATCACGGATTCATTCATTAAGCAAGCCCAACCTGTACCAGTAGCTGTGTCCATCTTTAGATAAAGAGACAAAAATGAAATCCCTGCCCTCAAAAGGCTTACATTTTAGTGGGGGAAACAGGGTATGAGGATGTTCAGAGAAGTCGATGGGTGTTATCATGCCTTCTCTTGAAGACTCCAGAAAAGGGGAAATCCCTAGTCACCCATTCCAGGTCTGGACACCTCCATTGTTTTGAAGTTCTTCCTGACGTTCATTTTGCCTGCCTTCAGTTTCCACCTGTTGCTCCTATTCCTGTCTTTCGGGGTCCAAGCAAAACAAGCTTAATCATTGTTCTACATGACAACCCTTCCAGCACCTCAAGGCCGCAACCTGCTCCCTCCTCCAAATCTTCTCCTCTCTGGGGTATACACATCCCCATTTCCTTTAACAGAGTCTCTAGGATATAATCTCAGAGGTCCTCCACTCTCCTGGTTTCCCTGACTTTTTGCCACAGCCGTATCCCATCTTGGATGCTTGGAGGGAACACTTTGACCTTCAGTCAGATGTACTGCATCCCTGATTTTAAAATGCATCACCAGATACTCTGAAGCCTCTCTGAGGCTATGGCTGCCCTTTTCATCCCGGATCTGGTGCCACAGCCATCAGTCAGGACAAGACCTCAGAGGAAGAAGCCTTACCTGGCAAGAGCAATTAGAAAGAACAGACAGGCAATGAAAGAGGAAACCATTGCTCAGTATTAAAGTAATATTATGATAATCCATGAGAAATCTGTAGATTTCTAACACACATCAGCCTTCCCTGAAGGACCCACTTCCCTGAAAATATAATGCGTCTGGTATTTGCCCTGTCAAAGCCAGACATATTTTTTTAATTGAAGCTTGGACTGAGAGGCCTGATTTTTTTTCATCTGTAATTTGCTTTTTATGTGGGGGGAAAGAAGATCTGTTTCTCTTCCCTTTTTGGGGGGGGATGTGGGGTGGGGAGATTGTCCTATGTCTAAGGAGAAAAAACACCAATCAACTTGGGGTCACTTATCTCCTGTGTTCACAGACTCTGATGTGGGGATACAAGTCTGGGTATGTTTGAAATACAGGCTTTTCCATTTCATTATTTTACAATCACATTATTCTCAAGTGTCCCACATTCGTTTTCCAGAACCTTTTTTAACCCGATGACAGGACTGTAGTCTGTGTTTGTTAGCCATGTCCTGGCTGCCTACCTTTTCATGTAATAATTGCTTTCAGGGGTGGGAGCTAGCAGAGAGGCAGTATTGCTTTGTTTAAATGAAATACATCATAGTGCAACCATCTGTGAAAATAGCCTTCAGTTCTCCCCAGATTCAGCCGTGGTTTAAAAAAAAAGAATAATAATCCATTCATATGGGAGTGTTTCAAAGACCAATGTAATATTGTTGGAAGAGATGATGTTGCATTTGTGTCCTGGCACTGGTTTAAAAAAAGGGGGGCCATGGAAGAAATAATTGAATATTATTGCTCTGGATTCTTTTTATTCTTATTACCTTTAGAACAAGTGTTTCCGAAACAAGAGATACCAGCAGGCCAAATTCTCGGAGGTAAATGCTGGAAATAAAGCTATGTATACTTATAAGATCATAGGATCAGAGATTCAGAGTGGACTTTGGAGGTCATTAGTTTCAACATCTTCATTTTGTGGATGAGGGAACTGAGGCCCAGAGAGGTTTTGTAACTTATCCTAAGTCACACAGCTAGTAAGTGTCTGCAGCGGGTCTGAGCATAGGACTTCCCGGCTCCAATTCCAGTGCCCTATCTGCTATATCATGGCACCCATCCATTGGATTACTACATGCCTTTTGTGGTTTTGAGAGACATCAATTTGGAGTTTATGGGCTCACAGAATTTCTGAGTCGGCCGCAAGCTCAGAGCCCAGCTAGTTAAGCCCATCTTTGAAAAATAAATTCTTCCATAGCATCTTCACAGCTGGACATCCATCCTTGTTCATAGACTTCCAGTGAAATGAAAACCATTACTTTCCAAGGCAGCCAATTCTGACTTGGGACAACTTTAATTATTAGAAAGTTTTTCCTTATGTAGAGCTTTGTTGTGCCACTTGGTAATTTCCACTCATTGCTCCTTTGGAACCAGACAGAATAAAAACAATGAAAAATAATACTAATAATAATAATTTATATGGTTCCGGGTAATGTGCTAAGCACTTTACAAATATATCATTTGATTCTCACAAGAACTGTGGTTATTGTGCCATTAGGTAGATGCTGTTATCATTTATATCCTATACTCGAAGGAACTAAGGCAGATGGAAGTTAAGCGACCTGACTAGGGTAAGTGTCTGAAGATGAATTTGAACTCAGATCATTCTAACTCCAAGCTAGGCAGCTAGGTATAGAGCACTGGCTTAGAATCAAGAAGACTTATTTTCATGCGTCCAAACACAGCCTCAGACAGTTACTAGTTGTGTGACCCTGGGCAAGTCATTTAACCATGTCTTCTCCAGTTTCCTCATCTGTAAAAAGAGCTGAAGAAGAAAATGGGGAAAAGCACTTCAGTATCCTTGTCAAAAGAAAAACCAAAAAACAATGAAATGGAGTCACAAAGAGTTGGACATGATGGCAGAATCTCAACTCCAGATTTTCTATTCATTATGACACCTAGTCAGATCCTTCTTTCACAAGAGAATCTTGTGAAAGTACTTGAACACAATCATCACATCCCCTAGAGTCTTATCTTCTCCATTTCCTTTAATGGTTTCCCCATAAGGCATGAATTCCAGGTCCTTCTGGAAACTCTAGAGTTTATCAGGGTCCTTCATAAAATGTGGCACTGTTATATTCCAGATATAGTCTGAACAGGTCAGCAGCAGAAGGTTCTCTGAACAAGCATCAATAGATTTGGCAACTATTATATGCATGGTGCTACAGAAAGAGGACTAGCCTTGGAATCAGTGAGTCCCGGCTTCAAGTCTTGCCCCAGGCACATGCTGCCAGTAGAGACTGTGCTAGGCAAAGAGCTTAACAACGAATAATATCTGACTGTAAGGTGCTTGCCATATATGGAGGGACTATAACCTAGACACAGACAAGTAGATACAATGTAATCCCAAATAAAAGTAAGCTGAGGATCATGGAAATCTGTAAGAGGAACCCAGAAGAGAGTCCAAAATCAACGACCATTTCCAAGTCTTCCATTTACTACCTAATTACTCTCGATTTTTAGTTTCTTCATCAGTTAAAACTAGATAAAATGACCCCAAGATCTCATCCACCTCTCAGTCTATAAATAAGTGATGCTATTTTAAAAATGGCTAACATCCTTAGGTACAAACTGCTTTAGTTTCTATCACTTTGTAGCAGCCCCTCTGGATTACTCCCCAAACTTGTTCTCATACTCACAAGAGGGTGGCAGTTACCCTCATAGGATGCCCATTCCTAACACTATCTAGCTCATAAGCCCCCTACCAGTATGTTTCCCATTAAGAATCAGCCGTTAGACACAACTGGGTCTTAGTAAAGGCATTACTAAGATGAAATAGTAAAAAATAAAAACAGCTACAAAGAAATCCTGTCACATACTGGAGTATATTCTTACACTAATAAACAAAGAATAGATCCATATTTACAGTACTAAAGTAATGAAGCTCAGGTTGTGGAATTCATTTGGCAAAGGCTACTCGTTCCATTTCTGGCTCATAGGTTGCTTTGCTGAACTCTTCCTCACTGGGCCACCCTTGTCCCTACCATCTCCAGCTTTGGACTAAGCTACAGTCTTGGTGTCCATCGAGGAAGACTAGAACTTTTGGCTCTTTCTTTGAACTCTCTGGATATGGTCTTAGCAGTGCTATAGCTGGGTCAAAGAGAAAATACTTTTAGTAAATTTTTATGGCAGAAAAAAGGAGACTAAGAGACTGTCCATCAGTTGAGAAATGGTTAAACAAATGATGATTCATGGATATGATGAAATGTGTGTTCATCCTTCGTTGCCAGGGAAGACCATGCCAGCAGAGAAATGATGACATGACTTGTTTTGACTTAGGGAGGTTTGTGCAGGTCATGAGCCTCACTTCTCCTCCAGAGCTAACTGAATCCAGTGACCAGATATTCATCAAGATGACTGGAGATGACCCAGGATGAGGCAATTGGGGTTAAGTGACTTGCCCAAGGTCACACAGCTAGTGAGAGTCAAGTGTCTGTGGTGAGATTTGAACTCAGGGCCTCCTGACTTGTGCACTGGTGCTCTATCCACTGCACCGCCTAGCTGTCCCATATGATGAAATACTATTGTACTGTAAGAATAAAGAAATCAATTACTTCAAAAAGACATGGAAAAAAGACTAAAGTAAACAGAACAAGGAAAACAATTGATACTATGACAGAAATATCAGAAAAATGAACAATTTTGATGATTCCTATAAACTGATTAGAAATTAAATGACCATAACCAGAAGAACAGTTTATATAAAAACAACATAAACACAACCAACTTTGAAAACTGTAAAAACTGATTGACACAATGACCATCTGTGATTCCAGAGAACCGTTCTACTTTTTGAAAGAGAGGTGATGAACTTGGAGTGCAGAATGAGACATATTTGTAACAGTCAATGACAGACTTTCTTTTCCTTGACTAGATATATTTGTTATAAAGAACTTGTTTTCTTCTTTTTTTCCCCAATGGGGTGGGGGTAGGAAAGAGAGAAAACAGATTTCTTATCATTTAAAAAAAAAGGCTTAATTTAAAAAGAAAGAAAGAAACAAAAAACAAAGAAAAGAAGGAAGGAAGGAAGGAAGGAAGGAAGGAAGGAAGGAAGGAAGGAAAGAAGGAAGGAAGGAAGGAAGGAGAGAGACAGAGAGAGGGAGAAAGATAGAAAGAAGGAAAGAAAGAAAGAAGGAAGGAAGGAAGGAAGGAAGGAAGGAAGGAAGGAAGGAAGGAAGGAAGGAAGGAAGGAAGGAAGGAAGGAAGAAAGGAAGGAAGGAAGGAGAGAGACAGAGAGAGGGAGAAAGATAGAAAGAAGGAAAGAAAGAAAGAAGGAAGGAAGGAAGGAAGAAAGAAAGAAAGAAAGAAAGAAAGAAAGAAAGAAAGAAAGAAAGAAAGAAAGAAAGAAAGAAAGAAGGAAGGAAGGAAGGAAGGAGAGAGACAGAGAGAGGGAGAAAGATAGAAAGAAGGAAAGAAAGAAAGAAAGAAAGAAAGAAAGAAAGAAAGAAAGAAGGAAGGAAGGAAGGAAGGAAGGAAGGAAGGAAGGAAGGAAGGAAGGAAGGAAGGAAAGAAAGAAAGAAAGAAAGAAAGAAAGAAAGAAAGAAAGAAAGAAAGAAAGAAAGAAAGAAAGAAAGAAAGAAAGAAAGAAAGAAAGAAAGAAAGAAAGAAAGAAAGAAAGAATTTGCTGAACTCTTCCTCACTGGGCCACCCTTATCCCTACCATCTCCAGCTTTGGACTAAGCTACAGTCTTGGTGTCCATCGAGGAAGACTAGAACTTTTGTCTCTTTCTTTGAACTCTCTGGATATGGTCTTAGCAGTGCTATAGCTGGGTCAAAGAGCAAATACTTTTAGTATTGGAGTGCAGAATGAGACATATTTGTAACAGTCAATGACAGACTTTCTTTTCCTTGAAAGAGGAAATTTACCCTAAGACTAGCAAGGGCCTCACTAGTTATGCTCCCTTGGAGTTTCATCTGTGAGGTCTACCACTTTGTAGATAGAAAATGGGAAAGCAGACTTATAGCACTCCCTTTTAACAATTTTCCTGGTACAGAGTCGGGTCACTGAGAGTTGTCCCCTAACAGATGACAACTGTCCAGGACATTGCTCAAATCTTCATTCCTACAGACAAGACCAGTCTATCACCAGGCAGCAGCCATTTGTGCAATAATCACCAAAGAGTTTTAGGATTCAGGACACCCCAAATTTACAAACTTGAAGTCTTTGCTTATTGTTCCATACCAATGAGAAGGTGGGGGAAATGTAGCAAGGCAGCCTCAGCTCTGGAATCTTATTCATTGTCTTTGCTAATTTCCTGCCTTTTTTGTGTGCAAGTTGAAAATAAGTGTACTCAAAGTTTGACATCCGTTAAAAGATATAAAACTCACTGTCTTTGTCACCTCTCAAAAACCTATGACAAAGCCTAGTAGAGGCACACTTAGGCCTGGATGTTAACTGGGGGAGCAACTCAAAATAATTCCTGAATTGGCCAGATATTTGCCTAAATTTCTCTGCTTTTATGCCGAGTCCAAAGTAGCTGGGGAAACTTCAAATCTGTTCATTTTTGAATGGTTTCTTGGCCTTGCCCTTTATTCCCCTTCTTCTCTTATGCTGTTGTTTTAGTTAGAAGATCAAACGCTGAGACCCTGCTTAGAATTTCCATCTTGTCTTCAGAACTAATTAAGGACTTTGATTTTTAAATATCCCTATTGGTAAGTTACAAAATAACTGTCCCTTGCCATCAAATGTCCAAGAAATGGATGGAAAAGTGAGTCGTTTGGAATGCACATTTAAGAAGTTGCCAAGGGCCGGGGCCTCTCCTTGATCTGAAAGTCATAAGAGGCTATGAGATCATTGCTTAAATTTAATTATACAAAAGGGAATTGGGACTTAAATGAATCAATTTATCATTGATTAGGTTTGTCTTCTCTGCAGTTGAAAAACAGCTTGCAAAGCAGAAGAGAATCATTTTATGTGGTTAATGTGGAGCGTTTAGATGTTTATGAGAAGGGGGAAGGGGGAGAGAGACATTTGCCAAAATACTTTGATCCTCAAAAGCTGATGGGGGAAGGGACAATGCATCTTTGTAATGCCCCCAAAGTTCACCTTTTCCCATATGGCATTTGAGACAAGGGGCTTAAGCCTTATTACATTGGGGACCAAATTTATTCTAAAATAATCCATAATGTGGTATATTATTTTAGGAGGATGGGGACTGCATATGCATGTTCACAGATCACTAAAAAAAAAAAAACTACTTGAGGGGCATCTGTGAGATTATCATAAAGATATGGACCCATAGATCCATAGGTGACTGGACCCCGCCTCTTCCCTCTACCCCCATTCAGAGATTTCTGACTTACTTGGATATAGAGAAGCATTCACTCCTATGAGGGCTGTAGAATATTTACTACGTGGAGTAATCTAGCAGATGGCTTAGGCTGATAAGGGATAATATGGTTAGTGAATGGAGAGCTCACCTTGAAGCCAGTAAGACCCACCTCCTCCCCATCCTGACTGCACAATCCTGGGCAAGTCCTCTGACCTCTAGAGTTCTAAGCAAGTATACTTTTACCTCTATTAATCACTTCCTATTTACCCTGTACATGGCTGGCTTTTATGCCTACTTGTTTGCATGTTATCTCCTCTCATCTATTCTAAGCTCTTTGTGGTCAGGGACTTTCTTTTGACTTTTGGTATCCCCTGTGTTTAGCACAATGCCTGCCACATAAAGGCGCTTAATAAATGTTCATTGATTGATTGATTGCTTTAGTTACAGTGATAACTGTAGTTATAGCATATTCAACAATAGGTATAAGTTGCTGAGAATTGACTGACCTGAACTGGTGGAGAGAGTTCCCTTCACTTGGAGTCCCTTGCATTAGTGAGATCACAAGTCCAGTCCTGGAATAAAGCAGGAGACCCATAGATTTAGAGCTGCAAAGAATCTAGCTTAAATTCTTCATTTTGCAAATGAGGAAACGGACATCCAAAGAGCAGGCCTTGCTTGAAGTCTCAGAGGTAATTAAGTGTCAGAACTGGGATTTGAACCCAGGACTGCTTATTCAAAATACAACACACTCCTCACTATGCTGAGCTGAGGGAATACACTATTAGTTTACTAACAACTATATAAAATGGTCTCTTAATACACAAAGAACTGAACTTCAATGCTAGTTTTCTTTTAAAAGAAGAGAATTCACTGTGGCCATCATTTATAGAAGATGGCTTGGTTGCCCTGATTTCTGGAAGGCCCAGAGTAGCTGCATTTTCTGAAAGGGACATGCAGGCACCATTCCTCAGTGAAGAATGCCGCTTACACTTTCTCTGCAGTTAACATGCCTTTGAATGTATCATATGTGGAAGGGTCAGCACTATCCTTCTCCAGCCCAACTTTTGTGCTTTGTCTGTAAAGGCTTTTACAAGGAACAGACCTTTTCTTGTCCATGATTCTCTCTGTGAGATTTCCAAATAATCATTCTTGTAGGAAAGTTCCCAAGAGCTACAATAAATTGCCTCTTCAAATATTTGGGATTCAGTAGGATTTGGAAGACTGAGAATAAAGTATATTTATGTTTAGCAACATGAGACCTATGGTTCAATCAGAGAAAAAGAAGGGGCAGGATTGTGATCAGAATAGAGGTTTCCCTCTAGGTCCCTTCTTCCATTGCCCATATCCCCTGCTCCGTGAGTAATGAGCTAATTGAAGTAAAAAGAAAAAAAAGAAAAAGAAAACAAGCAATTGTCTTTTTCTAAAAATCTTCAGTCTATATTGGATCCTGAAACAGTGCTCAGAAAGGGCTCTTGAATCATTCATTCCCCTTGTGGAAGTGTGAGTTGAACAACAGTCGGGAACTGTATGGTTTCCTATATTCCTTTGCCTGTGTACAGGAGGAGTGGTTACAGGAAATGAAATAAACAAAATTATGTTTACCCCAGAATTCCTGGTTTTAGAACAGTAAATATAATGGCACTCTAGAAGAAGAGGATGTTCAGCTGAACTGTATCATTTTTTTTCCTTTTCATCCATTTTATGCAAAGAGTAAAGCACTATGTATGCTCTTAAAGTATGCTGGTCCACTCATTCCATTCAGGTCTTGACTCCATTAGTTCAAGATCGCACGACTAAGACTCCGTTCAGGGTTATGAGAAGGGCTTTTGCAATGATGTTGAGGGCTTGGAGCACATTCCAATTGAGTGTACTCATACAAACCCTGGCCCCTAGCCTGAAGTCAGTGCAGCCACCTGAAGAGAGGTCAAACTAGAGGGCAGAACCCCATTCACACTCTGAGAATCACGGAGAGCTACACATTTCCTCATCACTTCCCCTTGGTGTACTGAAACACCTAAAGGCCAAGGATGGCTTGCTCTTAGTCTGCTTATTTGTTATTGAGTAGTGGCCAGGATCATCAACTGGTTGTCAAATGCAAGCTCAATTTGTTCAAATGACCTTCACCAACAAATAGTATTCTTTGGCATAGTCCACACTATGCCAAATTAAGCAGCAAAAAAAAATCAAAATTTCTGTTTGCTGCATGATACTAATAACCTGTGAGATTAGTCTCATTCAAAAAACGTAGTCCCTCCTTGTTTTCTTTATTTTCCATCTCTCCCATCAGAATGGTTCTTAATAACTGAATGGATTTAGACGAAGTATCTGGATGAGTGATTGAATTTCACTTTTCATCCAGCTATTTTGGCATGAATTAAGCATGGTCTCTGATGAAAAGAGCCTACAAGCTACCTTTGCCAAAAACGACTTGATTTCTCTGCCAAGTGGAGGGATATGGCAGCCAAGGGCAACACCATTTTAGAATGTACACTTGTTTGTAAAATCTAAGAGAAGAACTATGGAAGATTATGGACAGTATTGCTTCATAAAACAGAGAAAAGTAGTAGAGGAAAGGACACATTTACAGCAAGTCTTGAAGGAAATCCAACTAAGCCAAACCATCCTGAGGGCATTTACAGAACGAAACTAGAAGGAAGACAATGAACTGATAAAAAAGAGGAAATATTTGTCAAGATTTAGAAATCTGTCAAATTCTTTCCCTCATCAATGACAGTGGAGCAAGACTTTTGGATTCTAACATCAGAGTTGCTGATATACTATAAGGTGTTTAAAGAAAACAGGAAGAGCACCTGAACTAGATCAAGGATACACAAGAGAGAATCAGGAGGAGGGTTGCACAATTTTAAGAGTTCAGCTATCTGAAAACAAGACAGAAATGAAAGGACTTGGGAGGGGGAGATAGATCTTTTCTTTTTCTTTTTAAATCTTTATTTATTTAACTTTTTACATTCATTTTCACAAAATTTTGGGTTCCAAATTTTCTCCCCTTTTATCCTCTCCCCCCACCCCAATACCCCAAGCATCTAATTTTCCTTATTTCCAATCTGCCCTCTCTTCTGTCATCCCTCCCTTCTCTTGTCTCCATCTTCTCTTTTCTCCTGTAGGGCCAGATGACTTTCTATTCCTCATTAACTGTATGTCTTCTTTCCTAGTAGCAACAGCAATACTAAACAGTTGTTCCTAAAACTTTGAGTTCCAAATTCTCCCCATCCCTCCCTCCCCACCCATTCCCTTTGGGAAGGCAGGCAATTCAATATAGGCCATATCTGTGTAGTTTTTCAAATGTCTTCCCTGATAGTCGTGTTGTGTAAAACTAACTGAATTACCCTGCATCCTACCCTGCCCCTCATTGTTTCTCTTCTGTCTTTTGATCCTGTCCCTCCCCAAGTGTTGACTTCCAATTGCTCCCTCCTCCCTTTGCCCTCCCTTCCTTCATCCCCCCCCTTGTTTATCTCCTTCTCCCCCACTTTCCTATACTCTAAGATAGGTTTTCTTAGCAAAATGAGTGTGCATTTTATTCCTTCCTTTAGTCGAATGTGATGAGGGTAAACTAATTGTTTTTTTTTTCTCAGCTCTCCTCTTTTTTCCCTCCACTAAAAAGTCTCCTACTTGCCTCTTAAAAGACATATAATTACCCCATTCCATTTCACCCTTTTTCCTCCCACTACATTTTTCTCTCACCATTTACCTTAATTTCTTTTCAGCTATGGTCCCATCCTATTCAATTCACTCTGTGCGCTCTGTCTCTGTGTGTGTGTGCATGTGTGTATGTGTGTGTGCATGCATGTGTGTACATGTGTGTGTGTGGTCCCACCAACTACCCAGATACTGAAAAGTTTTAAGAGTTACAAATATTGTCTTTCCATGTAGGAATGTAAACAGTTCACTTCTGGTAAGTCCCTTAAGACTTCTCTTTGCTGTTTACTTTTTCATGCTTCTTCTCATTCTTGTGTTTGGAAGTCAAATTTTCTTTTCAGCTCTGGTCTTTTCATCAAGAATGCTTGAAAGTCCTCTGTTTCATTGAAAGACCATATTTTCCCCTGAAGTATTATACTCAGTTTAGCTGGGTAGGTGATTCTTGGTTTGAGTCCTAGTTCCTTTGACTTCTGGAATATCCTATTCCATGCCATTTGATCCCTTAATGTAGAAGCTGCTAGATCTTGAGTTATCCTGATTTTATTTCCACAGTACTGGAATTGTTTCTTTCTAGCTGCTTGCAAGATTTTCTCCTTGAGCTGGGAGTTCTGGAATTTGGCCACAATGTTCCTAGGAGTTTCTCTTTTTGGATCTCTTTCAGGTGGTGATCGATGGATTCTTTCAATACTTATTTTGCCCTCTGGTTCTAGAACATCAGGGCAGTTTTCCTTGATAATCTCATGAAAGATGATGTCTAGGCTCTTTTTTTGATCATGACTTTCAGGTAGTCCCATAATTTTTAAATTGTCTCTCCTGGATCTATTTTCCAGGTCAGTTGTTTTTCCCATGAGATATTTCACATTCTCTTCCATTTTTTTGTTCTTTTGGTTTTGTTTGGTAATTTCTTGGTTTCTTGTAAAGTCGTTAGACTCCATCTGTTCCATTCTAATTTTGAGAGAACTATTAAATTCAGTGAGCTTTTGAACCCCTTTTTCCATTTGGCTCATTCTGCTTTTGAAAGCATTCTTCTTCTCATTGGCTTTTTGAACCTCTTTTGCCAATTGAGTGAGCCTATTCTTCAAGGTGTTATTTTCTTCAGCATTTTTTTGGGTCTCCTTAACCAAGGTATTGACCCGTTTTTCATACTTTTCTTGCATCTCTCTCATTTCTCTTCCCAGTTTTTCCTCCACCTGTCTAACTTGCTTTTCAAAATCCTTTTTGAGCTCTTCCAAGGCCTGAGCCCACCTGACATCCCCCTGGGGTGTCTGGGGTGCCGAGGCCCCCCCCCCCCCACGTCTTTCCCTGATGGCAAGAATATGTCCTCGTCATCAGATCCGAATGTCGGGATCATTTGCATTTGTTGGAAAAAACTCTCTATAGTCTTATTTTTCTTCCCTTTTCTAGGCATTTTCCCAGCTAGTTACTTGACTTCTGAGATTCCTGTCCACCCCCGCCTAGATCCGCCCAGCTAGTGCTTGGGTTCTGAGATTCAAATGGGCTTTCCGTGCCACCCGCCCAGCTGCTAATCAATGTAGCTTTAGTTCTGGTGCTGGGGTGGGGGCAGGGCCACCTCCCAGGCTCAGCTCCCTCAGGTTGTTTATGCAGAGACTTTCAGTAATGAAGATCCTGCCTGCTGCTGGGGGCGTCCCGCCGCCGCTGCTGCCTCCGCTGCCGCCCACGCCTCTGCCTCTGCCGCTTCCTCCCGAGGGGGCCCGAGTCACGGAGACACCCCACTCCCCTCAGTCAGCCAGCCGTCTCTCTCACTGACCTGTAGCTTCTGTGGGTGGAGGGACTTTCCCAGCTGCCGGAGCTTCCGTCCCTGAAGCCTGCTTGGGTCAGCTTCTCTGGGGCCGTGACCAGGGCAGCGCTGGGGTGGGGTCCGCTTTCCGGGGCGTGGCGGACCCTGGGGACGGCTCTCCAGGGCTCTCTGGCACGGAAATCTCTTCCACTCCGTTTCTGTACCCCTTTCAGTGGTCCAGAAGTTATGGAGGTCTCTTTTTACATTAATTCTATGGGCTGTGGGTTGGAGCTCGTAAACGTGCGTCCTTCCGCCATCTTGGCTCCGCCCCGATAGATCTTATCATAAGAAAGGTGAATGACAAAATATCAGTAACTACTAGTCCCTATGCCCACTTTCCAGTCTTACTTCTGTCTTGATGAGATTAATTTCCCTGTATATAGCAGTCCCACTGGCAATTGTCTAAGAAGTGAACTAGTAAGACTTCCAAAAATAACTTTGTATGGTAAACCACACCTGTACAGTCAGAGAATTACAGAATCAAAGAACCATAGATCTGGAAGAGACTTCTGCAGCCATCAAGTCCAACAAAGAACTGAACCAGAATCTCCAATGCAACAGAACTGACAAACTGTCATCCAATCTTTGTCTGAAGAGCCCTTTTTAAGAAGGAATGCCTCTTTCCCTGACTGAAGCAGCCTATTTCAATTTTGGTGAATTGTTCTAAAGATTTTTTATTTTTGGTGATGGGATGGTGGTGGGGAAGGAGTGGGTCACTGATATCAATCCTAAATTTGTCTCTTGGCAACCTCTATCCACTGCTTCTACTTCTACCCTCTGACCATGACAGTCTTTCAAATACATGAAGATAGTATCATGTTCTCATGTCCTCCTGAGCCTTCTCTGCTCCAGCCTAAATATTCTCAGTTCCTTTCACTAACTGTCATATGGTGTGGGCTTGATGCTTTTATCCATTCTGATGACTCTCTATGCTGTCCAGTGTATCAATCTTTCCTAGATGCCCATAACTGAACACACTGACCCAGATTTATTCTGACCATAGCAAAATAGTCACACGTTTGTTTGATTTATTTAAATCCAGACATATGATGTCATTGGTATTGAGGAAATTCCCACTGTGGATAAAGATCAGCAACTTCTGCAGTTTGTGGTCTCCTACGCTGGTGTCTCTGAGAAGCAGAGTGACTTGCGCAGGGTCACAGAATAGTAATAATAGCTTTGATTTGACAACACTCATTATGTGCTAGGCATTGTGCTAAGCGCTGTACAATTTATCTTATTTTACCCTCACAACAATCCAGGGAAGTAGATGCTATAATTATCCCTATTTTGCAGATAAGAAAACTGAAGCAAACAGAAGTGAAATGACTTGCCCAGAGACACACAGTTAGTAACTGACTTATGTTGGATTTGACTAACTCCAGGCCCATCCATTGAACCACCTTTCTCTCCACTGTGTATCAAAAGTAGGACTTGAATCCAGTTCTTTATGACTCTGCCACCAATCTCAACCGACTCTCCCCATGGGGCTTCTCAGGGAGACTGTCCCGTCATCATTCCCAGAAGATATAACTTTCCCAAGCTCATATCAGCTTTCTTGATCATCAGACCTCTCTGTGAACTTATGCCAAATTTCAGGGTACTAACTTCCTCTAACTTTTTTAGACCAATTATTGTCTACCCGGGATTCTTCCATACTCTACTTGCAAAGCAGATCTTTTGGAAGTGAAAGACTTTATGTGTATCCCTTTTAAATCCCATCTTATTCAATTCAAACTAGTGTTATAGCCAGGATCTTCTCAAGATCTCAACTCTGTCCTCTAGTATGTTGGTTATGTTTCCTAGCTTTTACTTCTCGTACTTTTCAAATCGCACAATTGACTGAAAGATGTGATGAGTATAAGCATTACTATGCTTATTACTAGTTAATTATAAAAATTTTTTAATTACAAAAACCAGTTCTGACTCACAGAACAAACCGCTACCCTAATGGCCCTCCCCTCACCAGGTGTTTCTTTTCCATGCGATAAAATGGTACAAGATTCCTGGGAAGATGTAGCAACAGTGATAGCTTTATTCCATGAGCCTCTGGTCATCAAGTGAGACATAAAATAGGAGCCCATGCTCATCAATGATGTTTGCCATCATCATGGAAGAGTCCAATGAAGATTCCAATTGGAATAAGGATTCCCTACATGAGGATTCCGTATGTAAGACCATCCAGATATTCTAGTTTGCAAATATATTATGCTAAAATTGGCATGTCCTAGAATACTGCACAACTTCCAAGACTAAGTCTATAAGTACTCAAAAGAGAGTGGCCAGAATAGTAGATGGGGAAAAACTAAGTGGATGAGAAATGCCTATTGTCCAGGTAGTGATATACTGTTGGGTGGATGGTCCTTAGAGTTTTTCTATCATATATAAGTTTTGGACAGATGATCTGGGTCCAGAATTAAACAGGAATAGGAAAGTATATTGGATATTCTTCAGGAGACTTTATGATGCTTCTTTATGATGCCAAACCTTTTCTATGAACTAAAGGTTCATTTTTTCAAAACATGAATCTTCTTGTGACAATGTATGGTATGAGTTAAGGAATAATAACCACTCTCTTTATGGAATGGTGTGTGTGTGTGTGTGTGTGTGTGTGTGTGTGTGTGTGTGTGTGATATGTGATAATGCAGGAAATTTAAACTTCTCTTTCTGGATCAGTAGAGAGGTGATCTCAGAATACAATATGTTGTTAACTCTCCTGTGGTAGTTTTTCCTCCTTATTTTTCTTGTTCTGGGAATTGATGGGAGGGGGAAAGGGAACAGAGGGATGAAACCTAATCTTTATATGGACTTTTTCTTTCAGTTTCACATAAAATCAGCAGTGAGTTAACTGTTTTAGTCAGTCTTGACTTTGAGATGCCTTTTCTTTTCACGTGACTCTCATGTGATCTCCAGCTTCCAAAAAAAACGCCTCAAACATCAACGATGAAATGAATTCATGACCAAGAGTGGAACACCCGTATATTATTTGGTGAGCGGGGGAGGAAGAAAAATCTACTCCCCAAACCCCAACACCAAGAGACCCAAAAGAAATGTGGGTTTATTGCTGTTTTTCATTCCTGAAATATTTGGAATACAATAAATTCTTTTCTGAAATCCATGTGGTTGTTTCAGTCAAACACTGTTCATGTCTTCAAGAGGCTCTAAAGCTGTTTTAATTCAGCGAAGAATGTTGCTTGGATATTGAACCTCGCATCTCTCCCTCTCCTTCAGTGTTCTCAAGAAAGTTAAGTATAGTCCCGTTTTAAGAAATTCCAGATGAACTGGGCCAGTGGAGATGAAAGATGGCTCTCACAAGCAGATGTGTGCAATGAGCATGCAGAAATAGGTGAAGTGGAACCCAGAGATGGCAGAAACGTTAACGCTGCCTTTCAGGAATCATTTTAACAGTTCTGAGCCTGTGGTGAGGGATAGGGGAGGCTACTGGGGGTTGGCCAAAGTGGCCTTCAATGCTGGTCCTGTGACACAGCATTTAACATTGTTGATCACCAACCCCTCTCTGTTGATACCCCCTTCCCTCAATTTTTCCCCATTTCTAGTCTCCTCCAGCATCTCTGGTAGCTACTTCTCAGTACCCTCATTGCTTCTTCTTCTTCTCTCCAACCCTAAGTGTGGGTGTTCTTCAAATCTATGCTCTTTGACTTATTTCTCTTTCCTCTCGATAATTCCTCTGGACAATCTTTTTTCCTCCACTGCCAATGCTGAAATGATCACATCTATGCACATATTTCACAAATATATGTGTCTACCTCTGTTCTTTCCCCTGAGCTCTGGCTACCTTCTGAACATCTGTACCTGAAGATTAGCAGTCAATAGACAAGTCCGATTAAATCTCCATTCATAATTCTTTGACAATAATCGATAAATAAGCATTTATTAAGAGCCAGATAATATCACTTATTCATTCATCTCCTGCTTCCTCTTGCCATTCAGGTCCTACTTAGTTGCTGCCTCTAATTCCAGCGGGACTCAGACTCAACAAATCCAAAACAAAACTTCATTAATGTAATTCAAGCCAACTAACCTTTATGAATTGCCTATTGTATGCCAGCGACTAGGCTAGAAAAAGCATTAATTGAGCACCTACTGTTTCCTAAGTTTTGGGGTAGGTGCTAGGAGTACAAAGACAAAAATGAGGAAAAGGTTCATAGACCTGATCTGATCCTTGAAGGGCACTTGGTGTCACAAGAGACAAAGGAGGGCATCCCAGGTGTGGGGGATGACAGCCTATCCAAAGTCACAGAAATAGGAGCCAAAATGTCAAGGCTGGAGAATATCTCAGCATGGCTGGAACATGACAGTCATAATAATTACATGAAGAGCTAGAACACTTGAGAAGTAAATGTTTTACAAATATTATTTCATTTGATCATCGCAACAACCCTGAGAAGTAGTTGGTATGACTGTCTCTGGGTTACAGTGGCCTCATACATGAAACAAGGTGGGGGGGGCAAGAGGAGTTCACAATTCATGTCTCTTCTAGTTCCAAAGATTCTATAATTGGATGAAGCAAGGAACTCAATAAATACATTTTAAACAGGAATTGAAGACAGAGGTGCCATCATGTCAAGTATCTATGTAAGGTTCTATATTGCCTTGCTTTCCCTGTTTAGAGGAGAGCATGAAATGTAGTCATTTAAAGTTCTGTCAGTGTTCAAGCTTGTATTGTGAAGGATTTTGGTGATGAGCCTTAGCCATAGACTTATCCTTTGATACCAAAAAGGAAACAAGTGTTTGGGTTACTTAAATATCTAGGGACCCAGCAAATTATATGATTTCTCCACTGTAGTTTGATCCATCCCAGTTATAGAACACAATAGTCATTTGCGGGATGAAGGAACAGCTGTTGCAATCCCTCCAAGTGGCCGCTTCTGAACATGCCGTGGTCATACCAGGGTCATCCAGAGGGCACTGCCAAAATGAAGATGGAAGGTGACAGAGTGGCTCTCACATTCCTCATGGAACCACAGGCTCGTAGCTGGAAGGGATCTTAGGGACTATCTACTGCAAAGTTTCCCAAAATTATTTGGCCACTTGCCCCTTTCAAAAAAGAAATACTCAGTGCTCCCTTGGAAATTTATTTTATTCTTTAACCCTTCAATGTTTTTTTTAACTTGTGTCATTTCAAATACATATATATATATATATATATATATATATATACACATACATATATATGTATGTATAAAGACATCTTAAATTCAATAATTTATTGTACATTAGTGGAAGTTTTCCTGAATTGAAATTTAGATGATGCAACATTGCATCATGTAACCATACAGCAGTGTATTGTAAACAAGTGGGTACACACACGTATTTCTGCCAATACATGCTGGACTTCTTGACAACGTGCAATTTGCTCACCTGCCAACACTTGCTTCTTAAGACCCGTCAGCGAAATTGACGACTGATGGGTTATAGGTTGCATTTTGCATGTTTATTTGGAAAATAATATAATCACCCCTACAACTTTAACTCTGTTACACAACAGATGAAACATGTATGAATGGTTTCTCAAAAACTTCTTATCTTATATTCTTATCTTATGCTTCTACCATGCCCTTTTTTATTTAATACTCCCTAATTGCACCTGAGGCTACTACTGACTCCCTCCCCCCACTGATGCAGTGCTCCCCAGGGGCTCGTATCACTCAGGGAACCTATGATAATGCAACATTTCATTTTACAGATGAGGAAAACAAGATCCAGAGAGGGTCCAAGGTCAATTGAGTCATGAGTGACAAAGCCAGGATGCTTCAGCATGACATCTGTTCATCATTCTAGTCCTTTAATGGTGTCAAGGGCACATTAGTACAGGGAAAGATCCCTGACTCTGAATTCAAATATTTCTCCTGAAGAGTCCTCCCTGTATGAACTTGTACAAGTCATTTAACTCAAATCTGCTGGACTTTAGTTTCCTTATCTTTAAAAACAAGGTTTTGGACTAAATGGCCTCTGGGGCCTCTTTCTTTTCTACAGTTACAATACAACCCTGGAGTCTACGGTACAGGCTGAAAGCAGTCATCCTTTTGATAATCAATCAAAAAATATTTATTAAGCACTTATTAAGTTTCAGAAACTGTATGTGTCCCCCACACATCTTATGAGTCCTGAGCTACTGAGCCTGAATTGAGTCTGTCTCTCTCAGAGTCTTAACCTTTCAGTCCAACTTTGCTGTTATTTGTCTATCCCAGTGTCTACACTTGAAACTCCTATCTCCACCTTGTGGGACCCTGGCATCTCTTTCTTTTTCATGGCAGGTTTGACCAGTTTAGAACTTCTGAGACCCATTTTTCATTGCTACTTTCGTAACTGGTTCCTTTTCACAGATATAGAACAACTGGACTCAACTTTTAAAGCACTGATTGGCCTCAGAACCATAACAAGGGTGGAGAGACCAGGGTTATGCATTAGGCAGCAGCATGGAGTGTGTGTGTGTGTGTGTGTGTGTGTGTGTGTGTGTGTGTGTGTGTTTGGAGAAGGCTCTATATTTCCTCCCCATAATAGTACTGAGATTTTCTGTAATGCCCAGGTCTCACAGTGCATTGTCTTTTATCTTCATAGTGATTAGGGAGGTAAATAATCCTCTACAATGAGTGAGGGAATAAGGTTAAAAAGCTCAGTGGAGAGTGTGCTGATGGGCATTGGATCACTACAGTTCCCAGAAAGACCATACCCACATGGCCATGAGCATACCACTCCCTCCCATTATGCTGTTTACATACTGTTATCCTCTTTTCTGGGACACTGCTACCTTTTACCCCAACTGAACTTGATGCCAATGTTGTTGCCATTTCCCTTAATTGTTTTCACTCCAGGTGAAAAAAGAAGTTGTCTTATGCCTCTACCTGACCTTCTCCTACTTGCTGATTGTGACAGATGGTATCCAGAACATCCCATCCATACACCCTTCACTAAAAATTATGATAATTATTTAGTCTGCTTATGGTAATATTGTGAAATACATAATTTGAAATATATAAATTAATAATGGAGATTGGACCTGTAACCTTTGAGTGAGGCTGGAGGAGTCAAGATTTAGAATTCAGGTGTATTTACTTACAGAGGGACAAGAGAGTCTCACCCTTACCCACAGAAAAATCCATGACTTATAATTCCACCATCTTCTTTTTATCTCTCCTGAGGTACTCACCCTATCATGACTATATGCTAGGCATAACACAAAGTGAAGGAAAGATATTTTCCAACCTGTAGAAATAAGCAGTCTTAAATAAAATTCATCCATGCAACTTGACAATAAGAAGACACCAGTGTTTGGCCTTGGAATAAATACTTTGTTGTATATTTGGAGGGGATATCAAGTTGTACATCATAGATTTGCAGTTTCATGTGCAATTATCTTTTTTATTGTGCTGTGTTATGGAAATGTTTATTTTGTTCCATGAATTGAAAATAAAATAAATTTTGTAAAGGGAATAGTACAGAAATGGCCATATAACTGTTATTATTGCTAGAACAAGTCTTTCAACAAAAATGACATAGCAGGACCATGAAGTTGACTGTCTGTAGAGCAAAAGTGTGATCCATAGATCACTGGGGATTCCCAGGACCATTTTCAGGGTTCTATGAGGTCAAAACTATTCTTACAATTTTTATAACAATACTAAGATGTCATTTGTCTACTAAAATACTCCCCCTTTTTCCAACTACATATCTGTGTAAAATTGGATTCTCTTCATATACTTCAACCAAAACAACATATTATAACACAGCAAATATAGGAACAGGAGAATTTAACTATCTCCTATTAATTCAAATATGAAAGAGATTTTTAAAAAATATAAAATTGTGCCACTCTTTTCACTATTTTTTTTGTTTTGGAAAATATAGTTATTTTTCATTTTAAAATGTTTCTGGTGACATTTAATGTGTTTGTTATTAGTATTTAAATAAATAGATAAGCTTAAAATTTATCAGTATTAATTTTTAATGTGATAAATATCAATAGATAAAACCCACATTTAAACAAAAATTTTGGAAAATGTCTTCAATAAATTTTAAAATTGTAAAGAGGTCCTGAGAACAAAAAGTTTGCTTTACTGCAGTATCCTTAAAAGGATAAATAAAGACTAAGTGAATTATAAATTAAATAGGGTGATTGATAACTACAGTGAAGGCCTTCAAGGAAATACTACTGCACTTTTGGAGAAACACAAAGGGAGGAAATATGAGAAGTATCTTTATTAGCATAGGAGAATTTAGCTTCCCAGCTCCCCTTTCCATGTTTTTCCCCCATGGAAGGCAAGCTTGGAGGTGGAGCCAAGATGGCGGAGTGAGAGCAACTACTCACCTAAGCTCTTAGACAAACTCCTTCATATACCTCCTAAAAAGAGAACCTGGTCAAATTTTGGAGGTTCAGAATCCAATAGGAGAAAGATTGTGGCAGATTTATAGCCCAGGAGAGACTGGAAGGTCAACAAGAAGTATCTGTTCTGCAGAGGTGGAGGAGCACACAGTACACAGTGCATAGTGTCCCTGCCACAGCAGGCCTGAGCAGGAAAGTCTCAAGGTGGTCTGCAGCAGCAGCAGCATGGCAAAATCTCAGGCATATCAGCCCAGGACAAGAGTCCAGCAGAACCGAGTGAGTTAGAGCCACGGGGTCCCAGGAATCTGCAGCAGTTGCTCCTGAGATTATCAGCCCACAATCTATAAGTCACCTACTTGAACTTCTGGGAGCCAAAGTGGTGGAGTGATCAGTAAATGCTCTCTCCACCTCCCCTTGTTGACACTGAAAGAACCATAAAATATTTCCCCAGAAAAATTCTGGATAAGTGGAATCAACAGAAGGGGAAAATAGTCTTGTAGCATGTGAGGCTAGGAAAATCACTAAATAGTATTCTTCTTGCTATGGTGGAGGACAAGAGCTGTCCCAGACAGCCTTACCTCAATGAACCAGGAGGAGATCCAGAGCCTCAGTGGGGCAGAGCCTCACAACCACCAGCACCAGGACCTCAGGCATGCTTCACCACTCCAGGGGAAATGGGAAGACACTAGGGCAGCTGGGTTCACCAACCACTGAGCTAGGCCTTGCTGTAGCTCAGCAGAGGTGACTTTCCATGGCCAGACCACCCCTCCCCCCACACTTAAAAAGTTAACTCCAGGGAAAATATGCAGAAACACAAAAAGACTCCACTTGACCTCTGCTTTCTCACACCTGCCAGTGCAGGACCAGGTTCTTTAGCTTCTAGGTGAAAGAACCAGGGGTCACAACACACAAAGCATCATCATCATGAGCAAAAAGCAAAGCAGGAAAGAAAAGATCATAGAATCTTTCTATGGGGATGAGGACTAAAATACGAATATGAAAGAAGTCAGCACTGAGGCTGTACTCCCATCTGAAACTTCAGAAGGGACTATGAACTGATCAGAAGCACAAGGAGCACTCTTGGAAGAGCTGAAGAAGGATTTGAAAAGCCAAATTAGAGAAATATAAGAAAAACTGGCCAATAATTTTAAAAGTATGAAAAAAGAATTTACTGATGAGAACAGCTCTTTAAAAAGTAAAATTGGACAAATGGAAAAGGAAGCACAAAACCTAACTGGGAAAATTGGACAAATGGAAAAGGAAGTATACAAACTAACTGGAGAAAGTAATTCCTTCAAAGGAATAATTGGACAGATGGAAAAGGAGATGCAAAAGTTAACTGAACTGAAGAAAACAATTTAATAAAAATTAGAATTGGGCAAGTAGAAGCTAATAACTCTATGAGACATCAAGAATCAGTCAAACAAAATCTAAAGAATGAAAAGATAGAAGAAAATGTAAAATATCTAATTGGAAAAACAACTGACCTGGAAAATAGATTCAGGAGAGAAAATCTAAGAATTATTGGCCTACCAGAAAGCCATGATAAAAAAAGAGTCTGGACAATATCTTCCAAGAAATCATCAAGGAAAACTGCCCAAAAGTCCTAGATCCAGAAGGCAAAATAATCATCAAAAGAACCCACCGTTCACCTCCTGAAAGGAATCCCAATCTAAAAACTCCAAGGAATATTGTTGCCAAATTCCAGAACTATCAAGTGAAGGAGAAAATACTAGAGGTAGAATACTGAGGAGCTACAGTCAGGATCACAGAAGACCTTGCAGCTTCTACATTAAAAGACCAAAGGAATTAGAATATGATATTCTGTAAGGCAAAGGAGCTGGGACTACAACCAAGGATCAATTACCCAGCGAAGTTGAGCATAATAGTTCAGGCAAGGAGATGGACATTCAGTGAAATAAGGGATTTCCAGACCTTCCTGATGAACAGGTCAGAACTCAATAGAAAATTTGATCTTCAAATGCAGGTCTCAAGAGAGGCATAAAATGTTAAACCTGTGACTCAATATGGGCAAACTGTTTTTGTCCCTATAAGGGAAGATGATACTTGTTAACCTTGAGAATTATATATCTATTATGAAATATAAAAGTATATACATAGATAGATGTAGTGGGTATAAAGCAAATTATGTGAGGATAAAACTATGATTTAAGGATGCAAAAGGATTGTAACAGGAGATGTGAAAAGGAAGCAGAAAACTGTAAATTATATGATAGGAAGAGTCACAAAATTTTATTACAGTAGAGGGAAAGAGGGGAGGGATATGAACATTGTTTGAGAGATACCCTCATCTGATTTGGTTCAAGGAGGGAACAACAAACTTAATTAAGTATATAAATCTAACTAGCTCTTTAGGCAGTAGAAGAGGAAGGGGGAAAGAAAAGGGAGAAGAGACTAAAAGGGAGGGAAGAAGTAGTAAGGGTAAAGGGGAGTAAAAGGAAGGGGGGCTGAAATAAGCAAGGGAAGACTGTGGGAGGTGGTGGTCAAAAATTAAAACTCTATTGTGGAGGGGAAGGGAGAAGGGAGAACTAAAAGCACAAATGGTGGGAAAGAGGACAGAGGGAAAGACACAGATAGCAGTCATAACTGTGAATGTGAATGGGATGAACTCTCCTATAAAATGGAGACAGATAGCAGAATGAATTAAAAACCATAATCCAACAATATGTTGTTCACAAGAAACACATTTGAAATGGGGAAATATACACAGGGTAAAAGTAAAAGCTTGGAGCAGAATATAATGTGCTTCAGCTGATGTAAAAGAACAGGGGTAGCAATCCTAATCTCAGACAAAGCAAAAGCAGAAATACATCTAATCAAAAGAGATAAAGAAGGAAACTATATCCTGCAAAAAAGCACCATAGACAATGAAGCAATAACATTACTAAACATATATGCTCCAAGTGGCACAGCATCCAAATTCTTAGAGGAGAAGTTAAGGGAGTTACAGGAAGAAATAGAGAGGAAAACTATACTAGTGGGGAACCTCAACCACCCCCTCTCTGAACTTGATAAATCTAACTTCAAAATAAACAAGAAAGAAGTTAAGGGGGTGAATAAAACTCTGGAAAACGCAGATATGATAGATCTCTGGAGAAAATTAAATGAGGATAGAAAGGAATATACCTTTTTCTCAGCAGTTGATGGCATGTATACAAAAATTGATCGTGTGCTGGCATAAAAACATCACAGTCCAGTGTAGAAAGGCAGAGATAGTCAATGCATCCCTCTCAGGCCATAATGCAATAAAAATTATATGTAATAGAAGGCTATAGAGAGATAGACCAAAACTTAATTGGAAACTAAATAATCTAATTCTAAAGAATGAGTGGTTTAAACACAAATCATAGAAACAATCAATAACTTCATTCAAGAGAATGACAATATGAGACAACCTACCAAATCTTATGGGACACTGCAAAAGCAGTTCTTAGGGGAAGGTTTATGTCTTCGAATGCCTACATGAATAAAATAGAGAAAGAGGAGATCAATGAATTGGACATGCAGCTGAAAAAGCTTGAGAAAGAACAAATTGAAAATCTCCAAGTAAATACCAAATTAGAAATACTGAAAACCATAGGAGAGATTAATAAAGTTGAAATCAAAGAAACTATTGAATTAATAAATAAAACTAAGAGTTGACTTTATGAAAAAAACCAATAAAATTGATAAACCTTTGGTCAATTTGATTTTTAAAAAAAAGAAAGAAAACCAAATTACCAATATCAAAAATGAAAAGGGTGAACTCATTTCCAATGATGAGAAAATTAGAACAACAATTAGAGATAACTTTGCCTAACTTTATGCCCATAAATTTGACAATCTAAATGAGATGAATGATTATTTTAGAAAATATAAATTGCCCAGATTAACAGAAGAGGAAGCTGAATACTTAAATAACCCCATCTCAGAAAAAGAAATTGAACAAGTCACCAATAAATGCCCTAGGAAAAAATCTCCAGGGCCAGATGGATTTACAAGTGAATTCTATCAAACATTAAAAAAACAGTTAATTCCAATACTATATAGACGATTTCAGAAAATTGGGGAAGAAAGAATCCTCTTAAATTCTTTTTATGATACAAATATGGTTTTGATACCTAAACCAGGAAGAGAAAAAACAGAGAAAGAAAATTATAGACCAATTTCTCTACTGAATTCAGACACAAAAATTTTAAGTAAGATTTTAGCAAAAAGAATACAGCAACTTATCACGAGAATAATACATTATGATCAGGTAGGATTCATACCAGGAAGGCAGGATTTGTTCAATATTAGGGAAACTATTAGCATTATTGATCGTATCAACAACAAAACTAACAGAACCACATGATTATCTCAATAGATGCAGAAACAGCTTTTGACAAACTACAACAACCACTCCTATTGAAAACACTGGAGAGCTTAGGAATAAATGGAACTTTCCATAAAATAATAAGCAGTATCTACTTAAAACCTTCAGCAAGCATTACATGCGATGGGGATAAACTAATGTATTTCCAATAAGATCAGGGGTGAAACAAGGATGTCCATTATCGCCACTGCTATTCAATATGTTAGCTGTAGCAATAAGAAAAGAAAAAGAAATTGAAGGAAGTAGAATAGGCAAAGAAGAAACTAACTTATCACTCTGTGCAGATGATATGATGATATACTTAGAGAATCCCACAGATTCAAATAAAAAACTACTTGAAATAATAAACAACTCTGGCAAAGTTGAAGGTTAATAAAATAAACTCACACAAATCTTCTGCATTTCAAAATATTAGTAACAAAGCCCAAAAGCAAGAGATAGAAACAGAACTCTCATTTAAAACTAGTGTAGACACTATACAGTATTTGGAAGTCTACCTGCCAAAACAAATCCAGGCTTTGTTTTATGATTTCTCCCATTCATTTTAATTCTTCTATGCAATATGACTAAGGTGAAAATGTATTTAATAGGAATGTATGTGTATAATCTATATAAAATTGTACGCCATCTCAGGGAGGGAGTGGGGAGGTAGGGTGGAAGGGAGGGGAAAAATCTAAAATATATGGAAGTGATTGGAGAACACTGAAAACAAATAAAATAATAATAATTTTTTTTAAAAAAAGGTAAGCTCCTTCCGTCATATCTTGCTTGCTGGTTTTTATAACCAAGGTTCTTGCTTAGCAAAGTACTGGTACATAGTAAGCCCTCAACAAATGCCTTTCTATTCATTGATTCAGGGGACAAGTGACCAATCCATGGTCACATCACTAATTATTAGGGATAATTAGTGACTAAATAATAATGTTACCATGGAATTTGAACCCATATCTTTATGACTCTAATCCTGGAATTTTATCCACTGTGCTAGAAAACTATAAATTATGCAATAATTTTCCATTTCATGAAAAATCAATGTAATCTACACTGGTCCTTTGTATTTTGATTGTGATGACATTATCAGAGTCTTGAATTGTTTCTGATCTGTGGACTCATTGAGGTCAGAGCTACAACTCAACCAGGATGAACATTTTGTAGCCTTCACAGGGCATATAGTATGTGACACATTCTCAATGGGTATTTGTTGAGTGAGATTATATTGTACCTGAGTGGATGAGAACTGGATTTGTGATTTCATTAGTACAGGGATGCTTCAGTGAGGAAATTTCTTTTCCCATTGTAGGTCTGTACCTTCTGGGACTTTAAAGGTTTATTAACTATAGGATGACATAAGTAATGAGCTAAAGAATTGATTTTTAGGCTCTTACATTTTTCCAACATTGGTTGGAAATAATACAAATCCTTCATTCCTTCCTTCATCTATCCATCATACATTTTATTGAGACAATAAAGTTAAGGCTTTTACCTTTTAGACTAACCAGGGAAAAGGTCTGTTAGAATTAAAGAAAAATCTGAACTGCAGAATATTTATTAAGACAGGAAATTTCATTTTTCAATAATATAAAAACTATCAAGTTGCCAAGGAGAGGCCCTTACAAGGTCTTCTTTAGTAGGAAGACATTTGTAATGAATTTATAATTATTTGTTGAAAATGAATTCTTCTCAAGTGGTTTAAAATGGAAATCTGGTATGACCCTATTAATTCTGAAAGTGTAATAATTTATTCAGCATGCCTGAATGGTTAGAGAGCTGGCCTCCAAATCAGGAAGACCTGTGTTGTCACTTAACCTTTCAGTGCTCCAGAAAACTGTCTAATATTCTAAGCTGTAGAAAAAGCAGAGAAAGTACTGGGATGGGGTGGAGGTTGGGGTGGGCGCTGAAGAAGTATTGGGAACTCCTCCCTGAGGAATCTCTACAACAAGGCTCGCAAATTCAAATAGAAAATAAGCCACTAATCTGCACATAAGAATTCCTGAAGGTCACATATTGATCTAGAAAATCATATTTTCACATTATCTATGATCTATTGTATTTTTATTTATTTTCTTAAATATTTCCCAAATCCATTTTAATTTGGTTATTGTTGCCAGGGCAATTGACTGTGCTTAATTTTTCTTGTTGCTGTTTAGTTTTTTTTTTCTGTCTGACTCTTCATAGATCCCTTTTAGTCATTTTACAGATGAGGAAACTGAGGCAAACAGGTTTAAGTGACTTGCACAGGGTCCCACAGCTAGTAAATGTCTGAGGCCAGGTTTGAAATCAGGTCTTCTTGACTCCAGGTTCAGTGCTCTATACACTGTGCCACCTAGCTGCCCTGGCCATGTTTAATAGTCTAAAGCAGAGAAATTGTGAGTCTGGACAAAAATACTTAAAAGTTTTATACTATCAAGGAAGTAAAGATTTGCTAAGGCATGGCAAGAAACCTTTAAGTACTTATTCTGTGCTAGGCACTGGAGTTACCAATATAAGCCAGAAGAAAGATAGCCTCCATCCTCAAGGAGTTTAAAACAGGCCACAAGAAGTAGGTGGAAAGAGGTGGGGAGAGCAGGGGAATGAAAGCAGTCAGCAAAGGAACATGGATTTAAAATCCAAAATAGTCAAGAATGTGAGAGACTCGGCTGTGGGGATCACAGGACTTCTCAGGCAGGGTCAGGAAGTTAGCCCGGGACAAGCTGAGCTGCCCATTGCTTCCCTGATAGCAGGCCCTTAAGAAGATCCATGTGAGGGGGTGGAGTCAAGATAGCGGAGTAGAAAGACGCACGTTTACGAGCTCCGAACCCACAGCCCACAGATTTAATGTAAAAAGAGATCCCCATAAGTTCTCGATCACTGAAAGGTATGCAGAAACAGAGTGGAAGAGATTTCCGTTCCAGAGAGCCCTGGAGAGCCGTCCGCAGGGTCCGACGTGCTCCGGAAAGCGGACCCCACCCCAGCGCTGCCCTGGCCGTGGCCCCAGAGAAGCTGACCCGAGCAGGCTTCAGGGACGGAAGCTCTGGCGGCCAGGAAAGTCCTTCCGCCCACAGAAGCTACAGGTCAGTGAGAGAGACGGATGACTGGCTGAGGGGAGCGGGGTGTCTCCGTGACTCGGGCCCCCTCGGGAGGAAGCTGCGATGGCAGAGGCGGGGGCAGGAAGCGGCAGAGGCAGAGGCAGGGGTGGCAGCTGAGCGGCCCGGGACTCAGGAATCGCCCAGCAGCAGGCAGGATCTTCATTACGGAAGGTTTCTGCATAAAACCTGAGGGAGCTGAGCCTGGGAGACAGCCCTGCCCCCACCCCGCTCTATTACTGAAGGCCTCTACATAAAACCCCTGAGGGAACTGAGCCTAGGAGGCGGCCCCGCCCCCACCCCAGCACCAGAACTAAACCTCACATTGATTAGCAGCCAGGCAGTGCGGAAAGCCCATTTGAATCTCAGACCCCAAGCACTAGCTGGGCGGATCTAGGCGGAGGTGGACAGAAATCTTAGAAGTCAAGTAACTGGCTGGAAAAATGCCTAGAAAAGGGAAGAAAAATAAGACAATAGAGAGTTTTTTCAAACAGATGCAAATGATCCTGACCTTCGGATCTGATGATGAGGACATATTCTTGCCATCAGGGAAAGACGTGGAGGGCAGGGCCTCGGTACCCCAGACATCCCAGGGGGATGTCTGGTGGGCTCAGGCCATGGAAGAGGTCAAAAAGGATTTTGAAAAGCAAGTTAGACAGGTGGAGGAAAAACTGGGAAGAGAAATGAGAGAGATGCAAGAAAAGTATGAAAAACGGGTCAATACCTGGGTAAAGGAGACCTAAAAAAATGCTGAAGAAAATAACACCTTGAAAAATAGGCTCACTCAATTGGTAAAAGAGGTTCAAAAAGTCAATGAGGAGAAGAATGCTTTCAAAAGCAGAATGAGCCAAATGGAAAAAGAGGTTCAAAAGCTCACTGAAGAGAATAGTTCTCTCAAAATTAGAATGGAACAGATGGAGTCTAATGACTTTACGAGAAACCAACAAATCACCAAACAAAACCAAAAGAATGAAAAAATGGAAGAGAATGTAAAATATCTCATGGGAAAAACAACTGACCTGGAAAATAGATCCAGGAGAGACAATTTAAAAATTATGGGACTACCTGAAAGTCATGATCAAAAAAAGAGCCTAGATATCATCTTCCATGAAATTATCTAGGAAAACTGCCCTGACATTCTACAACCAGAGGGCAAAATAAGTATTGAAAGAATCCATCGATCACCACCTGAAAGAGATCCAAAAAGAGAAACTCCTAGGAACATTGTGGCCAAATTCCAGAACTCCCAGCTCAAGGAGAAAATCTTACAAGCAGGTAGAAAGAAACAATTCCAGTATTGTGGAAATAAAATCAGGATAACTCAAGATCTAGCAGCTTCTACATTAAGGGATCAAAGGGCCTGGAATAGGATATTCCAGAAGTCAAAGGAACTAGGACTCAAACCGAGAATCACCTACCCAGCAAAACTGAGTATAATACTTCAGGGGAAAATATGGTCTTTCAATGAAACAGAGGACTTTCAAGCATTCTTGATGAAAAGACCAGAGCTGAAAAGAAAATCTGACTTCCAAACACAAGAATGAGAAGAAGTATGAAAAAGTAAACAGCAAAGAGAAGTCTTAAGGGACTCACCAGAAGTGAACTGTTTACATTCCTACATGGAAAGACAATATTTGTAACTCTTAAAACTTTTCAGTATCTGGGTAGTTGGTGGGTCCATACTCACACATGTACAAGCATGCACGCACACACATACACACATGCACACACATACAGAGACAGAGAGCACAGAGTGAATTGAATAGGATGGGACCATATCTTAAAAGAAATTAAGGTAAATGATGAGAGAAAAATGTAGTGGGAGGAAAGAGGGTGAAATGGAATGGGGAAATTATATGTCATTTAAGAGGCAAGTAGGAGACTTTTTAGTGGAGGGAAAAAGAGGAGAGCTGAGAAAAAAAACAAAACAAAACAAAAAACAAGAAGTTTACCCTCATCACATTTGACTAAAGGAACGAATAAAATGCACACTCATTTTGGTATGAAAACCTATCTTACAGTATAGGAAAGTGGGGGAGAAGGAGATAAACAAGGGGGGGGATGAAGGAAGGGAGGGCAAAGGGAGGAGGGAGCAATTGGAAGTCAACACTTGGGGAGGGACAGGATCAAAAGACAGAAGAGAAACAATGAGGGGCAGGGTAGGATGCAGGGTAATTCAGTTAGTTTTACACAACACGACTATCAGGGAAGACATTTGAAAAACTACACAGATATGGCCTATATTGAATTGCCTGCCTTCCCAAAGGGAATGGGTGGGGAGGGAGGGATGGGGGGAATTTCGAACTCAAAGTTTTAGGAACAACTGTTTAGTATTGTTGTTGCTACTAGGAAAGAAGACATACAGTTAATGAGGAATAGAAAGTCATCTGGCCCTACAAGAGAAAAGAGAAAATGGAGATAAGAGAAGGAAGGGATGACAGAAGAGAGGGCAGATTGGAGATAGGGAAAATTAGATTGCTTGGGGTATTGGAGAAAATTTGGAACCCAAAATTTTGTGCAAATGAATGTAAAAAAGTTAAATAAATAAACAAATGAATAAAGAAGATCCATGTGAGGTGCCCCTTAGTATAATAAACACCTTCTCACTGAAAGAACTCAGTAGCACAGTGAGCAGAGAAAGGTGTTTATTACACTTCACATGAGGTGCTTGCTAGGAACACTTACACCAATACAGAACCAGGAGTGAGGTTACCCAGTTCTGTCCCTCCTGCTAGAGTTAGGGTGAGTCAAATTTTTCAATTTCTTTGAATTCTTTTCCCTACATCCTCTCTGTATGTAGATTATGTAGATTATGTGGGCATGGTCATGAGGGTACTTGTAGGTATGACAAGTATGACTCCTCAAGCTTGAACTGATTTTTCCAGTTTAACCTTTCTAGTCCCCCTGACCCCTGATGGTCACTGTCTTGGTAAAATAAAATAAATGAACTTCCACATGAATCCTGATTATCTCCCAATAACTTTTGTGGAAGCCAAACAAGATACCATAATATCTCTTCTTACAGGAGCAAAAATTGGAAGGGAAATGATGAAAGACCCACCCCAAAATGGAGGCTGCTCGAGGAACTCACCAAAGGAGGAAAAAAGAAAGCCAGGTGGATACAGAGTGCCAAGGGTGCCAGGATCCCAGAGAGAGTTAGATGCCCTTGGGCAAGGGGGATTCAGGCTATGAGGGAAGTTTCAAGATGAAACAGTAGCTGAGGCACATGCTGTGTCCAATCAAATTGCAGAGGAGCTCTTTTTATCTATGTCAGTATACAATCATCTTTTCAAAACAAGGTTTTGCAAAATCTATTTGCATTTAAAGAATGAACTAATTACAAAAATATCTTCTCTGAGCAGACTCTTGGGAGACCTAATTTTCTTAACAATGACCATTGTTTTGCAAAACAATAATTTCTGAATGGTAATAATATTTGGTAAAAATAAGAAAATAATGAAATTGGTCATAAAATCCAAGCTCTTTAACCCTTTAGGATGGCCTAAGCCATTGATTATTCCGTTAGGCAGTCAGTTAACTTTTATTAGGCACCATGTGTCAAGCACTGTGCTAAGACTCTTGGGAAATGGTGCTACAAAAAGAGACATTATCTGCTCTCAAGGAGCTTATGATCTAATGGGAGAGGCAACAAGAAAACAAATAAATACAGATGAGCTAGGGAGAGAATTAACAGGAAGTGACTGACAGAGGGAAGGCACTAGAATTGAGAGGGTTTGAGAAAACCTTCCTGCAGAAAATGAGAATTTAGTTGGGACTTGAAGAAAGTCAAAGAAGCTGGGTGTAAAGAGGAGGAGGGAGAAAATTCCAGGCACAGGAGATGACCAGAGAAAATGTCCAGAGCCAAGAGAGGACATGCCTTGTCTGTGGAAGAGCCACAAGGCCAGTGTCACTGAATGGAACAGCAGGTGACAAGGGAGAAAGGGGTCAGAAGCCTGCCCATTGTTCTGGATAAGTGGTTTGGTGGCCCCTCTTTCAGGGTTATTGGCAGATTTTATTCATAATTCTCAGAAGCACCAAGCCCTCCAAATCTTAAAGCTACCAGGACCAGTACACTTGTGCATTCCCAATAATTTTTGATCATTCAGTGTTTTCTTCCTATCATCAATTTGTGTTCAGGTTATTTTTCACTTAAGGATTGTCCACTAATGAGGAATCCCTTCTCCATACATAATGATTTTCTCCCTAGACAAGCCTCAATATAGAAAAACAAAGAAGCTTTGTTGTAATGCAAACCACATGACTCCCAACCTTTTTAAAGAGCTAATTTGTACATGGAAGTATTTGAGAGCAGAATGCAAATGGTAAAGGCCAGCTAGGTAGCACAGTGAATAGAGTGTTATGCCTAGTCAGGAAGACCTGAGTTCAAATCCAATCTCAGACACTTATTAGCTGTGTGACCCTGGGCAAGTGTAATGCTAATGAGAGTTGAAGATCTTCCCTGCCCATTAAGGGAAGTTTGATTAATTTTGTTAATTTCTAATGCACTGGATCTAAAAGGTTGTGATTCCCTCTGGCTCTGAAAAGTGTATAAATCCTCTGAGGGGAGGTTTTACTTTGGGGTTACTCTTTGGAACTAAGGGAATGACACATGTGCTTGATTGGTGATTGTTGACCCTTCAAAACTTGCTTTCCTTTTAGAAAAGCAGATCTAGGAACTTGTACAGCATGCCCTCCTGTGTAGGTCAAGTTCCTTGCTTTTGCAGCAAATCACTTAACCTTGACACTGAGTCTAAGTAGATTGCTCAAGATCACACAGCTTGCATGAGCCACACATGGGACTTGAACCCAGGATTTGCCAGATCCAAGGCTAACTGTCTAGGCACGAAGCCATGCTGCTGCTGGGAGAGAGCCTTGGAGTATTCCACCAGCAGTGAATCCTAGCTAAGAGTCTCCCCACACTCAGAACTAAGTCAGGCTTACTGTCCCCCAGTCTCTCTGCTTTTCCCTGGCTTTGTCACCTTTTGGTTTTTTCTCTTCTTCTCCCACTTGTCGTCCTTCCAAGGCATTTCCTAATGCCTTCGTCTCTATTGCAATGCCTTGTTTTTGATGCTTCAGCTGTTACCCCAGAAGACTCATGCTGGGAATTTTTTGCCAAGCTGTTCTGTTGTTGGCAGCCTCTCCCAGTGCCAGCAAGATTGTATTTCCTCCAGATGCTTCCCCTCATTCCTTGGGCAGCCCTTCTCCCCTGGGCTTGAGAGCTTGAGAGCCTTGCTCTTGTCCATTCTCCCCTCCACAGTTTGGTCTCTTGAGATAGAGTCATGGATTCAAAGTCCTTTTTCCCAATGCCCCTTCCTTCCTCAAGATCAGGTAGAAGGCCTCCCTGATTCCTGATCCTTATCCCCACTTTAAGAACAGAAATCTATTGATTGTCTTCTCTGTTAATTCCTAACCCTGAACAATATCCTGGGCTTGGGTTCTGTTGTTGCAGAGTCGATAGAGGAGTGGGGAAGGTCCTTCCATCCTCATCCCTCTGAGCACGGACCTCACGATGAGGAGACCCTTAGCCAAACCATCCATCACAACATGGGGATTCCTGTCTGAACAACTGAACAAGTGCCCTGAGCTTCACATTTAAAAATAGCCAAATTGTCTCTCAGTGGCCACATCCTCAGCTACCTTTCCACAGGCTTCCTTTTGCCATCCAGAGACTAAACCCCTAAAACATGGGTGGCCTATCTGCACAATTAAAGCATAGGCCATGACTTACCTTTCTCTGCCAGCATGGATACACCTGTGTTTGCAAGATGGCCCCCAGCCATAAGAGCTTCAGACTTAGTTGCCAGTCCTTGGACTCTGCCCTCCACCCAGTCCTTGGAGTTACACATTCACCCTCTCCTTTAAGTTATCAGCCAGAACATGTCTTTTCAGGGTCATAACTTGTCAAGGACAGGGAGCCCAGTTAAGACTTCTTTGAGCTCACAACTCGTTTCTAAATCTCCATCAAGGCTACCTCCTCCCAGCCCAAATGACTACCTGACTCCTGAACTCATTCAATTTCTCCAGGAGAGAACTTGCACAAGCTAATTCTTCAGAATGGATGTACAAACATTCTATGTTGTATGAGTATACCCACATTTTTCTTAAGATAAAAGATGTAGAGTAAGAAGGGATCTTAGAGGCAGCTAGGTGCCATGGTAAGTAGAGTGCTGGGCTTGAAGTCAGGAACACCTAAGTTCAAATCTGGTCTCAGATACTTACTACCTTTGTGACCTAGAGGAACTCATTTAACCTCTGTTTACCTCAGTTTCCTCATCTGTAACCTATGTGGGTTGGACTTGACCTTTAAGATTCCTTCTAGTTCTAAAACTAGGGA
Source organism: Bettongia penicillata ogilbyi (assembly GCA_023548195.1). Lineage (NCBI taxonomy): Eukaryota > Metazoa > Chordata > Mammalia > Diprotodontia > Potoroidae > Bettongia > Bettongia penicillata. The sequence continues at coordinate 604,142 of JAJHZJ010000042.1, forward strand.
CCTATGAAATCCTGAGAATATGCTTGATCCAACTACTTTAAAGAGCAACCTGGTATTATGCCAAAAGAGTTATAAACTGCCTACACCCTTTGACCCCAAAATACAACTATTAGGTCTCTTTCTACAGATGATTAGGAACAAAGGACAAGAACTTATATGTTCTAAAATATTTACAGCAAGTTCTCTCTGTGGTAGCAAAGAACTGGAAATTGCAGGGATGCCCATCAACTGATGGCTGAACAAGCTGTGGTATATGATCATGAAGGAATATTATGGTGCTATATATAAGAAATGAGGAGCTTGGTGATCTTAGAAAAACATTGACAGGCTTGCATGAAATAATGAAGAGCCAGCAACAGAATCAAGACAACGTTGGATACAGTCACAGCAACATTGTTTTAAGAACAACATTGAGTGACTGATTCATTTTGACAGTTATAAATACCCAGATTAACTAAAAAGGATATATGAAGGAAGATGTCTGCATCCCGAGAAAGAACTGATAAAGAGAAGTGTATTTAGAATGATCATATATATATATATATATATATATATATATATATATATATATATATATATATATGTACACATACATTTTTGTGTCTAATGGTAGCCATCTCTAGGGTGAATGAAGGAGGAAAAAATTTACATGATAGCTTTATTATATCTTTAAAAGGAATAGCAAATTGTACATAAAAGATTCACAGTTTTTTTATGCAATCACTTTTTTTTTCTATTCTGCTATGTTATGGAAATGCTTGTTTTATTTCCTAAGTTCAGAATAAAATAAAGAAAATTTTAAAAAATTTAAAAAGGAAATGCCTGATTGCTAGTATGAGACTAAATCTGATCTTTGATCTCCCATCATTGCCATTTGCTCCAGTATATGTTAGTCCCTGGAGAGGTGGGGAGAGGGGGTGATGCTAGGATCCAGATTCTTCTACATTTGGGCCAGGCCTCCATATGCAAATAGGGCAAACTCACCATCACCTTGATGCCTTGAGAACTTACTTCCCAACTCCAATCTTTGAATCACCCCTTACCCCCATACACAAACACACACACACACACACACACACACACACACACACACACACATTGTTATTTTCTCTCCCTCCTACATTCTCTGTCTGCTCTTTCCCTTCCTGGATATAGGTTCTCTTTTCCTACCTCCTACTCATACCTGGGTTGAGGGGCATGTCACTGTACCTTGAAACCATAGCCTCAGATGCACATTTGCTCCCCCTTTGCCAATATCTTCATGCTTTAATGTAGAGGTAGAGTTTCTTCAGGTAACAAATCCTTTTTAAGATTTTTCCCTGTGTGTGCATACATTCTTCACTCACACAACAAAACTGGGATGGATCTGATCAGATTACCTACAAAGAAAGCTGCTTGGTATTGGCTACTTCCAGGGGAAGGTTGGAGCTGAGCTCAGTGAGGAGGAGACAAGGTTACAGGTCAGGGATTCTTAACCTTTTTTATGTCATGGCCCCCTTTATCAGACCAATGAGAATGAGACCTATAAACCACTTCTCAGGACAATATTTTTAAATACATAAAATAAACACATGAGATTATTGAATACTTATACTGAAATATAGTCACCAACATATTTTTTCCCATCCAAGTTCAAGGACCCCCTAGAATCTATCCAATGGCCAATTAGGGGTCTGTGGTCCAAAATTTAAAAGGATCTAAAGATCTCTGCTCAGACTTATGTTGTTCAACATTTTCTAATGAGTGATTTGCATGAAGATTTAGATGATATACTTTTCAAATTTGCATATGGCCCTAAGTGGTGAGAGGCAACTCACTTCCTGGATGATAGAATCAGGATTCAAAATGATCTCAATGGGTTAAAATGGTTATAGCTAATGATATGAGTTAATAACAATGAAATCAAAATCCCACACTGTTTCAAAAAATCGACTTCATAATTTAAGATGGGGCAGTGGGAGTGGCTGCATCTCAGTTCATTTGAACAGGAGATTTAGTGGACTGCAAGCTTGATATGAGTAAACAGTTACACTTCAATGAATCCATAATCTCATTGATGTGATAGCAGCCTTGAGTGGTTCATCTCCCCCCTTACCTGTTTGCTTATCCTGTCCAGCTTCCATTCATCTTTCCCCCTTCCCCTTCCAAGGAGAATTTTTGGGGATGCTCTATGATCTGGGGTCTGTCCTTTAAATCTCTTGATATTACATGGAAAGCAATGGAGCACATGAGCTACACAGAGATGCCTCATTCCCACTACGTGAGAGGAACATTTTTGGTATTAAAGGGTAGGTATTTAATTTCAGGAAGAAGTTGGGTGAGGTGGGTCTTATTGAAAGCACTGCATGGCTTATCAAATGCAATCCAGTCAATTATCTTCCTTTGATTCTATATCTAGTTAATCCTTCTATAGATCTTGTACAAGATTCATGCACTTGTGGACCAGCCCTGTCAATCAACTGCATATGTCAGACAATAGGAACTTTTTATTCATATGGCATTTCCTCTGAAGATAGTCATCACAAATTCTTCAGTGATAGTGGATCTTACTTAGGAAATTCTGGCATTTGATACAACCAACACAAGGTCAACCACCCATGTGAGCATCTGGAGAACCTTACCATCTATAAGTGAGCCCCTGTCCATTTGAACTCTGAGATGAATCTCCTCCACGACAATGGCAAGCACTGTTGATGAGCAAACATGTCCCTGTTTTATGCTTTGTTTAATATTGGCAATCAGAGGATTGGCAAACAAGTTATATCTTATTGTCATGTTTATCAGCAATCTTGGCACTATTCTTTCCAACCAAACATGGAGCATTTTACAATCCACTCCATATAATGAAGGTGACTCCTGAGTGGTGGAGAGAAGGCTGACATGCCTGCATGAGGTTTACAATTCCTTTCAGGCTTTCTTCAAAGCAGGGCTTTGGGGAGAAAGTCATGTGGTAGCTGACTTTATTCAGTGTGAATTTCAAGGAGGAAAAGAGAGAAAGACTTTGGGAAATGCTGACATCAGTTGCTTTGCATGTCTCTCATTTCCAGCTTCCTTCCTTAAAGATTATAATTTTCCCTTTGGGTGAGATTGGGGGTCTTTCTCTTAGTTTGAGCTGAATAACTCACCCCCAGTAAATGAAAATGGTCATTGACTCTTATATGTTTCTTGTATATTCCAAACTGTAGAACATCCACACCTTCTGTTTGCTTGGATAAATGGGTTTATTCACTATTTATGATTTTTTAAAAAAGTAAAATTAGCAATTTGATGGGAGCAAGCCACTGGATGGACGCTTAGGTCCTCCCCTTAAAGCGAAGATCTAGTAACTAGGGGAGTGGCTTTTGCTGGGCACATATTGTACTCCTCAACCAGCAATATTGGGGTAGACAGATATCATGTAATTTAGTACTCTTCTGGGGAATCTACAGTAAAGGATGCCTAGTTGTGGTCCTGCTCCTCCTCCCCTAAAGGGAGCAGGTGAAATCAAGTCAACAAGCCTTTATTAAAGACCACCATGTGTCATGCACTATGCTAAATACTGGGGATACAAAGGGCAGCTAGGTGGCACAGCAGATAAGGTGCCAAGACTGAAGTCAGGAGGATCTAAGTTCAAATCTGACCTAAGACATTTATAATATGTGACCCTGGGCAAGCTACTTAACTTGTTGACCTCAGTTCCTTCATTTGTAAAGTGAGTTGGAGAAGGAAATAGCAAACCACTCCAGTATTTTTGCCAAGAAAACTTCAAATGGAGTCATAAAAAGCTGGACGCAACTGAAAAACTACCACAAAAGGGGATACAAAGAAAAGTAAGAAAAGTCTCTGCCTTCATGGAAACAATAATCTAATCCTGGAGACAACATGTAAATGATAGACAAACAAAATATATGCAACATAATTTGTAGATATCAACAGAGGGAAGGCAGTAGGATTAGAGACAACTAAGAAAAGCTTTTTAGAGAAGGTGGGACTTTAGCTGAAACTTTAAGGAAGCTAGGGAAGTCAGAAGGTGGAAAAAATGAAGCAGAGTATTCTAAGCATGGGGGACAGCTCATGGAAATGTCTAGAATCAAGACATATCATTTGTGTTCAAGGAGCAGCAAAGAGACCAGTGTCACTGGATTGTCAGAATGTAGAGCATATATTTATCCCAACCTTGAGCCATGTGGCCCAAGACAAACATAGCCTACATGAGCACACACAATCACATCAAAAAAAATGCTCCAATTTTAGGGTATCTTAGAAGAGACATGGTATCCTGAAGGAGGAAGGCAATGCTCCCCCCTTACATTTCCCCTGGTCAGACTACATGTAGAGTACTATGGTCAGTAATAGGTGACACATTTTGGGAAGGAAAATGATAAGCTGGAAAGAAGGAATCCCAAGGGAGTTGACCAGGATGGAAAGGAGTCACGATAACAGACAATAGAACTAGATGAAGAAAATGAGGACATATAGCCGGAAAAAGATGCCAGCTGTCTTCAAATATTTGAATGGATATCAACTAGGAGGATCCAAATTTGTTCTGCTCAGACCTAGATAAAGTCAGATATAAGAGAAGTAAATTTAGTCTCCATGGAATGGAAGGCTTCCTAATCTTCAGTGGTGCAGCAAAGTGGAATGTGCTGCCTTAAGAGGCACTGTGTTCTCCCTCACAGAGGAAAACAAACCAAAACAAAACAAAACCAAGTAATCTCTATTTGAGGACAAAGAAAAGGGAACTCCTAGACAATTATTAGAGACCTTTGAGGCATTTCCTCCCAACTCTGAGATTCTATGTTTCTAGGTTAGAATTTTGATCAATTAGATAACATTTGTCAAAGTGAAAGGTAAAATTCAGTCCTAATTAGAAAGTGATGTAATTATGTAAGCAGAGTCCCAAAATCCTGAGGGGTTGAGAAGAGGAGAGAGGAAAACTTTATTCATTGTCTTGACTGTCTACAACTCCACAGGACCCTCACACAGGACCCTGTCTTTGCTCTCTACCAAAGAGGAAAGAGTTCAATACCAAAGGGCTTTGGTATTTGACTTATTTGGGGTCTAGACTGGAGTTTAAAAAACACACCCAAGATGGTAACTTCTTAGGTAGAGGCATCTTGATACAGGGGAAAGAGCACTGAATTTGTAATCAGATAAACTGGGTTCAAATGCTACCTCTGTCTCTAACTATGCAACCCTAACCAAATCACTTCATTTCTCTATACCTTCGTTCCTTTGTGTAAAAACTGAGAAGTGTTTAAACTCTGGGGTCCTTCAAAGCTCTAGATCTATGATCCTTATGATTCCAAATTATTTAAAACTGATAGAAAAAAAGACATATTTGATAACTATCTCATAGAAGAAAATAACTCAGTGGACTGCATATGTAGAAACCAGCCTATGTAGCATTCTCTCACTGCTGACACGTGGACTCCATCCTTCCTCTTCCCAGTCCCCCTTATGTTGATTCTGACCAACATGTTCCATGTCACCATTTTTTCCTTCCAAGAAAATAACCCAGAGGGGCTTTCTCTCAGCTTTGGAGAAAATTTTTATCTACAAATCACCATATGTATTCACCTTCCAAAACAATGGCTTTTATTTCCCCTTGTGGAAAGGAAAAGAAAAAATAGCCGCACTATCAATAATGCTTCACAAACAGCTATTTCTGGATCCCAAAATAAAATAGGGGGAGGTGAATGGGAAAAAGGAAGTTGAAGGAAGAAGTCGAAGGGTGCAGTGAGGGGGACACTGACTCTGGAGTCAAAGGCCCTGGGTTCAAATCCTACCCCACATAGAACACTTGCTTAGCCCAGTCACTTAAATTTGCCCAGTCTTGGTTTCCTTATCTAAGAAGTAAAGGGTTTGAACTACATGGACTTGGATACACCTCTAGCTCTGGGTCTATGGTCCTGAGATTTATTCAAGACCCAGGCAGGTAGCCTGGAGTGCTGGATTTGGTGCCAGAAAGACTTGGGTTCAACTGCCTCAGACACTTGTCACTTAACCTCAGTTTCCTCATTCCTGAGGGCATTGGCCTCAGTGGACTCAAAATTTCTTTCTGGCCCTAAAACTATAATTCCTAATTGGGAGGAAAGAGGGGACCATTGTGTTTTGTTTTGTTTTTTTTACTTGGGGAGAGTATTCCTTCTCTTTTGAGGTGGAAATGTAGAACCTGGAAGGGTCCAGAAACAGAACTGAGGGTGGGAGTGAGGGAACACATTCTACAACCACCTAGTCAATCAAAACCTCAGACCCATCTCTGGATTCAGCCAAATCACTCTCTTCCTTCCTCCCCTTCCCCCACTGCTTCAGAGCTAGGCTTATAAACAATCATTTGCTGTCTTCAAAAAGTTTTAAATGGCCATCTTGGTAAAAAGGAAATCAATATTCTTTCAGCCTGGGCTTTTAGCAGATAATGTCTCTCCATAAATTGTGAGCTTGACGACAGGGGAATAATTCATCATCTCATTACATTTACATATGATGTTCCTCCTTGTAGTGGGCAGGTTATAAGCTCTGACTGGGAATCAATCCAGAAACAAATAAAAAGGCCCAGGAACCTGATTATTTCACATCCTGTTTATAGATGCCATAGCCTCACCATTTGCCTTACATCAGCTAGTTTTTCTTCTTTACAATTCTGTGGTGCATACTCCCACAATGATGCAGCCTCCTTACTAACGAGTCTTGATGACCTCTGCAAATTTACAGACTTGTTAAAGTAGATGCTTGTCTATGGAGAATATTTTCCCCTCACACCAGGCACCCAGCATAGAACTTTCTGTCTTTCCTTCAATTTATTTTTTCACTTTTTGGCAACAATATCCCTAGAAGGTCAGGAATAAGCAAAAACGACTTGTGTTAACTAACTGAAAACAAAGTGGGTGCTCATCAATCAAGAAATGATTGGACAAATAGTGTATGTAAATGTGATAGAATGTAATTATGTAAATGTGACAGAATATTATGTGACAATATGGTAAAATGGGATGGATATGAGGAATTCAAAGAAATGCTGAAAGACTTGCATGAACAGATGCAGAAGGAAGTAAGCAGAACCAGAAGAACAATATACACAAAGGTTACTGGAATATAGCAATGAAACCAACGAATGGAAGCAATGCAAAAAAAAAATCAGTCAACACTGATATATTAAAAAATATCTGAACTCTATTTCAGAGATCAGTTGACAAAATGAAGGGTTACAAAATGTTGCTAATACCTGACCACTTGAGTTGTTGCATGTGTTGATTTTGTTTAATTTTTTCTTTTCTTTTTTTTAATAAAAAATTTATTTATTTAACTTTTTACATTCATTTTCACAAAATTTGGGGTTCCAAATTTTCTCCCCATTTATCCCCCTCCCCCCACCCCAATACGCCAAGCATTCTAATTTTCCCTATCACCAATCTGCCCTCTCTTCTATCATCCCTCCCTTCTCTTGTCCCCAGCTTCTCTTTTGTCCTGTAGGGCCAGATGACTTTCTATTCCCCATTAACTGTATTTCTTATTTCCTAGTAGCAAGAACAATACTAAACAGTTGTTCCTAAAACTTTGAGTTCCAAATTCTCCCCCATCCCTCCCTCCCCACCCATTCCCTTTGGGAAGGCAAGCAATTCAATATAGGCCCAATCTGTGTAGTTTTGCAAATGACTTCGAAAATAGTCATGTTGTGTAAGACTAACTGTATTTCCCTCCATCCTATTCTGCCCCCCATTGTTTCTATTCTGTCTTTTGATCCTGTCCCTCCCTGAGTGTTGACTTCAAATTGCTTCCTCCTCCCATTGCCCTCCCTACCATCATCCCACCCCCCTTGCTTATCTCCTTCTCCCCCACTTTCCTGTATTGTAAGATTGTAAGATTCATACCAAAATGAGTGTGCATTTTATTCCTTCCTTTAGTCGATGTGATGAGGGTAAACCTTGTTTTTTTCTCTGCTCTCCTCTTTTTCCCTCCACTAAAAAGTCTCCTGCTTGCCTCTTGAATGAGATATAATTTACCCCATTCCATTTCACCCTCTCTCCTCCCACTACATTTCTCTCTCACCATTTACCTTAATTCCTTTTAAGATATGGTCCCATCCTATTCAATTCACTCTGTGCTCTCTGTCTCTGTATGTGCGTGCATGTCTGTATGTGTGCATGCACACGTGTACATGTGTGTGTGTATGTGTGTGTGTGGTCCCATCAACTACCCGGATACTGAAAAGTTTTAAGAGTTACAAATATTGTCTTTCCATGTAGGAATGTAAACAGTTCACCTTTGGTAGGTCCCTTATGACTTCTCTTTGCTGTTTACTTTTTCATGCTTCTTCTCATTCTTGTGTTTGAAAGTCAAATTTTCTTTTCAGCTTTGGTCTTTTCATCAAGAATGCTTGAAAGTCCTCTGTTTCATTGAAAGACCATATTTTCCCCCGAAGTATTATACTCAGTTTTGCTGGGTAGGTGATTCTTGGTTTGAGTCCTAGTTCCTTTGACTTCTGGAATATCCTATTCCACGCCCTTCAATCCCTTAATGTAAAAGCTGCTAGATCTTGTGTTATCCTGATTGTATTTCCACAATACTGGAATTGTTTCTAGCTGCTTGCAATATTTTCTCCTTGACCTGGGAATTCTGGAATTTGGCCACAATGTTCCCAGGAGTTTCTCTTTTTGGATCTCTTTCAGGTGGTGATCGATGGATTCTTTCAATACTTATTTTGCCCTTTGGTTCTAGAATGTCAGGGCAGTTTTCCTAGATAATTTCATGGAAGATGATGTCTAGGCTCTTTTTTTGATCATGACTTTCAGGTAGTCCCATAATTTTTAAATTGTCTCTCCTGGATCTATTTTCCAGGTCAGTTGTTTTTCCAATGAGATATTTCACATTTGCTTCCATTTTTTTTATTCTTTTGGTTTTGTTTTATGATTTCTTGGTTTCTCAGAAAGTCATTAGCCTCCATCTGTTCCATTCTACTTTTGAGAGAACTATTCTCTTCAGTGAGCTTTTGAACCTCTTTTTCCATTTGGCTAATTCTGCTTTTGAAAGCATTCTTCTCCTCATTGGCTTTTTGAACCTCTTTTGCCAATTAAGTGAGCCTATTTTTCAAGGTGTTATTTTCTTCAGCATTTTTTTGGGTCTCTGTTACCAAGGTATTGACCCGTTTTTCATGCTTTTCTTGCCTCTCTCTCATTTCTCTTCCCAGTTTTTCCTCCACCTGTCTAACTTGATTTTCAAAATCCTTTTTGACCTCTTCCATGGCCTGAGCCCACCGGACATCCCCCTGGGATGTCTGGGATACAGAGGCCCTGACCTCCACATCTTTCCCTGATGGTAAGAATCCTTCCTTGTCATCAGAATTGAAAGGCAGGAACATCTGTACCCCATCAAAGTAGCTTTCTATAGTCTTATTTTTCTTCCCTTTTCTGGGCATTTTCCCAGCCAGTTACTTGACTTCTGAGATTCCTGTCCACCCTCGCCTAGATCAGCCCAGCTAGTGCTTGGGGTCTGAGATTCAAATGGGCTTTCTTGGGCAGGAGCGGCTGCTATTCAATGTGAGCTTAAGTTTTGGTGCTCAGGTTGGGGCAGGGCCGCCTCCCAGGCTCAGTTTCCTCAGGGGATTTATGCAGAGACCTTCAGTAATGGGCCAGGTGGGGGCAGGGCCACCTCCCAGGCTCAGTTCCCTCAGAGGGTTTATTCAGAGACCTTCAGTAATGGCCCTGAACTTCTGTGTGCTGCTCTGGGAGTCCTGGGCCGCCACTGCTGCCTCTGCCACTGCCTCTGCCACTCTCTCTGCCACTTCCTCCCGAGGGGGCCCGAGTCACGGAGACACCCCACTCCCCTTTCAGCCAGCCCAGACGTCTCTCTCACTGACCTGGAGCCCCTGTGGGTGGAGGGACCTTCACGACCACCAGAGGTTCCGTCCCTGAAGCCTCCTTGGATCTGCTCCTCTCGGCCATGCGGCCAGGACAGCTCAGGGGTGGGCTCTGCTTTCCAGGGTGCCACGGACCCTGGGGACGGCTCTCCAAGGCTCTTTGGAGCAGAGATCTTTTCCACTGTGTTTCTGCACGCCTTGCAGTGATCCAGAATTTGTGGGGAGGTCTTCTTCCAGGAAATATATGGGATGTGAGTTGGGAGCTAGCATACATGAGTCTTTCTACTCCACCATCTTGGCTCCACCCCCTTAACTTTTTTTTTTTCTATGTCAAAAGAAAAGGTTCAAGGATTTGGTAAGAGGGGTGATGTCTTTGGAAATTATAGTAGCAAAAATTAGCATCTATAAAACCAGAGTAAAATAAAATAATCATGTCAGATGTAGACCAGAAAAACATGGGTGCAAGTCCTACCTCTTACATACTTTGGCCTTGTGACCATGGCAAAGTCCCCTCTAGTGATCTCTAACTAAAGCATAGAAAATGCCAATAGGAATTGGTGCCAAAAGGAGTTATTTACCAAGAGTATACTAACACAATTGCAATTTCAGTCCCTATTCATAATAACAATGAGGATGATAAGCAACAAAGCTAAACTACCTTGGTGGAAATTAAGGCTCTCTTTTCAAATTTGACCTGTAGCCCCTCCCCACCACAAATTCTGATACTTTCCCCAAAATGTATTTTCTCTCTTACCTTCAACTGAAGAGGACTCTATCATGCCTTAATTTTAATTCCCCTTTCAAAACAGAAGGGCTCAGTGCTTGAAGATCTGGAAGGTAATTTGTCTACTCGTTTCAGCCATGTAGACACATTACATATACCTATGAAAGTGGGATTTGGCATCTGCACACATCCTCTGTTTATCTTCCCAAAATACCCAGGACTTTATCTAGACATGGCAACTATCCCTATTACTCCCTTTTTCTCCCTGGTCAAACAGAGAAAGCCAAAGATTAAGGCTACCACAGTTACATGATCCCTCTCTCATTGAAAAGGTCATGGGGAAGAGTGGAAATGGGTAGTTGATGGCAGCAAAGAATTAGGGTCAAGCCAGGGGCCCCATTTTAACTTTCCATGGCCCACCCATGCTGCAGTCCTTTTCTCAGCATGACCTCATCCCAGATGCTTCAGTCAGTAGTGTTTTTGAGAGAACAGATGCTCTTTACAAATCTGAACTCTACAAAGCTTATCTGAACCGAACTCAAATTCCAAGGGTTTTAAGGTTTTGCCCATCACTTATCATAGTCTGCTTTGCCTGCAATGAAACACAGATAGGTAACCTCATCATTCATCTTCTCTCTCCCCTCCCTCTGGATCCAACCAGCTAAGTATCTGCAAATAACTTGCTAGGAACAGATGTTAGGGAGCCAGAAAATGAGTCACTGGGTTTGGTCTGGTAAGCAATAGAACAAAGAAAAGATAGGCTTGCCTACTGCACAAGATGTTTGCAGTGTATTCAAGGAACACTTATGTATGTCAGTATGACTGTTTTTATTTGTTGTTCGTGCTGCTAGGGTTCGTACCAATCTTATCTCTTACTATCCCCCTCCACAAACCCTCCACTTCAGCCAGACTAGATTATTCACCATCTCTGGACACATCATGTGTGCTTACTCCCTGTATCTTTGCTCCTACACCATTCCCTTCACCTAGAATACTCTCCTCCGTCCTCACCACTTATCTGAAGCTTATTCATCTTTTAAGACTCATCTTTCAATATGATTTTGTTGTTTTCCTTAATATTGAACATATTTATGTCCTCCTTCCCCAATTAGATTATAGGGTCTTTGAGAGTGGGGACCCTGCCTTGTACTTTCTAATCCAACAGTATGGGGCACTATGGTATATTCATGATAGCCCATAAATGTGTGTTGGCTGAATAGATGAGTGACTGTTGAGGAATCATTGTTGCAATAAGATGAAAAAACAAACAAAAATAATTCTAGACTTACAGAAGAAATAAGGTCATTCAACATAGGCATCATTTCTGCCTACAAGAGGTGGTGTCCAAGTCTATTAAACAGGGTTCTCCGAATATATGCCTTTGAACCTAGAGAAGGTATTAAGAATCAAATATTAATTCCAACTTAAAAAACGGAGTTGATATTAAGTGGACAAGGAAATACTGGTCCACATATGAAGGAATTAAAAAAATGAGACAATGGAATTCATGAGGTTTTGTCTTTTTAATGTCTCTCTTGTCAGTTTCCTACAGTCTTGGTTTTCCTAGCACTTGGTGTTTATGTAATCTTGCCAAGGTTATGACTCTATGGTGTTATCCCATCAACCATTTTGATAGATTTGCCCATCTGAATCAAATAATTGGCTACTTTACTCAATCCACAGACTGGAGTGATTGTTTTACTCAGGATTGACCAGTTGTTTGACTAAACTGATTGGATGGATTGAATATAGAATTAACACAGCCTCCTACCGCTGGTTTCTGGCAATCAATGTCAAGAAGTATTTATTATATACCTGGTACTGCCACTACTTAACAGATACATATTTTTTTAATAGGCTGATTCTCTTGGAGGGCCTTAGAAGAATGGTGAAAGATGAGATGGGACTATTACATGAAGAAATCTTACAGACAATATGAATCTGGTTAAACTATATAGTATGTATACATACTCATTTAGTGAACTGTTGATTTACAAAGTTGGTTCATGGTCCATGTACTCAGAATTTACTCTTCAAAAAGCTTCAGAAGTATGAAACCAACTTCACCAAAAGGTTAAATTCAGTTATTCTTGAATTCTTTCATTCAACAAGTATTTACTGCATCTCTATAACATGCCTAGCACTGCTACTCAGTGCTTTGAGAAATTAAACACACACACACACACATACACACACACACATACACACATACACACACACACACACACACACAATCTCTGCCCTGAAGGACCTTCAATATAATTGGAGAGAATAAACCATGTACATGCATGACATTTAAATAGCACAAGGCAGCACATGAATATATTCCAAAATGAATGATATAAACAAAGCATAAAAACAAGAGGAACAATGAGATCCACTGTGATATCATGGATTGAGTGAGCCTCAAAGCCAGGAATACCTCTAAGATATCCTGTGTGACCTTGGGCAAGACATCACCCTCTCAATGATCCAGGCAATCCTCTAACTCTATAGTTAAAGAAGAAATACAAAGATGCACTGGTAAAGAGAGTTTCCTCACCTGGAAGCTACCCTACCAAAAAAGTCACAGGTGTGCCCTGTATCCCTAATAAGAAAACTAACCCAGAGCACAGGTAGATGTGGGTTCAAGTCTAGCCCCTGACACATTGGCTGTGTGAGCCTAAGCAAATCCTTTTACTTCTCAATGACCCGGCAACTCTCTGAAACTGCAAATAGCAGAAGAGGTGCTGACCTGGATGGGTGGGGGGAGTTGTGCCCTTCTCCAAAGCCACAAGGCTACTCCCCCAAAAGCAATACCCCAAACTTGAATGTGAGGTCAAATCTGGGGATCACTCAGCTTCTGTCTCTATATTCCCAATACTTAACACAGTGCCTGGAACAGAGAAATAAAAAAAAGCTTAATAATATGATACTTAATGTAATGTTTAGTAGTCTAATGAATACTGATGGATTGATCAAAGTTCATGAAGTATAAGGAAGTGGGAGGGATCCATGTGGATGGTCAGGAAAGGTTGTAGAGGAGAGATGAGACCAACCAGGTCTTACACCATGGATAGTATTTAGTCAGATGGAGGAGAATGGAAAGGGTCATCCAGGTAGAAAGAAAATCCTGAGAAATTAGTAGAGGTAGGATCAAGAATGTCTACATACAACTGGCATTAAGTTTTAGAATAAAATACCACCACTGTGTATACATGCAGGAGACCCTGGTTCAACTGTGTTTAATATTTTTTTTTAAGTTGAATGGGACAGGGAGAGCATTTCAAGGTGGGAGGAGAGAACCCACATAGTACTGAGTGACCAGCTGGACTGATTTCTCACTTTTCAGCTACATGTTTTTGTAACAGATCCACAAGAAGTATACATATACATATACGTAAATATATGTGTGTGTTATGTTTTTTTTTCCTGCCTAGCATTTAAAGGATGGCTGTCTGATATAAACTTTTACCAGACTCACAAGAAAATGCCCTCTGTCTGGACAGTCTTATCAGAATAAATACGTCAAAATGTTCAAAAGCTCCAGCCTTGTGGAGACACTGGGAGAAGTTAGCAGAATGTCATTTTTATGATAAGGGGGGAAAACACTTCTCCCTCAAACCCAGCAGATCATTTGTTTAGCTCGTCCCTGTAAGCTCCATATAGGAGATTTTTGGTTTTTTCTTTCCTTTTTCCCAAACTAGGCAAAGCTTTCCTCCTTGACAGTTTTGTGGATGTGTCACAGAACTCCTCACTTCTCCAGAAATTGTCTTTCCAGCAAACCTCATATCCACTTAAACCCAACATTAATAAGAAAGGGGAAATCTACTTGGTCTCAAGTATCCATCTAAATGGGAATCCCTGACCTTTGCCACTTAGGGTAGAACTAGTTCAGATGCCTTACTGGAGTGGAAGCTGAAAGAAAAAAGTATTTTAAAAACAAACAAAGATTTGGTCAGTGGCACCTGGCCTTGTTTTCAGCATATTTATCATAGGATCATAGATTTACACCTTGAAAGGACTTGAGAGGACACTGAGCTTCACATTCCCATTTTATTGATGAGGAACTTGAGGCCTGCTTGCCCATACAGTTTGTAAGTGTTGATCAATCCATCATTAGGCATTTATTAAGAATTCATTTTGCGCCAGATGCTATGTTAGTTTCTAGGGAAACAAACTAAAAATGAAACAGTCCCTATCTTTGATGAGCTTACATTTCATAAGAGAAACCATAAATACACATATAAATGAATAATATATGCAAAATAATTCTAAGGTAATAGAAGGGGAGGCATTGACAGCTGGGAGGATCAGGAAAGATCTCATATTGAAGGTACAAGGTGAGCTAAGATTTTTCAGGAAACTAGAGACAGGCAGAGGTGAGGAGGGAGTGTGTTTTAATTAGACATGAGAAAGCATGAGCAAAGGCACAGAGAGGGGAGGTGGATTATTCTGAGTGTAGAGAAAGTCTAGTTTGTCAAGACTAGAAGGGAGTAATGCACAGCATGTGTGGCAAGGCAAGCTGGAGTCAGATTGTTCAAGACTTTAAACATTTATCTTTGATTCTGAAGCAATAGGGAGCCATTGCAACTTTCATAACAGGAGAGGTGTAGTGTCAGATCCAAGAAATTAGGAATATTACTTTGGGAGCTGTGAAGAGGCTAAAGTGGAGAAAAGAAACTCTCAAGAGAGGGGGGGCTAGTTATTGGGGCATACTCAGTTGTCTCAGAGAACGTCATGAAATCTTGGAGGGAAAATTCAGGCAAAATTATTTTAAATTCATGTAGAAAAGATATCACAAAATGACCAATTCATACCAATCAAGAGCTTTATGATTTACAAAGCTCCTTTATCATAACAATTGTATGAATAAAAATATTATAAACCACATTTTACAAATACTGTAGGAAACATCTTCAGAGAAGTTAAGTGATTTACTCATGTCACATAGCTAGGAAGTGTTTGAGCAAAGACTCAAAACAAAATCAGTTGTTTCAACCATAAGTCCAGGGCTCTGTCTAGTATCCCATACTATTACAATAGTTCTGTAGGGTTTATCAACACAAATTGGTAATCTGTGGTATAAGTGCTAAGGTAAAAGGATAGGATTTCTTGAGTTCAATATCAAAGATCCAGGTCTTCTCCCATTATTTCAGGTATGTCTTCATCTTGTAAGGTCAATAACAGCACATATGGAGTGACATGTTCTCCAGGAGCTCATACTTTAATGGTGGAGATCATGTAAACATGAAAGACCATGATATATGCTGCATAAAATGGAAATAATCAACAGAGGGAAGGTTGCCACCATGGACACTAAATAAATCATAATGGATGGTTCGTTATTTCAGCATGCACCTGTGCTTCATCACAACAATCCTATGAAGTATGGATATTATTATCCCAGTTCTGAGGCCAAAAAAGGATGAATTTATTTTTCAGTAATCACACAGATAATAAGAGACAGAATTCAAACTTAGGTCATTGCTGACTCCGCGTCTGGTTCTCTTTTTATTTCCAATATTATCAAGGGAAAAAATTTTTACTTATTATTTTTGCCATCATGTCAACCAAGAGAAGGATTTCTCAGGAGTGCGATATGCAAATTATTTTAAGAGCCTCAGATTTAAAACTACATTGAATAGGTACTTAAGTGATTAACTTTAATATTCCCATAAATTAATCAAGGAGCATCTATTAAACACATTGTTGTAGAGAAAGACAAAAATTCAGAGAACTTGTATTCTGTCAATGGAGACACAGGTACACATCTACGACTCTGTCTAGGGCCACTCCTTGAATCTACACGTATACCCCCAATTCGAGGCTCTCAGAAGGTTACTGTTAATCATGAGATTCTTGGGATAACTCTAAAGGCCTGGATTTCTACTGCTATTACTCACAAACCCCCAATAGTGTGCTTCCCATTGAAAATCAGTCAGCAAGACTTAATTAGGTTTTTGCAAAGGTATTTACTAAGATGATATGTTACAAAAAAGTTCCCCCAAAAGCTCAGTGCACATTCTCCCACAAAGTCACTATATCAATGAGAAGAATGAGTTAATACTTAGAATACAGTGATAGTCACTTATTTAAGAAAAAAATTATATAACAAAAGTATAATTCAATGTTTCTGGCACTTTATTCCAGGAAGACCTTTCTTGATTCCAGAAACAGTATTCCTCTCTTGCGGAAGGGATCATGCTCCTTGAAGCTGCTTCCTACCTAATAAAGATGAGTGTCTTCTGCATCTGTTTGTCCTTGGGGTGTTACTCTGTTTCTAACAGGATGTGTTGCCTCTGACCACCATGGGTGGTCTCGGAGGCTTGGGTTCAACTTTGGAATTAGAATCCTTAGCTCCCTAGCTCCTAAATTTAGAGTCTTTCAGCTAGCTAGGAAATGTGTTAGGTAGGATTTAAACTCAGATTTTCCTGACCCAGAGTGCTGGACAAAGAGTCCTAGGGAGTGACCCCTAGGCAAGGATTACCTCAATTTCCTCATCTATGCAATAGCAATAGAGATAAGCCAACTTCCTAAAGTTGTTGTGAGGCTCAAATGAGATGTTATTTGTAAAGCTCCTTGGAAATCTTAAAACTCTGATTACTATTTATAATTAGACCTCCGAACATAAACTATCTTTTTTTTAACATAAAAAATCTTCATTTGTGACTATACATCATGACAACATGAGTTGAGCAGAGGAAGGTTACAGGTCACCTCCCATAATTCATATTTACATATTATATATAAATTCAGTACAAGGTAGTTTGGAGGTGCTATAAGTAGGAGAGATACAGGCATATATGTATCTGTGTATGTATATATGTATACATACATATGTTTTGTACATATACATATATGTGCCATGTAAATGTATATGTGAGTATGTATGTAAATTTATGTGTTTAAGTGTGTGTGTACACACACATATATGTTAGATACATCTCATTGTGTAGGGAATGTAACCCAACGACAAAAAGTTTCCATCTTCAAGGAGTTTACAGTCTGCATGTACAAAATCTATAAATATATAGTGCTCATTATGTAAAGACAGCATTTATACAAAGTAATTTCAAGCATATGCTCCGTAAGGGGAAATCACTTGGACAAGGGTCTCCAGACAAGAGAGAGAACTGCTCACAAGCCGATTACACTAGGGTGTATGTGTGGAGAAGAGTAGGATTATTATGCTTGTACTTAAAAGACCTTCCAAACATCACAAGGTCCTAGGGGTTCAACCTAACTGATTAGAGCTTATGAAAAAATAAAGCCAAAAATAACTTAGGAGCCAAATGCTTAGCTAGCTCACCAGTCTTGGGACTCTGTAAAAATTCCATCTACCCATGAAAGGCAATAATGTCCCTGAAAAAGATGACATTGCCCTTGAAAATACAATTGGACCAATAAAACAACATGGTTTGTGGTTAGCAGAACTTATTATAAGAGAAGCCTATCCCATATCCTTAAGCCTCAAGGCTGAGATTATCTCATGATAATAGTACCCCTGCTGTTTCTTTTTGGCTATTCTGGGCTTCCTTTATTGTAGGGGGAAAAGTGCTTTTTGGTGCCAGAAATAGTCGTAGCTGTCTGGTTTGACTACCAAACTTTTCAGCTGAGCTGTACAATTCAGGGTGCTTAATCGGTAGCAGCCTCACTGGCCAATTAGACTCATGTCTCTTGCTTGGGGACCCAGCTGTGAAATACAGACCCATAGAATGCAAAAATAAAAATAAAAGTCATGTCATACAGAGGTCAAATAGTGGTCATTGGCTGTGCCATTGAATATAAAGATCTTGGAGAAACATTTCTGTATTTGAACGTGAGATTGGGGGATCACTCTAACCTTCCTGAATTCATGGAGGAATGCTGCAAGGGAAACTGGTAGATGAGAACTTTCTGAAGGTTTGAACTTGAGTTTGTGATTTTTCAATCCCAATGGATTAGAGTTTGTTTCCAATGGGTTGATTATTAATGCAATTGGATAAAGACATTTTCTGGACCAAGTAATCTTTGTTTCTCACCCCACAAAACCATGTAGAGAGAAAACCACCATGTGGAAATCATTGATACATGTTTTTGGTGTCCTTTGGAGACATTTTAGCAAATGGGGACCTTAGTCAATACACTGTCCTTCATTAACGAGCCAGATTTCCTGTTTACCAAACACAAGTCAGACTATGATAAGGGGAATTTTAAACCTCCTAAGTGAGAATTTTATAAGAGTAACTTGGAAAAGTCTTTAAATTTGTTTTTAGTGAATATACTTTGATGTCATCTTCTGTTTCTTTGGCTTAAGAATTATTTCTTTCAGCCAATGCACATTTTTTTCTTTTTGTCTAGACTGTATATCCCTAATATTAATTAGTTAAACTCATAATGCTATTGCTTTATCCTTCTTTTGAAAATTCCCCTTGTTACAAGGTGTCTGGTATGAGAATATTCAAAGTAATCAAGAAGTATATTCTTTCTAACTTCAAAATCAGAAAAAGACAAGTAAGCTTGTGACTATATGTTTTTGTTTTACTTTAAGAAAAACATTTGACAAGAAAGGGGGCCAGAGTAGTTCACCATATGGGCTTTTTTCTTTTTTCAAAGCAGAGTTAGAGTTGTTCAGCATTCCTACAGCCCAAGTTCTTGATTCAGAAAGAAAAGTGCAATTTGCATAATTTAGGGGAACAGAAAAAGAGCAGCAGCATAACCCAGGGATGACAAACTGGCCCAGGATTAGGGCAAGTTGGAGTCAAGGCCTACGTCTGCCATATTTGTTGTGTGTCTCTGGGCAAACCACTTAGCTTCTCAATGCCCCAGGCTAGGGACTAACCTGCATTGGCAGAGGGAGGCCCTTACTCCAAGCTCCCCACAGATGAAACAAATCCCAGTACTGGTCAAGAAAAAAGTGCTTTGTTCATGGTACTTTGTGGAATGTACAGAGACCCTTATACTTTAATTCAGTTTTCATTGAAACATATGTGAGAGAATAAATATTTGGGGCACTTTATTTTTTAAAACTGTTTCAAAACATTTTGGGTTTTGTTTTTTTTTTTTGAGAAATAAGATATAAAATTGATTACGGTAGTGCTATACCAGCGATTTGGGGAATGAAGAGGTTTCCTCAAAAGATACACAAATACATTTTTCCCATCTTTAAAAAAAAAATCAGTTGGCCTTTAATCCTAAAGCTTTTTTTTTCCTATGTCTCGCTTCTTTTGCTGCCAACTTATGTGATCTTGGGCAATTCACTTAACCCTAATTGCCTCATCCTGGGTCACCTCCAGTCATCCTGATGAATGTCTGGTCACTGGATTCAGATGGCTGTGGAGGAGAAGTGAGGCTGGTGACCTGCACAGCCCTCCTTCACTCAAAACAAAGTCAAATGCAAGTCATGTCATCATTTCTCTGATGGGATGGTCTTCTTTGGCAACAAAGGACGAACACACACACACACATTAGACAGGGAGTTCCAAAAGCAATGGAGCTTTATTAAAAGCACATCTTAATGGATACAGGGGAAGACAGAAGGTCTATCCTGAGGCCCCAAGGTCAGTTAATAAAGATTCATCAATTGAGCACTCTGAGTCAGGCACTGATGTAGGAACTAAGGGTATGAAGCAAAACACATTTCCTGACTTCAAGGGGCTTACATCGTAATGGGAGGGAGAAAACATGTAAATAACTAAGTCCATAGAAGACATATGCAGCTTTGGTGGAAGGTAATCTCAGTGAGGGAGGCTGTAGCAGCTGGAGGAGACCAAGGGAGTAGGATACCAGGGCAAAGGATATAACCATTATTGGTCACAGTCAATGGATGAGATGGGACATATTCACAACTCAGCTAGCCCAGACCTCCAGTGAGATTATAATGGGACATAGAGATAAAAGGGACCATCTACCCAATCCTCTCTCCCCTCCCATTTTACAGTTGAAGAAACTGAGACTGAGAAAGACTGAGTGACCTGTCCAAGGTCACATGGACAGTAAACCTCGAAGGTGGGATTCAAAAAGAGGGCCTTTGACTACCAAATTCAAGTTCTTTCCACTGTGATCTTCAAGCCAGAGCAGCAGGAGAAAAGGAAACCAATGACCTTGGAAGAAGGTTCCTCCAGTCCCAACTCTCATCATTCCTTATCATTCAATACTAGCTCCTACCTCCCACATGTTCAGCACGGTGAATGAGGGCTAGGGTATCCATACATTGGAATGGTTTCTCACTTGTGTATCTAAATGTCTAACTGCTGAAGTCATAGTCAGGGAGACATCTGCAAGAGGTTCAGAAGCTGATGAGATCATAGATTTAGAACTGTAGCTCTAAATGGCAGTCAAGTCTACTCTCCTCATTTTCCAGATAAGGAAACTGAGGCACATAGAGGTTAAGGGACTTGTTTAGGGTCATACAGCTACTAAGAGTCTCAAGTAGGATGTGAATCCAAGTCTTAAATGTATCCCCTATGACATACTATCTCTTATAAGTCTAGAAGAATCCAGAAAAGAAAAAAGATAAAAGAAAAGGGAATACACATAAAGCAGAGACCTCCCCTCCAATCACTAGAAATATTAAGCCCCTCAAATGAATATTTTTTGTATTACCATGTGAAGGCCCAGCCCTCAAATGAAATCTAAGTTGATGAATGAATTCTCTATAAAAAAAATGAATTTTCCATAAAACACTTTATTTAAAACATGTTTAGAAATGACTAAATAGGTCTAAATTTCTAATTTCTGAAAGGTGCTCAGAACATAATGCCATCTTTTTTTTTTTTTCCAATCTCCTCATTTTATTTTATTTTTTTAATTAATTAATTAATTTATTTAGCTTTTTACATTCATTTTCAAATTTTTGGGTTCCAAATTTTCTCCCCTTTTCTCCCCTCCCCCCACCCCAATACCCCAAGCAATCTAATTTTCCCTATCTCCAATCTGTCCTCTCTTCTGTCATCCCTCCCTTCCCTTGTCTCCATCTTCTCTTTTCTCCTGTAGGTCCAGATGACTTTCTATTCCTCATTAACTGTATGTCTTCTTTACTAGTTGCAACAACAATACTAAACAATTGTTCCTAAAACTTTGAGTTCCAAATTCTCCCCATCCCTCCCTCCCCACCCATTCCCTTTGGTATGGCAGGCAATTCATTATAGGCCATATCTGTGTTGCTTTGCAAATGACCTTCCTGATAGTCGTGTTGTGTAAGACTAACTGAATTGCCATCCCTCCTAACCTGCCCCTCATTGTTTCTCTTCTGTCTTTTGATCCTGTCCCTCCCCAAGTGTTGACTTTCAATTACTCCCTCCTCCCTTTGCCCTCCCTTCCATCATCCCCCTCCCAATATCTCCTTCTCCCCCGCTTTCTTATACTGTAAGATAGGTTTTCATACCAAAATGAGTGTGCATTTCACTCCTTCGTTTAGTCAAATGTGATGAGGGTAAACTTTTGTTTGTTTGTTTGTTTGTTTTTTCCTGAGCTCTCCTCTTTTTCCCTCCACTAAGAACATCTCCTACTTGCCTCTTAAATGACATATAGTTACCCCCTTCCATTTCCCTCTCTTTCCTCTCACTACATTTCTCTCTCACCATTTACCTTAATTTCTTTTAAGGTATGGTCCCATCCTATTCAGTTCAATCTGTGCTCTCTGTCTCTGTATGTGTGTGCATGTGTGTATGTGTGTGCATGCGTGTACATGTGTATGTGTGGTCCCACCAACTACCCAGATACTGAAAAGTTTTAAGAGTTAGAAATATTGTCTTTGCCTGTATGAATATAAACAGTTCATTTCTGGTAAGTCCCTTAATACTTCTCTTTGCTGTTTACTTTTTCATGCTTCTTCTCATTCTTGTGTTTGAAAGTCAAATTTTCTTTTCAGCTCTGGTCTTTTCATTAAGAATGATTGAAAGTCCTCTGTTTCATTGAAAGACCATATTTTCCCTTGAAGTATTATACTCAGTTTAGCTGGGTAGGTGATTCTTGGTTTGAGTCCTAGTTCCTTTGACTTCTGGAATATCCTGTTCCACGCCCTTCGATCCCTTAATGTAGAAGCTGCTAGATCTTGAGTTATCCTGATTGTATTTCCACAGTACTGGAATTGTTTCTTTCTAGCTGCTTGCAAGATTTTTTCCTTGAGCTGGGAGTTATGGAATTTGGCCACAATGTTCCTAGGAGTTTCTCTTTTTGGATCTCTTTCAGGTGGTGATCGATGGATTCTTTCAATACTTATTTTGCCCTCTGGTTCTAGAATGTCAGGGCAGTTTTCCTTGATAATTTCATGCAAGACGATGTCTAGGCTCTTTTTTTGATCATGGCTTTCAGGTAGTCCCATAATTTTTAAATTGTCTCTCCTGGATCTATTTTCCAGGTCAGTTGTTTTTCCCATGAGATATTTCATATTCTCTTCCATTTTTTCGTTCTTTTGGTTTTGTTTGGTGATTTCTTGGTTTCTCATAAAGTCATTAGACTCCATCTGTTCCATTCTAATTTTGAGAGAACTATTAAATTCAGTGAGCTTTTGAGCCTCTTTTTCCATTTGGCTCATTCTGCTTTTGCATGCATTCTTCTCCTCATTGGCTTTTTGAACCTCTTTTGCCAATTGAGTGAGCCTATTTTTCAAGGTGTTAATTTCCTCAGCATTTTTTTGGGTCTCCTTTACCAAGATATTGACCTTTTTTTCATACTCTTCTTGCATCTTTGTCATTTCTCTTCCCAGTCTTTCCTCCACCTGTCTAACTTGCTTTTCAAAATCCTTTTTAAGCTCTTCCAAGGCCTGAGCCCACCCAACACCCCCCTGAGGTGTCTGGGGTACTGAGGCCCCGCCCTCCACATCTTTCCCTGATGGGAAAAATACGTTCTCATCCTCCCCATCAGATCCGAAGGTCGGGATCATTTGCATTTGTTGGAAAAAACTCTCTAAAGTCTTATTTTTTCTTCCCCTTTCTAGGCATTTTCCCAGCCAGTTACTTGACTTCTGAGATTCCTTTCCACCCCCGCCTGGATCCGCCCAGCTAGTGCTTGGCCT
This sequence comes from Bettongia penicillata ogilbyi, assembly GCA_023548195.1. NCBI lineage: Eukaryota > Metazoa > Chordata > Mammalia > Diprotodontia > Potoroidae > Bettongia > Bettongia penicillata. Next base: position 627,680 of record JAJHZJ010000042.1, read on the forward strand.
TTGAGATTCAAATGCGCTTTCCCGCGGCAAGCTTTAGTTCTGGCGCAGGGGTGGGGGCAGGGCCGCCTCCTAAGCTTGGGCCCTCAGGGGCTTTCTGCAGAGACTTTCAGGAACGGAGCGGGTGGGGGCGGGGTGGGGGGCCCCGCCTGCTATGCTCAGCTCCCTTGGGGGTTTTATTTAGAGGCGTTCAGCAGTAGAGCAGGGTGGGGGCAGGGCCGTCTCCCCGGCTCGGCTCCCTCAGGTTGGAAAGACCTTCAGTATTGAAGATCCTACCTGCTGCTGGGGGATTCCTGAGTCCCGGGCCGCTGCTGCCTCAGCCGCCCGCCCATGCCTCTGCCTCCACCGCTTCCTGCCCCCGTCTCTGCCGCCACCGCTTCCTCCCGAGGGGGCCCGAGTCACGGAGACGCCCCGCTTCCCCTCCCCTAGCGCAGCCTTCTTTCTTACTGACCTGTAGCTTCTGTGGGCGGAGGGACTTTCCCGGCTGCCGGAGCTTCCCCCGGAGCTTTCTTCTCTGAAGCCTGCTCAGGTCAGCTTCTCTGGGTCGCGGCCAGGGGTGGGGGTGGGGTCCGCTTTCCGGAGTGCGATGGACCCCGGGGACGGCTCTCCAGGGTTCAGTGGAACGGAAATCTCTTCCCCTATGTTTATGCACCCCCTGAAGAGATTCAGAATTTATGGGGATCTCCTTTTACCTCAATTCCATGGGTTGTGGGCTCGGAGCTCGTAAATGTGCGTCCTTCTACTCTGCCATCTTGGCTCCGCCCCTACATAATGCCATCTTTTGGAATCACTGCATGTACCAGCCAACAAGGACCACCTTTGATGTTGGCTATGTTTGATGGGTAGAGGAGAGTGCTTCAGACCCAAAGAACCTTTATAATATAATATTATTAGATCAATACCATAATAATATTATTGATATTAGTAGAGTAATACAATAATTATTATACTAATGTAATACTTATATTAGAACAAATCAATAATTATCATTACTTTGGTAGTATAGCAATAATCATTATGATTTATATTTCCTACTACTGTTATTATAAGACAATTATTTTATTCCATGATATATTATAATTAGTATAACATATATAGTAGATTAATAAAAATTTCATTATATTTCACAAGACTAATATATTAATTAATATATTAATAATACTAGTATATTGTAGTAGAATATTAATATATAATAATCAAATATACTATATTTATGTATATTAAATATACTATAAGTACGCCATTTGCTATGTACTATATTTTGTAATACTAATAATTAGTATATTATATTAGTATACTAATATATAATTAAACTATATTTAAATATACTATATAAATATAATGTTATAATTAGTATATATTACACACACTAATTACATGGCATAATTAGTACATAGTATATATGATAATATTATACAATCATAATACTAATTCCCCAACATTTAAAGGTTTTTCAAAGGTAACTATCTTAAGTGGTGTAAGTATCTTCATTTTACAGATATGAGAATCAGAAATGCTAAGTGACTTGCCCTTAGTCATATTATTTGTGAAATGTGAGATGCTAGCTACAATAGTCAATTTTTATTTAGCATTCCCAAGTCCATACAATTTTCTCATTTTATTCTCATAACAATCCTAAGAGGTAGGTGTTATTATTGCCTCCATTTTACAGTTGAAGAAACTGAGGCAGGTAAAAGTTAAGTGACTTGACCACGACCATACAGCTAGTAAGTGTTGGGGTCAAGATTTGAACTTGGTTTTATCCCTGACATGACTGGATTTCTCCTGATACTGGGTTTCACTGAGTTGCCTAGAGTATATGTATTGGGGGAAGCATTGCTAATGTGATCACTTAATCTCCCAAGGTCCTTTCCACCTTTAAATCTCATTTCCTTCATTGCATCTCAGTGGTATTTATTCCCAAGTGCTGGTGCCAAGGTAATATGCTAGGCCCCAGGGATACAAGCATAATGGATGAACCCATCTCTACTCACATTGTGACATTAATGATTCAAAACCTCAACTGAGCAGTAAGGGGATGGAGGTGGTGTATGGGTCAATTTTCTAACCTTGCTTAGTATCCATACTTGACTGTCCCTGATTTGGGCTGTGTCTACACTAAGAGCCAAAAAACCAAATTGAAAAAAGTGAAGCATTGAATCTGATTATATAACTTGATGTAGGGAGGAAGAAATTGTGCTGTCTTAATGAATTCAATCACCCCCCCCCAAAAAAAAATGTCAAATTCTCTTAGGATCATAGATCTAAAGCTTATAGGGACCTCAGAGGATATTAATGCCAAGCTCCTATTTTACAACTGAGGAAACCGAGATCCGGGGAGATTTAATGAGCTGCCCCATGTCATACAAGTAATATTTGTTGAGAGGTAAGATTAGAACCCAGCTCCTCACTGCCATGTGCAAAGCCTGAGCCAAAAAAAGAACAGAAAAAATTGCATCCTCTGCTTAACTTCCATTTGGCCCACTCGGGTTTCTTTTAGAAAACCTGAACACTCAGGGAAAACATTTGTTTTCACAGTCATCTCAAAGAGTTTTTTCTCTTTATTAACAACTTGTCATAGTCATTTGGTTGAATTCTGAGCTTGTCAGTCAAATATTTATCAGCATTTGAAAAAGCTAGTTAGATGTGTGCCTGCTACGTATAAGAGGGAGGCAAGGTTTCCAACTGAATGTCTTACCTTTCCATGGACAACCTACTTAGGCTTGTGAGTTGAAAGCCCCTAAATCATCCGGGCTCAATTCAGTTATTTCAAAGGAACACAGGTGTTATTTGACCTTGAACCATATGGAACACTGGAATAAATGAATGTCTGACTTGTTTCCATTCTGCAAGGAGACTGGGTTAGGACCATTTCCCCCTAATATTCTCAGGATTTTGAGAAGAGATTATTAGGTTTGTGTAAGTAAGTTATTTACTTAACCAATATCCTCTTCAGTGGTCCTAGTTTTCTTCTCCCAGGGGAGCACCAGCCAGATGCCTGCCCTCACAAGGTACCATGTAAATGGGAGAAGTACTTGGAAGAAATTGCCTTTATAGTTTGGGAATTATATGGGCAAAGAAATGCAAAGAATGGGGGCAGGGAGGAGAGGAGTACCAACAAATCTGTATTGGAAAAAATTATTATAAGCATTTACCACAGGTTTGAACAATGACCCTGGGAGAGATCCCGAACTGGTGACCTGTGGGTCTAACCTGTCCTTTTTATACTTTTCAACAGTGTGGGAAAGAACAGAAGTCAAGTAACAGCCATGGAAGAGCAGTCTAATAGCTTGGTATTATGGAAATTTGGGGGCCCCTGCCTGGTGGTATTCACATCACCCCCACCATCATCACGGTCATTGTTATCATCACATTTACATAATGCTTTAGACTTTGCAACGTAATTTACGTATTATCTCTTAGCTTTCATAACAAACTTACAAGGTAGGTGCTGTTTTAATCTGCAATTTACAAATAGGGAAACTGAGGCTGAGAAACATTAAGTAACTTCTCCAGGCTCACATAGCCAGCAGGTGCTTGAAATAGGATTCTAAGTTAGGTCTTTCCGACTCTAAATATACTGATTCTATCCATCAGCTTGGAGTCCTGCTTCTGTCACAAGATTTGTGCGTCTTTGGATACATTACTTTCCATCTCAGTGTCTTACTTTCCTTATCTTTAAAATAAGGGAGATCAACTAGATGGCTTCTGAGTTCCCAAAGATTTTATTCTATATATTTATACAAACAGAGGAGGTCTCCCTTGATAAAAAATAAGATCCTTGAGAACAGGGGGTATTTCCTTTTGACTTTCTGCCCCCTGCACCTAGAACAGAGTCTGTGCTTAATAAATGTTTGTTGGTTGGTTCATGGGTCTAAAGATCTACTGATCTTCAGTTTTGCAAATTCAGGAACTCACGTTGGCCTCTAAAAATAGCAAACCAGGAACAACTTAAGCTGATGTGACTCAGAAAAACAGGCCTAGACTGGATATGCTCTCTCAGCATCATTTATCATTTATCCTCCCTTGTCTCCCCCTATTCCTACACATGGTATGGGAGTGCTGAGGCAGCCAAGCTATGCCATGAATGACATTCTGTGAATCTCACCACCACTACCACCACCATCATCATCATTATCATCATCATCATCATCATCTCTCTCAGCCTGTCTCTCTGTCTCTATCTCTCTGTCTCTCTTTCTCTGTCACACACACACACACATACACCTTAGGATAAAAACATATGAGGCAAAATCTTGTGGCACTGTTGTTAGCTTTTCTTCCTCACATGTATATCTCAATCTCATCAAAGAATAGAGAAATTCATCATTTCATAATTGGAATTAACCTCAGCTGGCATCTGGTCCAACTCATGCATGACAAAGAGTCTGCCCAGAAATGCACCCAATGAGTCATCATCCATCCAGCCTTTGCCTGAAGACTTCCCATGCAGGGGACCCCCCCTACTTCCAGACTGCTCACACCATTCCTACTGACTTACTTAACTGTTCTGTCCACACACAGCTTGGTTTTAGTATCTACTACTTGCAGTATGCCAACTGACTTTTGAGATCATAGCTTTAGAGTTGGAAGAAACTTTGAAGATGAGCTCGATCCTATTATACAGATGAGAAAACAGAAGCACAGAAAAATTGCATGTTTCTGAGGCAAGACTCAAACCCAGGTCTTTGTGGCTCCAAGTCAAGTGCTTTCAACTACTTTCTGATACTACTTCTTTCTCCTTATTGCTTTCTGATACTCATAACTGTCCCATAGAGATGTAATCAACTGTGTTTCTCCTAGAGACAGAATGAAATAATAAATAGCTCTCACTATACTTGGAGTCATGAAGAGCTGGGTTCCATTCCATCAAGTGTTCATTGCCTCTATGGCCTTAAGCAAATCACTTAACCTCTCTGGACCTCAATTTCCTCATCTGGAAAGTGAAAGTTGAACTAAATGACTTTTCCAGTTCTAAATCTATGAGCCTATGATCCTGCATTGATAAAAATGCTGGGGAAAAAAGGAACATACCCCCACCTTCCCTTCATTGTCATTCAGCTGTGTAGCATTCTATACTCACTAAGGGGTGGCCACACTCTGAGGAATTGATTCACATTACAAAGTTTACAAGAGACTTCTTTAAAAACTGGAAACTGATTTATTAATTTATCACGGGAGATATACTTTTATAGAATAATAAATATCGGTCTAGTAAAATACAAGCTTCTAGAAGAGAAGGGCTTTCAGTTTTTTATTGTATCCTCAGTGTCTGTCAAAAAGTGTTTAATAAATACTTATTTGATTGAATTGGCATAAAAAACTGCCAAAGCTAGTTCATTCAAGAGACTAAATTACAAATCACTAATTAGTAATACACCAAGAAAAGAAATATGAGTGTTGTCAAAATGGTATTCTGTATCTGAGATTGGATTACTCTGAAATCTCTTCAGTATAGACATTCTCTCTAATGATCAATAGCAGTCAATCCACTCTTGTCCATGCCCTCCTCCATAAATCTTCCACAGGGTTCTCCCAACATATTGAATCTTTCCTGTAGGTCATTTGACAAGGACACTAAGAGAGCACACTGCTTGTTCTGTCCATCTGTTAGCTCTTATACTTGCTGTATGACTGACTATATCTTTTCCTTGTTATGCTGCTTCTCTTTGATAACATACTTTATGCTGGTCCTCTAGCACAATTCTTTATTTGTAATGTGTTGCAGCTTGCTCGTGTCTACCTTGTCCCTTAGGTGACCCTCCACTTATTCCTTGGTAATTTTGGTTTTTACGAGTTACAGCCATATAGCATTATTAGAAGAAGTATCATATCAAGCTAATCTAGTCTAGTGTATTACCCTTCTTTACTGAAGGATATTTTGTCTACAATAATTGAATTTAGTCATTGAAATGAGGAGACCCTCTTTGCTAGCACAGTGCTGAAGACAAGTCAGATTTTTGTCTATCCAACACTACTTTTCAAATATTCCTTATCATTCATCTAAAGCTTCTGTCTCTATGTTAACTCAAAGCAGATATTTTGCAATTAATGTGATCATAGCTTATCTTGAATTTGTTATATCTTGGGTGAAATTTTGGAAATTTTCTTATTTCATCAAGCATACTCACAAATCATGTCTCAGGGTAGATTATTTCTTGGCAAAGTTCCTATGGATGTCTCAGTTCATATGTTTGATATTAATTCTTATTCACATCAGTTTTACAGGGCGGTACTTTGATTGCAAATGTATATTTAAAGTCCCATAGTTCATTCCCTCTACATTCCTTCATTTAGAACATTGAGCCCTTTACTGAATGGTCTTTTCCATTGAAGTTGCTTGAGTCCACTTCCTTTTCTACTTAAAAGTTCACTGAGACTTCTGGAAAAGAGGATGATGTACCCAACTTGAATACACACAGCTGTTCTTTACTCTTTCCAACCTCTCACTGTTTGGCTATGATCTCTTTATAGAACAGAAGGAAAGATTGTATAGGATCATAAGTTGAGAGGTTGAAGGAACCTTATACATTACCTTGTCTAATCCTCTCATTTTACAAATGAGAAGGTTAAATAACTTACCTAAGGTCATATAGGTTATAAGTGGCCCAATATTGGCTCCCTGACTCCAAATCTAATGTTCTTTCCAGTGTATCATATAGGACAAAATCGTAGCACCTACTTCCCAGGGTTGTTGTGAAGATAAAGTGAGATAATCTTTGTAAAGTGCTTTGCATGATGCCTGGCACATAGTAGACATGTGCACAAAACTTATTCCATTCCATTTTGGATTAATCTATATTTTCTGGATGAAGGAATTGGTCAATTGTGGACGTTCTCTTGGTCAAAGCAGTTATTTAGTTAAGACATCTACCAATGAGAATAAGACAATATGGATGAGTTCATATCTGCTCTGATGGAGAGAATGAATGCCCCACTTCTAGAAAATCTCTGATACATCAAAATATGTGTCACAGCAAAGACTCTGGCATACACAGGAGGGCCTGCTGTATAGATTCTTAGATCTGCCTTTCTAAAAGGCAAGCAACTTTTGAGGGGCCAATAATTACTTTAATCAAGCACATATATCATTCACTTAGTTCAGGGGAAAAAGTCAGCAGCCTGAACTTCAGAAAAAATACAGAGAAATAAAGACCAACAGACAGGGCTTCCAAATCTCTGACCATAAGCAATACATAGTTACCAGAGAGAGAAGCAACAACATCTGGGTTTTCAAAGCAAGCAAAGCCTTAGTGGCTACCCATAATCTCATCTGGTGTAACAAAAACTTCCAGTGAGTAAGCCCCAAAACAAAATCTCACATCAGAGTGTATATGCAATTTTCAGAGCCAGAGGGCATCACAACCCTTGAGAACCAGTGCCTCACTGGAAATGAACAATAGGTGTGGGCCTTCCTACAAAACAAATCTCCCCTAAAGAAGTTTCTCTTAATGGGCAGGTCCATTAATGGGTGGGGAAGATCTTTAACTCTCATTAACATAATTAACATTAAAATACAGGTGTAAGAGAGGAAATATAATATTCTGGCCACAATTGCAGGTCAACAATTAGCAATCAGTAGCTTTAGTTGTCCATTGGGTCCACTTAACTTAATAACTAAGAAATGAGAACCAGTCAAGAGAGCCAGATGAAAATATTCGTTTCCCCACAGGTCAACTGATCATTAGTTGACCAGTTGAAGACTGATATGATCAACTCTAACCTACTGTGCCCAAGAAATTCAAGAAGACTCTAGAGAGACTCTGACCCACTTTTAGTCTCTTGTGTCTCCAAGAAACTGGAGCCTTAAAAGTGGAAAAGATATTCTGAGACATTCCAAAGCTCAAAGTCTAGCCATATACAAAACCCAAACATCTAAAACGAAAAAGGAAAACCCATTCAAGCATATGAATGGTCCAGCTGTACACTGCTTAGACATCCAGATATTGAGTCTCATTGGACATGTCCAGATGTGTGGCAATATGGAAAAAACACATTGAGGGAATATTTCATTTTTTATCTACCATGCTTTGCCGTCATGAATTATACAAGGCAACGTCTTTCTTTTATGATTTGATGCCTGTTTGTGAATTCTGGGCTTTCTGGAAAGTTAAATTTGCTTCAGATAATAAGCTTTGAGTTTCAAATTGTCTGGTTTTCAGGAGTGGCTTCCCATAACAAAAACCTGCCATTTGAATGGGCACTATTTTAAAAAAAAAAACTTAAAAGGACCTTGAATTATTAAACCCGGGTTATTTTCCAGGCCTGAAAATGTTTTCAGCATGTTTCCCAAAGTTTCCCTGAGTCAGCACATAGTAACACATCTTAGAAGACCTCAGTTGGAACCATTTTCTTTCCTTAAGATGGTCTTTTTTTCCCCTTGTGACTTGATTTTTTAGTGATCAAGATGGTGAGTTTTCATTTGCATATTTTTACCCAGTCCAGTTGGAGAAGCCTTCCCATGGGAATTCCTTCGAAATGAGGGACTGGTGCATCAAGCATTCAAGGTCAAGAAGGGGATATCAGATGCCAAGATGTGAAGATGCCCATTTAATTCTTCCCCGGGTGACTTTTCATAATCCTCTTCATCCAAGAGTCAAACCAACAGGAAGCCACAGTTCATGGGCAAAAGAGTGAAAAACATTTTCAGCTCCAACTGATGCTTCTTTTTAGAATTTTAAAGCCATTGCAAGAAAAGGGTAGAATCTGAGCCAAACCAATGAAATCTGGTCAAAACGCTGTTTTATTGTGGCTGCTACAGACCCCAGGGTTGGGCTCAAAATACATATCTCTTTGGAGGTCATTCCCAGCATTGTCGAGACTAGATTTCCACATCAGCTGCATGGAAATACCCTAAATGCACATTTCCTGGGCTTATTAGATGAAATTATTTTTCATGAAGCTGTTTTTGGCATTACCCAGAGGCTGAAAAATGGCCTACAAGAGGGGGCTGAAAATAACTCGTGTAACTAACTCAGGCTGACTTTTAAACAAATGACTCTCAAGCTCTCACATTTATCATAGCAGACTAGGATCCATGAAGAGATAAGCTGCATAACTTAATGGAAATTTCTTTTTGCTTTTCACTAGAGAATGGAGAAGCCTTGGTAATTAACATCCATTCAGGGTGTTCATTAATTAGAGAATTTGGTATTAAGGGATAAATACTCCTTCTTGGCCCTGATCTTGGGCCATATTTATTAACCTGGAGGGATGCTAAAGAGGAGGGAGTGTGTGCTCTGCCCCCCATGGAATTATCATTTTCATAATTGATTCAACACAGTTGGGTTCCTTTGGCTAAGTGGGGGTTGAATGTTATTTTATCCATAAGGGGAAATCCTAGTGTGGAAACTCTTTTATCCACGCTGATTAGTACCTGCCCTGAATTTTATAGTAGTAAAGAGTTGTCTGAATCATGAGAGTTAAGTGATCTGGTCCTGGTCACCAGCCAGTATATGGAAAAGGTGGGATTTGAACCTACATCTTCCCAATGCTTAAGATGAGTTCATCATCCGTTACTCCCTGCTGCTTTTTCTGGAGCTCCATTAACTGTTTTGGATGAGGCCATTACTTTATCTGACTGCTCTTCTGGTTCTCATTTATCCCAGTGCCCATGAGAGCTTATTTATTACATCTTTTTCCCCTTCCTGTTATGAATTAGAATTCAAATCTGCTAAGCCCAGTTTAATGTCTATTTGATAAGCTCCTCTTTTAATATATTGCTCCCTTGCTTTGTTTCCACTTAATGTCTCCACCTGCCCCCCAAGAGTTAACCTGACACTAGAGTGTGTTGGAAAGTGAATTAAAAACAATTAGAGGGGGCATTTAAATAGTATTTTAACTTTTCTCTTTTCACTTTTTAAAACACTCTGTGTCACTGGGTTTATTATTAGCCCCATACTATAGATGAGGAAATACAGGCTCTCAGAGATTTGAGTAACTTTCCCAGAGGTACATATTCATAAGGTGGGACTAAATCCAAGGTCTCCAAGTGGAGTGCTCTGTCCACAACATCAGTGAAGAGATAGTTTGAAACAGAGGGGTGGAGGAGAAGAGATAGGGAATGAAATGAATATTTGCCACTATGGATCTTTAGTATTCTAATTTAAAACTAAAGTCTTATGAAAACTACATTCTTATTTTTTTCTTTCCTCTCATATACACTATAAATGTAACCTGATGTCATTTCAGAGAATCTCGGAGTTACAAGGAACCACAGAGATCATCTGGCTCAACACATTGATGATCAAAAAGTTCCTCCATAACATATATGCCAAGTGTTTCAGCCTTTATTAAAAACACTTTCATTTAGATGGAAAGCTATTTGTCATCTCCAAAGGCCACCCATTCTATTCTGGGAAAACTCTAATTGTTAAGAGTTTCTTCCTAATATCAAACCTACACTGACCTCTTGGTAACTTTTTGGCTGTTTCAAGTTCTGCCCTATGGGTTAAAGAGAATGACTCTATTTCCCTCCTTTTGCATGAAAGCTTTTCACATTCTTACATAAATCTTTCCTGTCTCCCATGGGTTTTCTCTGGGACAAACCTTATCCTCCAGTCCTTCATCCTTCTACGTATCCAACGCTGGTTATTCTTATTAATGTTGTTCCTAATGAACACAATATTCCAACTGAATTTTGATGAAAGCAGCCTATGTGAGTTTCCAAATCTTGGAAGCTGCTCTCCTCAATGCAATTTCCTGGTCCACTTTATCACTGTTGACTCTTATTGAGCCAGCAGTCCACCGAACCACAAAAACTCCCAGTTACAAGGTGACCATCTGTGTTCTGAGAGAGAAATTCACTTTCTGCTTAGAGAAATGGGATCAGGGCCAACATGGAGGAGGAAATTCTCAGGCCAAAGTCAAAAGGTGAAGAGATTACAGTGACTTTAGCTCAGATAACCAAATGACACTTTTGGTTTCAGATGCACAACATAAACAGCACTCAGGAAGCCAACCGCTGTCTTAAGAAGTGGGCCTGCCTTCTCAAAGCCATCTTCTTTTTTGTGTGTGTTTTTGTTTTGTTTTTTAGTTTTATTTTTAACTTATGGAATAAATCAAGCATTTCCATAACAGAGAACAATATAAAAGATGATTGTATAGGAAACTGCAAATCTATACACAATTTTTTATTCCTTTAAAATATGCTACAAAATTATTATGCAATTTTTTTCCTTTCCTTCCACCTGCCCTAGAGATAGCTACCATCATATAAAATTATCCCATACATACCTCTGTTTGTCAGTTCTTTCCCTGAATGTAGATAGCATCTTTCTTCATATGTCCTTTTTAGTTAATTCAGATATTTATAATAGGCAAAATAACTTAATCACTCATAGCAGTTCTTAAAACAATATTACTGTTACTGTATACAATGTTGTCTTGGTTCTGCTTATTTCACTTGATTATTTCATGCAAGTGTTTCTAAAAGTCATTGAACTAATCATTTTTTATAGAATAGCAGTATTCCATCACAATCATATTCCACAACTTGTTTGGTCATTCCACGATTGATAAGCATCCCTGCAATTTCCAGTTCTTTGCCAGCACAAAGAGAGCTGCTATAAGCATTTTGGAACATAGAGGTTCTTTTTCCTTTTTCCCTAATCATCTTTGGAAATATACCAAGTAGTGGAAAGTCAAAAGGTATAGATAGTTTAATAAGTCTTTGGGCATAACTCCAGATTGTTCTCCAAAATGGTTGGATCATTTCAAAATTCTACTAACGAATTGGTGTCCCAATTTTTCCACATTGTCTCCAATATTTGTCATGTCTTCACCTCTTCTATCATCTTAGCCAGTCTAGTAGGTATAAAATGATATCTCAAGTTTATTTTAATTTATATTTCTCTAATCAATAATGATTTAGAGCATTTTTAATATAACTAAAATCTGTTTTAATTTCTTCATTGGGAAACTACTTGTCCTATAGTCTTTGACCATTTATCAGTTGTGGAATGACTTGTATTTCTTTTTTGATATTTTAGATATGAGATCTCTATCTGATATGCTATCTATAAAAAAAATTCCCTCAGTTTTGTTTTCCTTCTGACCTTGGTTATACTTGTTTTATTTGTATAAAACCTGATTGGTATAATCAGAATTATTCATTTTACACCCAATTTTGCTATCTCTTACTTATTTATTAATTATTCACCTATCCATAAGTCTGATAAGTAATATATTCCATGGTCTAATTTTCTTTCTTCTTTTTTTAAACTAATATATATATTTATTTATTTATTTTTAGTTTTCAACATTCATTTCCACAAGATTTTGAGTTCCAAATTTTCTCCCCATCTCTCCCCTAACCCCACCCAAAAACATCATGCATTCTGATTACCCCTTCCCTCAATCTGCTCTCCCTTCTATCACACCCCTCTCTTCCCTTAAAGAAAGAAGATGGGGATCTTCTCTCTTTTCTTGTAGGGCAAGATAGATCTCTATACCCCATTACCTATATTTCTTATTTCCCAGTTGCATGCAAAAACAATTCTAAATATTCATTCCTATAACTTTGAGTTCCAATTTCTCTCCCTTTCTCCCTCCCTACCCATCCCCATTGAGAAGGCAAGCAATTAAATACAGGCTATACATATGTAATTTTGCTAAAGATATCCATAATGGTCATGCTGTGAAAGATTATCCATCCTATCCTGCCACCCCCCGTACTTATTTTATTCTCTTTTGACCTTGTCCCTTCCCTAAAGTGCTACTTTTAATCACCCTCTCCTCTCATTTGCCCTCCCTTCACTCACTTTTCATGATTTTCTTGCATCACTCTCATTTCACTTTCCAATTTTTCCTCCACCCCTCTTACTTGATTTTCAAAATCCTTTTTGAACTCTTCCATGGCATGAGACCATTGCATATTTTTTTGGAGGTTTTGAATGCAGAAGCCTTGACTCTTATGTCTTCCTCTGATGGCATGCATTGTTCTTCCTCATCTGGAAGGATAGAAGAAAATACCTGTTCACCAAGAAAGTAACCTTCCATAGTCTTGCTTTTTTTTCCTTTTTGGGGCATTTTCCCAGTCAGTTACCTGACTTTTGAGTCCTTTGTCAAGAGGAGTGTATACTCTGGGGACCTATAAGTTCTTACTTCCTCTAAGGTGGCACAATCAAGGGATAGCAGTTTACTCCTCTCCTGGCCTGTATTCTTGTCTGTGAATAACCACAAGCACTCTGTTCTGCCCAGGATCTGCCACTAGCGTTCCCTTTCCAGAGCCTCCACCAGCTACACTGTCAGTTCTCCTCCTCACCCCAGGCCCACCACTAAGGGTGGGGAGCCAGATCAGAAGCTCAATTCCCCCAGGGTCTTTAGGAGGAGTGCTCCAAAAATGCTGCTGCTGCTTCTCCCTTCTCACCCAGGTGAAAGAGCTTTCTCACTGACCTTTGAAGCTGACTTTGGCATTTGTGAGTTGAGTAATCTTGGAGCCACAGTTACTCCCTGTGATTCTGCCTCCTGAGGTCTGTTCCAGTCATGTCCCTTCTGCACGTCCAAGGATGGGCTATGCTCTGTGGGCTGTGTTCCACTCCAAGCCCAGTGCAATAGACCTTTCCTGTCAGCCTTTCAGGTTGCCTTGAGCCGAAAATCTTTTTCATTCTGTCATTTTGTGACTTCTGCTGCTCTAGAATTTGTTTAGAGTCATTTCTTTACAGGTATTTTATGGACTGTGGGGGGAGAGTTCTACAGGTCGTCCTTCTACTCCACCATCTTGGCTCTGTCCCCTCCATGGTCTAATTTTCTTGTAAAATCTTTCTTTATATCTAGGTCATGTGTTCCTTTTGACCTTATATTGGTAAATAGTGTGAGATATTGGTCCATGCCCATTTTCTGGCATACTGCTTTCCAGTTTTCCCAACAATCTTTTTATTAAAAAAAACGAGTTCTTACCCCATAATCTTGTCTTTAAATTTGTCAAATACAAGGTTATTATGTTTATTTGGTGCTATAATTTGCATATCTTACTCTATCTCACTGATCTACCTTTCTATTGCTTAACCTGTATGAGACAGTTTTGATGATTACTGCCTTATAATGCAGTAAGATCTGGTACTGCTAAACTTCCTTCCTTTATAATTTTTTTTCATTATTTCCTTTGATATTCTTGAATTTTTGTTCAAAGCTATGTCTAGCAAAGCACAACTCCATTTCCCTGTTACCTTTCCAGGGAAGGAGAAGGGCTGCTCTAAAGCATATAGTGTCTGACTTTCAGAGTTGGCTCATCCATCTTCCAGGAACAGGGTTCTGAACACAACATTCATGTAAATTGATCACAAGAGAAATCCTTCCAGATCTTCAGATAGGATTAGAAAAATATTGGCCCTATCTACAAATCAGGTGGTCACATTTTTGCTTGAATTGGTTGGCATTTCCAGTTGAAGGACACCTTGTGGCTGTACCATTTAACATCTTATATTCCAACGACCCATGTTCCTTCATTTTTAAAAGGCCATTTTTAAATGATAGCACTAAAACCCAGAAAGTGGAGATGGAAAAGGTAGTTTAATACCACAGAATGGCAAAATATACATTAGGTGCAGGGCTATGGAGATTGGAGGTTCAAGTAGACATTTCCCTACAGATAGGTGACATCTCTTGATCTTGGCTTTCTGGGACTGTTTTTGGAAAAGAGAGAGAGAGAGAGAGAGAGAGAGAGAGAGAGAGAGAGAGAGAGAGAGACAGAGACAGAGAGAGACAGAGAGAGAGACAGAGACAGAGAGAGATCTATTGTCAATCTTATTTGGGCTGCATGGCAAGGAGTAAGGAAGCAGCAGTGAACAACTTTATAGCCAGCCCCTGCTGCTTGGTGCTAGGGGTTCTGCTTGTGGCCAGTGTGGAACCTGAGGAGTGGCTTTTTTTTCTGCTTGAAACCTGATGGGGCATGCTGATTAGACTACCAAACAGCCAGAGGGAATTTAGCATTTTCCCTCAACTATTAAAGGGGGATTAGTCCAAAGCTCATATCTCTGTCAAGCTGGTGGATGATTTCTTCGGAGGCTGAGTTTTGGGGAAAAACCAATTCTATTCTCCTGGCACCTCGGGCTGCTGTTTCCTTACAAATGATTTGTTCCCCAATTGCTGACCATTATGGTTATTACTTATGAAACTTTTTCTCCTTTATATAAAAGAAAATCTAGCAGCTGCTAATTCCTTGTCTAGTATGATTAATGACAGCAGTGGTTAGGGATGTAGGGAAAAGTTTTGCTCTTTGTGAACAAACGGGAGATACATCCCTGCTTCAACTTTACTGAAGTGCAGCAAGAGAGGAAGAATTGATATTTATCTCATTGGAAGTCCTCAGATCAGGGACAACATAATGATATAATACCCCTAGGCAAGCATAAAATTAAAATTATATAATTATATATGTTTTGTAAACAACTATATATTATTATATAGTTATGTGTGTGTATATATATGTGTGTGTGTGTGTGTGTATACATATCCGTATATATATATATTAAACACACACAAGCAGTAGGACGATCATGCTACCCCTTGGGATGCCCATTTCTTAAATCTCCTGCTGTTGTTAAATCTCCTGAGTAATATTTCTAAATTCCCTTTCCTTTCCTACAAGTGAGGGGTGTTACATCTAGAGAAGAAACTCTAGCTACCAATCCTGCTTGGTAGGTTTCTCGCACAAGGTGGGATAGGGGACAAATGGGGAAAATATACTGAACTGGGAGATTGGGTGTCTTTGTACAGGTAACAGTAAGGAGGCTGAAGTCATTGGATCAGGAGTACACGACAATGGGAAGGGAGATATGTAAGGTATAAGAAGACCGGAAAAATGAGAAGGGAGCAGTTTATGAAGGTCTTCTGCCAACAAATAGAAGATTTTATGTTTGATCCTGGAAGTAATATAATGCTGCTGGAGTTCACTGAATAGAAAGGTGACAAGGTCAGACCTAAGTTTTAGGAAGATCACTTTGAGAGCTGAGATTGTATTACAGTGGGGAGAGACCTGAGGCAGGTAGAATCATCAGGAGACTATTGAAAGTCATGAGACCCTGTAACAGAGTGAATAATAGTGTTCAGAAGAGAAGAGGCCACATACAAGAGATATAGCAGATATTGATGACAGACAGGCTATGGGGAACAATAAGGAAAATGAGAGATTGAGGATGATATCTAGGTTGCCAGCCTTTCATCACTGGTTTACGGAAATTTTGAAAATAAAATGGAAGTGAGGAAGAGAAGAAGGTTTGGGGAAAAGGTATTGAGTTCTGATTTGGACATGTTGAGTTAATGGGCAATTGGACTTAGGAGAATGGAGATCAAGAGAGAGGTTAGGGCAGAATAAATAGATCTGAGAACCATTTGTATAAAATGACATTAGGATCCATGGGAGGTGATGAGATCTCCCAGGAAAATATTATGGAGGAAGAAGAGAAGAATCCAACACAATCTTAAGAGATCTACAGTAATTGAGAGTGATTTGGCTGAAGATCCAGGAAGGCAGACTGAGAAGGAGTGGTCAGACAGGTAGAAGGAGAACCAGATAAGAGCAGTGTCATGGAAACCTGGAGAGAAGAAATTACTCAGCAAGAGGTGATTGACAGTGTCAAAGATCACAGAAAGGTCAAAGGATAAAGGAGGAGGTTATGATGGAAGGCATCTGAGTGATGTGAGATTAGGAAGAAGGAGCTCTTGTAAAATGGACCCAATTTTTTCAGGGAAATATAAAAACATTGCCTTGCTGCAGTGAGAGACCAGTTGAGCTTATTTATGCAACATCAATTTGCAGTGGATCCTCTCTGCACTGTTTTATGATTTTAATACATTTGTCTAGTAGTATATGAGCAAGAATGAAAGAAGTGGATGGCTGGAATATTCTAAGGCTGGCAGGGCAAGATCTTTATTAGGATAAGCAGGTAAGAGACTTAAAAGCAGTTCAAGGATGGGGAAGCTGTGGCCTTGAGACCACATGTGGAACTCTAGGTCCTCAAGTGTGGTCTTTTGACTGAATCCAAACTTCACAGAATAAATTAGTTTTGTTTAGATTCAGGCAAAGGCCACACCTGAGGACCTAGAGGGCCATATGTAGCCTAGGGGCTACAGGTTCACTAAGGGGTCAAGATGGAGAAAGGAGGCAAGTATGGACGGTATAGAGGAGACAGCATGGGAAACAAGTAAGGCTTAGAAAAATCAGAGGTCACAGTGAGGATAGAGAACAGGATTTGGGGTAGTAGGACAGAAGAAAAGATAGAATGATATAATATTATGGTCAGATGAAGGAATTCCAGAGTTCATGAATATAAATACTTCTGGGAGATGAGAAAATCAAGGGTATGTCCATCTCTGCATATATCTATGATGAGATGGAAGAGTAAATCACAGGAAGTAAGTTGGGGAACTGGGAAGGTCAGATATTTGAGGGAGTATCAACAGATATATGGAAGTTGCCTAATAAGAGGCAGGAATTGGTGAGGAGAAAGAGACTTTGAGCCATGCACTGAACTTACTGAGGAAGGACAGAGAATGTCCATAATAGCTACTAGAAGCTCAGTTGTTGGTAAATAAGAATTGAATGAGCCTGACAGAGAGAGGTTATAGAACGAGTGGTAGAAGGAAAATCAGAAAGTGAGAACAGGAACAAGGCATATTTGAACTTGACCAGACCAGACTAGACCATGATCACCATGGTCCAGAGTCAGGGAGCTGGGATATGAAGGGCAGTGTAGCCAGTACTGAAAAGAGGGGGCCAGGGAGTCTCTGTCATTAGGAAGCAGTCAGAGGTCAATGAGTCCAAGAAGATGGAAGGAGTGAGAAATGAAAGGTTGAAGATGAAAACAGTGAGGGAGAGGGGATAGAGAGCAAGATATGCAAGAAAAATTAGGTTCAGAATCAATGGGATGGGGAGGGATTATACTAATTGCTGAGGAATGAGTTCAGAAAAGTTACCATTGTCCCTAGGGAATAGACAGCTGTTGTGAAGGTGGGGAAGATGGAGGCTGAGTCAATTAGTGGATGGTGAATAGCAAGGCTGAGCCTCCTCATGATATGGAGGATCTGGAGTATTTGAACCTTGGGTGACAGAATGCAGCACAGATCCTTTTCTATACTCACTTAGCCACAATCATTTCATGGAAATCACATTTGGTCTAAATTTAATTTGATTCTGTCTAAATGTGATTGGGCAGTGTTTTCAATGATCCAAAAATTATACCCCATCTCCTTAGCATCAAAATTTTTCTGGTGATTTTATGGGTCTGTGATTCACAAAAGGTTAGTATCACAGAAGAATTAAGGCTACAAATAACCCAAGGTAAAATGGAAAGATATATAGTAAGTATAAGCAGATTCTATCATGTTACCAAAAATTAACTTGCAAGGACAATGTGGCGCAACTTTATAGCACATAAGTATAATGACCCCTGTTACAGTCCAGAGCAGAGCTGTTAAATTCAGGGCCAGAAGGCTGTGGTGCATGCTGTCCCAAACGCCCCAAACTGGGGCTAAGCCAGATTTAAAAGTAATTAGGAAATGTTCACCAACATTAATAAATATACAATATACAATACATGTTAACTTGTGGTTTTCTAAATCCGTATGCAGACTGCCGCAATCTCTTTCTAGTTGAGATGATGCCACTGATCGAGTGCTGCTTTTTTTCCAGTGTCACTGGATGGGTTGCAGAAAAAAGTATCAAATAACTTGGAAATTTATGAAGACTTTATTAAACCTATGTAACCTATGTGATTCTGAGGAATGACCTTGCTCTGCATGCTTAGTTCAATAATATAACTAATACTTCAGCAATATCTGGTCCATTAAACACCCTTACTCTTCTCTGAGGACTCCAGACCAGTGCTACTCCACTCTAGACTTATCTTCTCTTTCGCCCACCCACACCTACTGTCTTCAGTCATGTCTGAATCCATGTGTACAATGCTCATGGCTATTATACTCCCGTTGTTACCTGGCTATAATGTATTCGCATGCTATTTTTTTGAATGTTCCTGGAGTCTAGCACCATTCTAACAAATACAATTGGCAGGTCTTCTATTCGGATCCAAGCCTTGGCAGCCTGGGTTAATTCCAGCCCTTAGCAAATTTAAAACTTTGGTCCCAATAACACCCCTGCTTTTTATTTAATATTTATTTATAATATATAATACAATCATATTAGAAACATAATATTTATTAAATAAATATGATTTATTTAATAAATATAGTCCATTAATACATGCCACATAGCCCCAAGTCAGTCTCTGGACATCAAGCTCCACCATTACCCATCTGATCTGATCCACATCTGATGAATCTTCACCTTCAAGTATCCTTCCCTTTTTTTTGACCTCACCACACATATATTTTTAAGAAAGGAGGTAAAAAGAGGAACATTCCAAATACCAAGTAGGATTTGGATGAGTTCATGAAATCTTTGATTGGGGATGAAGCAAACCACTAGGCTGAGTTCCATCATTCATCTACTGGGAATCTTTGAGACACCACATTTTTAACAAATCTCTTCGCATTTTCCCATGCAATGTCCCTACCCCTAGAGTTCCCATGATTACATTTTTCTCCCTGTCATTTAGACAAAGTACAAAATAGGAAATAGTGACAGCAGCGTACTAGCCCCCACCAAAGTGTCCCTAGTCAACCAAACAAATCTATTGCTTCTAGCTTGTAACCATTTTTTAATGAAAATGAATACCCCACACCCCTTTCTTGAATGAAATGAATTAAAAACCATTTATTTAGCATTTACTGTGAGCCAAGCATTATACTAGAGGGTAGAAACATCAAGACAAGACCAAAGATAGTCTTTGCCCTCAAGGATCTTATATTATTTTTTAAAAATTTATTTTAATTTATGGAACAAAGCAAGCATTTCCAAAACATAGTATAATAAAAAAAATGATTGCACATGAAACTACAAATCTGTTATCTACAACTTATTCTTTTTTATAATTTAATAAACTTATCATGTAAATGTCTTTTTTTCTTTTTTTTACTCCTCCCCCGCCCTAGGGATAGCTACCATTAGACACAAGTGCATATATGTGTACATATGTGTGTATGTATACACATATACATGTGTGTGTGAAATTATTCTATACATATTTCTATTTTCCAGCTCTTTCTTTGGATTCAGACAGCTTCTTTCTTCACATGTCCTTTTTTTTAAATTTGTATATTGATAAAGTCAAAATTACTTATTTGCTCCAAGTTATTCTTACAACAAGATTGCTGTTACTATATACAATATTTTTGTGGTTCTACTCACTTTTCTCTTTACCATTTTGTGCAAGTCTTTCCATGCCTTTCTAAGATCATTGACCTCATCATTTGTTATAGCACAGCAACATTCCATCACAACCATATATCACAAATTGTATAGTCATTCCCCAACTAATAGGAATCCCCACAATTTCCAGTTTTTTGCCACTATAAAGAGAGCTGCTACAAATATGCCATTCACATTCAAAGTTATAATTACTATTTGTGAACTCCCCTCCAGAAGAAATGACAGTTCATATGACTATGGTTCCACAATTAGAAAGACTTGAAAGGTATATGGAAAGCGAGGGAAAGGGAAGGACGACAAGGGGTATGGTAACTGATTAGGGAATGTCTAGGCAGTGAGATGAAATGTGACCTAAATCCTGGCCGAGATGTAGGGAGTGCCTGAAGCAACTACCAGCCAGGAAATTGAGCCCCTGGGGAAGGAGTTCTAAGCAGAAAAATACTCAGTTCTCCAGAGTTTGATTGCTGACCCAGAGAGCAGAATAACTGATGATGAGAAAGCTGGGCACTGCAGCCACTGTGTATGTATTCTGTCTGGTACCAGGACTGTGGTATCTGGACAATTCTCTCAATCTCTTCCTCCATCCACCACTTGGAGAATTCCTAGATGATAGGCAATCAATCAAGTTTCACCTGGCCATGTGCACCAAGTTGCTCCTGTGGGTACCACTGGAGCTGCCAAGTAATATACAGAAAATATGCATTTATTGAAGTCCTTTTTTGAGCCTAGCGATAGTTCTTGATACAAGCTATGGGGAACCCAAGTTGGGTTTGCATAAGTCAAACTCTCTTTCATTCACTAATAGCCCATTACATTTCTTAAAGACCACAACTGTGCCCTTATTTCCAAAGTTACTTTACCTTATCCTGTGAATGCCTTGTCTTTCTCACCATCTTTGGTTCCTAAAGGCATGGATAGAAACATGTTGAAGGCTAGTTTCTTCTCTCATTATTTGGCTATAGAGTATACTGTAATTGGCTTATGGAATATTCCACAAGGCTGGGTCAGGTTTTGCAAATACCAATGAAGAATTCTTGACTTGATATTTTTCTGCCTGAGGTACTCTCACTCTGGCTCTTAGCCAGGTTGACCCTTTGGGCACCATAACACCATTATGACCCTGAAAGAACAATGAGAGGGCTTCCATTTCTTTGGGGTGATCTTCTAAGAAAAATTCATGGGAAAACACATTCAAGAATCACATGGGATGACAAAGAGTGGAAAGGGTTATGTAGAGAGAGAGGTGTATTGTAGGGAGGGGCCAGCCACACGAGGGAGATTAGAGACCTTTCAAAGTATTATCAATTTATGAAAAGTAGTTTGAATAAGAGAAGGGAGAAAGTCTTCTATGGAAAGGTAATCATTTATTCATGAAAGCAGGTAAGTTCTCTATTGGATCTGAATCTCAAGTTTCCAAGTGAATACTTACTGCTTGTAAAAATTCACAAGGCACTATATTGCCCCATGAATTGGATGGGAATAAAATGGAATTACCATATAAATATATTGGCAAAAATGTATACAGAGATAAATAGTCCAAAAATTTCTAACCTATTCAGACCAACGTTCACATAAAATATTAAGGTTTTTGCTTACAGTTTAAAGCATAAAAGAGAACCATCTTTTATAATGTAAGAATATAAGATACAATCTCCCAATCCTAGTCTAGACCCAAAGATTTAATCACGCGAAATAATGACATCATTTGTCATGTCAACATTACTCTCTGCATGCAGTAAGTGGACCCTCTAAGTGTTTCTAGAGACATTTCATTCCTAAATGAATAAATACTGCATCTCTTGGGAAACTGAATGATCTAATATTAAGCGCTGTCACAGGAGATAATACTGATTTGTAGCTGTCTAGGAAGGACCTTAAAAATGCAAAATGTAAGTTAAAGATTTAAAGTGGAGTTTGCAATACATGTCAGGTTCTTCTAATCAATCAATTGACAAACATTTGTGAAAGTTTCTCTACTTTGTACATCTACTATGTATGATCACTGAGGTGGAGGGACAAAAACGAAATCAGCCCTAACTTCAGGCTAAGTGACTTGCCTAGGGTCACACAGCCAACAAGTATAAAGCAGAACTTGATCCCAGGTCTTCCTGCCTTTTAGACCAGCTCTTTATTGACTACTTTACTGCATCATTCAAAGTAAATAGAAGGTAATTTTGATGGAGGTAGGCACCCACAGCTGGAGGATCAGGAAAAGCCTCATGTAGGAGCTGAGATAAAGAGGAGTCACATCTATTCACTTTTCCTTGTATGCCTTCTCCTTCTCATCCTCTCTCTCCCTCTCTCTCTCCGTCTCTCTCTCTCTCTCTCTCTCTCTCTCTCTCTCTCTCTCTCTCTCTCTCTCTCTCTCTCTCTCTCTCTCTCTCTCTCTCTCTCTCTCCCCTCCATCCCTCCCTCCCCATCCCTCCTGTCCCTCCTGTCCTGCCCCTCCCCTCTTTTCCACCTCCCATTAATTCAAGGACAATACTATCTCTATGAGGAAGAATCCTAGATATATAGATATATACAAAGACATATATATATATATATATATATATATATATATTTATTTCTATATAGATGTATGTCTATTTATGTACCTACACATCTATAGCTATTCATAGATCTTTTCTATATCCATATATGTATATAATATCTAACATTTATATATAGTACACACTATTTGCTCAGCAATGTGCTGTGCTTTACAATTATTATCTCATTTGTTTCTCACAACAACTCTGGGAGATAGATGCTATTATTATCCCTATTTTACAGATAAGGTAACTGAGGCAAACAGGTTTAAGTAACTTGCCTAAGATCACATAGCTAGTTAAGTGTCTGAGGCTAGATTTGAATTCAAGTCTTCCTGATTCCAGGTCTGGCAATCTACTCTGTGTGTGTGTATGTGTGTGTGTGTGTGTGTGTGTGTGTGTGTGTGTGTGTGTGAGAGAGAGAGAGAGAGAGAGAGAGAGAGAGAGAGAGAACACTAACACTAGTCTTTCTTTTTCTTGAGTTCTGACTTGCTATCTCTAACTGCCCATTAAAGATTTCCACCTGGATGCCCCATAGATATCTTGAACTTGGCATATCCAAAGTTGAAGTCGTCTTCTTTCCTACTTTGGTTATTTCTTTTTCTTTTTAGGGTACTAGGATCCTTCCAGTCAGCCAGCTTCACAACCTAATAATCCTCCTCTACTCTTCTCCCTCTTCATCTCACATATCCAATCACCTGCAGGTCCTATTCATTATCCACTCACAATATCTTTCATCTGTCCCTTCGACTCACCCTAAACAACCCTAATACAAGCCCTCATCACCTCATCTCCCCTTGACTTTTCCACTAGTCGTCCCCTGACTTCCCCTCAAGTCTCTCCCCACTCAAACTCCAATCCACCCTTCTCACAGCTGTCAAGTTGATGTTCTTTAAGCACAGGTAAGACCACATCACTTCCATACTCAATAAACTCCAGAAGATCCTTATTACCCCAAGGATGAAATACCCACTCTTGTATTTGGCATTTAAAGCTCTCCACCACTCGTCTGCGGCCCACCTCATTTACCTTTATGGCATACAGAAGAGTTGGTGAGGCCTTAATATCAGGTAGATCAGAGCCTTTTTCATGGAACCTGAAGCCTCATTGGTCTTAAAAACACATTTCCTTTGTTATTCCATTTAGATCCCATTGGATTGCCAGAGCAATGGGGTCACTTTGGTTTATTTAAAAGCTAGAAAATCCTAAGGGTATTAACTTCAGATTGCCAGAATGTAGCTTTAATGTCTTCCCCTGCTCCCTTCTGGTCTTATTGCTTAGGTTTCAAGTTGATTAACTTTCTGAAACCATGTAGCTATCTAGTACAATCAAGTATGTTACTTCATGAGGGTCTTAGCAATACCTCCATGAACTCTAAGCATGGAGACCTGATGATAAGCGGAAATATTGAAGAAATACAGGGAGCCTCTGAGCATTCATTAGCCTGGGGAACTTCTTGTAAGGGAACTCCCTCCACCAATGTAGATCACAATCTTCCTACAACTTACTGGTTAAGTCCTATGGAACACCAAGGCTAAATGGTTTGCCAAAGGTTACCTAACAAATAAGTGTCAGAGATGGAATTTGGACCCCATTCTTCCTCACACAGAGTGTAGCTGTCTATCCATTAGCCATACAATGAAAATAAAAGTTAAATCTTAATCATCATTTTCGTGGCCTATTTTCAAAACCAGAGCACCAACTGTACCCTTTCTGCAGTTTGCTAAACCCCAGCCCCATTTTTTACTTACTATATCCCTCAGTAAGTATCCATGGGATGTTTTTTCCAAAGGCAATTGCATATATCATTATTCTCAGTCTCCATTTCCTTGGTAGCCTACTGCTTTGAAGGTCACTTCTTTAAAACTAACCTTAAAATTTTCATCTGGTTTAAATATTCTGCTTCTGCCGTCCACACCTCACTTCCAAGTCAATTCCCATGTACAATTTCTGCAGCTGCACGCTCCGGGCAAGCTATTGATTCCATGTCTCTTTGCAAAAGGTTACTAACTTCATCAGCAGGAAGGGCAGCAATTACATCTGTTAAGATTCACTTCTACCTTGTTACAGCCTTCAAAGGTGTTTTTGTTTTCTGTCTATTTCATGACATTGACACTTGTTTTGACCATTGTTCTGAAAAGAACAAGAGACCAAATTGTTATGGGATAATATTACCAAATGACTCACTTGTAAGTCTTCGGTTCTGGTTACAGTTGGAGTAAATCAAGCTGATATTTTTGGCTACAAATTCTGCATGTTGCATTACTTTGCTGGGTCCAAAGGCATCTCAATTTTGGAGAATCTGAGTGGAGAGAGCAGTTGAGGAGTGATTTGGAGGCTCAATTAATAATAATTTGGAATTGAACAGAAAGAAAACTAAGCAGGGTGCTTGGAATATTGGCAGAGCTGTAATGGGGTTAGGAAAATGGGACTTTCCAAAGTTCCATCAACCTATGGATCAAAGCTGGAAGGGAACTTCAGTGTTATCTATTCCAGACCTTTCATCTGACAGGATGAACAGAGAGATTTTTAACTTGCCCAAGGATACATAGGGAATAAATGGCAAAGTCAGGATTAGAATTTAGATCGTTGGTCTCCTAAAATAGTGGTCCTTCCACTCCCATTGTGCTGCCTTGAATTCTTGATTTTGTGATGAGAAAGATGAGGACTTGGGGTGGAGGGAAAGAATCTCCCAAGACCACCTTTTTGAAGAAGATCTATGACACATTGGTAATGCCTTGACTTGTGTGTGAATTGGATTTAGGTGAAGCAGATTTGCACAAAGCCATCAGCCTCACTCTCTCTTCCAGAGCTATTGATGTCCAGTGAAAAGACGAAAGTCAAGATGATCGGTGATGGCCCAGGATACAGTGGATGACCTTGGCATCTTCAATGTCTTACCAAGCTCTACATGCTCCACAGCACCTGCTTCAGTTGCCTTCATGGCCATTATTGGAATAGAGAATCAAGAAATGACCTAGGTGATGGAAATGCGAGAAAAACAAGGAATACTCTTGTGGCATGCTTCCAGACAACCGAGTGGTGATAAACAATCGACCAATTAATTTACAGTGGAAGAAAAATGTCATCATTTCAATACTACCTTTGACTTTACCATCAAGAATTTGGTGACTGAAAAAATCACTCCAAAATCACAGTTAAGAGACCATATCATGCAGTAGAGAGTCAGTTGTATTTTGGAGTTAGTGGACATAGGATCAAATCTTGGTTCTGCCATATATTTCATATATATAATAACATTGTCTTTAGGCAAATTACCTACCTTCTCTGAGTCTCAGTTTCCCCATCTTCAAAATGAGGGTATTGAACCTAGTAACCTCTAAAGTCCCTAATAGTGCTAAATCTGTGACTCTATGATCATTTCAAGTGCTAACACGCCTAAAAAGTACATCAATTCACAAGGTAAATAACAGTTTTATAAGGCCCAACAGTTTCTAACAAAAGGGTCTATAATATAAAAGAGATTAAAAATCCCTAGTGCAGGCAGTTATTATAGTCTTGGGAGGTTTGGGGGAGGATTTTTCAAAAGGCAGGCACATATGGTGCCTGTTGCAAAGCACAGTAATGCCACAGATAGGGCCTTTTTAGACGTCTTCTCTTGATTAAAAGTCATTTAGGGGCACTATATTTCATCTCCCTCAAAATCATTTGCTGTGGTTAGTACTATTTATCAGTTTCAGATCCTGAAGTAGACCAGAAAGCCATGACACACCACAGCTCTTCTGTTCTGGGGATTAGATATCTTAGACATTCCATTCTTAAAGCTGACTGCGTGCACCCTGGGATATTTTTCTCAAGGATATGCTTGTACCCCTGGAGAGCCAGGCTTGGTGGGGATGGATGAGCTCATTAGGAATGAGATAAGGTATAAAGTTCACTGTATATCCCTCAGATCATTTGAATTAGTGAAAACTTACATGAACTCACTGGATCCTCAGCCTTTAGGATTCCCTAGGGCTTTTTAAGTTGCCTGTGAAAAACAGTCTGGAACACATTTTCTTTCCCTAGAAAACAAGAAAATTAGAGGGCATATTAATATGATGTGAATCTAGAAATGCAGAAAATCTGTAAGTGCAGAGTCCCAATTACACTATGGCTCCTTGACATCTAGGTTTGGGTCAAACCATCCCTTCCTCCTCCCTCCCCAAGAGTAGAATATTTGCCTATACCAGGGGTTCCTAACCTTTTTTGAATCTTAGACCCTTCTGGAAGCCTGTGAGCCCTTTCTCAGAATAATGTTTTAAAATGCATAAGATATAAAGGAAATTAATTGTGTTGAAATACAAAGATCAAAATATCTTTTAAAAAGCTGCTCAAAGACCCTAGGTATGATAGGACCAGCATTTTCCTGTTATATCTTATTTCTTCTCATCCATAACAATGGGAGACTTTGCCTAAAAGAAGACAAAGCTCTTCCTGTAACCTGATTGGTCTCAGGCTTCTTGATGTAGCATCTTGATAATCTAAAGGCATCAAAAGTCCCAGGTAGGTAGAGTCTAGGCATCTCAGATTTTGTGGATTTCTGAAGATCACACAGTTTACCATGTCCTTTACTGTATCCTTCCCTGTTGAGCAAACAAGTTCCTGTATGAAGACAAGAGGGACCACATACATAGAAGTTAAATACCATTGCATCCTTGTTTCATATCCTTGCTTGTTAGGGCAAAGTAAACCTCCTTTTGTTAATCATTCAGTGACTTGTGATTGCCATATTTCATCTCAACCTCAGATCTAATCTAGGAGAGTATTGGCATTAGAATCAAAAGGGAAACAGGGTTGGAGTAAACAAAAGAAGTATGACTGGACCACAGAGCATATAGAGGGGAGTAATGTATAATTAGATTGGAAATGTTGAATGGAGCCAGTTTGTAAAGAGCACTAAATGCCAAGCAAGTATTTATATTTGATCTTAGTATTAGGCATTGTTGTTTGTCCATTTTCTAAGAGGACCAGTGACATATAAAGGGTGATGATTTGTAAGTGAATTGAATTTGTGAGGCAGAGCTCTGCAAAGGCATCAGCCTCACTCTCTCCTTCAGAGTCACTGGAGTCCAGTGGCAGCGCATTAGTTCAGATGACTTGCAATGGCCCAAGATTAGCCAGCGGAGTTTATTAAATAGGGGGAGTGACACAGTCAAATCTGCACTTTAGGGTGTTTGGCAGTTGAGAGAAGGATGGATTGAAATAGGGAGACACCTGAGGCACAAAGACCAACTGGGGAACAACTGCAATAATTTCAGGGAGGAGGCCATAGACAATTGGATCATAACCCCTAATTCTGAGGAGAAGAGTGATGGAAGAGATGATAGGGAGGAAGAACAACAAAGAGTTGAGGATGACTCCAAGC
The DNA here is from genome assembly GCA_023548195.1 of Bettongia penicillata ogilbyi. NCBI lineage: Eukaryota > Metazoa > Chordata > Mammalia > Diprotodontia > Potoroidae > Bettongia > Bettongia penicillata. Next base: position 655,845 of record JAJHZJ010000042.1, read on the forward strand.
TTGCTAAATGGGGGTAGTGGGAGGATGGTAGTACCCCAGAATCACTTAGAAAGAAACCTCTAATTCAAGCATCTGTCTTCTCATTATATGACCAAGGTATTTAAGCTTCAGCTTCAATATTTGACCTTCCAGTGAATAGCTTGAATTAATTTCTTTAAGTATTGAATGTCTGACATCCTTGCTGTCCAAGGGACTCTCAGAAGTCTTCAAAAGCTTCAATTCTGGGATGCTCAACTTTCCTTATAGAGTAGACTTGTTCTATTTGACTTCTAAGGTTGGGGGTGGGGAGCTAGAATTAAACTATGGTGGCATGATTCAGTCAACAGAATACTGTCTGTGTAGTCAACGGCATGAAGTTATAGCTCATTTCTGATATTTACTATGTGGGTTACCTTGGTCAAGGCCTTTAACCTCATAGGTTCTTGGTTTCCATATTGGTAAAATGAAAGAGTTAGTCTAGAACATAACCTCTTAAGGTCTTTCCACTGCTGAATCTAGGATAGTAAGTTGTAAAAGGCAAACTTAAGGTTGACCTAAGGAAAAATGTCCTAACAAGTAGAAGTGTCCCAAAGAGGAGTGGTCTGTTTAAGAAAGTGGTGAGTTCCCACTTGTCAGAAGTCTCCATCAAAGACCAGATAGCTATTTACTGGGTTATTCTTGACGGAATTGTTTTTGAATGCATTAGACTCTGAGGTCCGTTCCAATTCTTATATTCTGCAGCATTTGACCAGTAAACTAATTTCTTTGCCTGAACTTTTCACCAACATCTCCAAATTAAAAATATTTTACCTGTCAAAAAACAAGAAAATTGTCTTTGTCTGGAAAAAAATCTCTGTTGCCTTAGAAGAAATGAAACAGGTGAGTACATAATGAGAAGAGTTTCTTTTCACTAAATAATGTATAGTCTATCATCAGAACTAAGCATTTGCCATTTGGAAGCAAAAGAAAATGTTTTAATTCAAGCAATTTCGAAGCTATGTTATTCTGGTTACAAGCACTGTGAATATCATTAAGTCAATTCTCACTTTTCTGTTCTAATAATTCCTGTGCCAGGAATAGCATGGATAACTGAAATCTATAGATAAGCCAAATAAATAGTTTACAACAATTCTCCCACAAAGCTATCTGAATCACTAATGAGTAGTGAAAAAAGACCAATTTCAGATTGTCTCATTTTTTCACAGTCATCCTCTGCTGGATATATTATTGAGTAATAAAAATGCCAAAAAAAAATTAAGAAAAGAAGAGAAGCAAATGACCCCTGTATCCCACAAAAGGAATTCAATTAATCCTTAAATGATCAAGAGTTGATTTGAGGAAAAGATATACAACATAAGCTAAAGAGATTCCAGGGGCTCCTACTAGGGCAGTACTGTGATCATTATCTTCAAAAGCCAAGGAACACTGAGCACATCTCAGACACATTTTAGCTTTGATCAATTTCCTGTCTCAGGATATAGGATATTGGAAAAATAGGGAACATTGATTGTGGAATGGCTATACAAATTGTGGTACATTGATGCAATGGAATGATATTGTGCCATAAGAAAGTATGAATACAAATAATACAAAGAAGTGTGGGAAGATATATTAGTTATTGCAAAGGAAAGTAAGAAGAACCAGGAAAACAATATACCGATTGCCTGTAAGATTAGAAATGGAAATATCAATAATAAAACAATAGAAACTGAATGCTGTGGAATTATATTGACCAAGCTTTGACCCAAAGAAGAAATATGAGAAGGTATCTTCTCCCTTCTTTGCAGGAGGTGGAAAATATTATCAGTTAATAAATATTTATTGAATGCCTACTGAGTGCCACATAATGTCCTAGGAGCTAGGGATACGAAGAAAGGAAAAAGACAGTCTTTGCTCTCAATGAGCTCATAGTTTAATGGTGGAGATAAGGTGCAAACAACTAGGCAAGTTAAACTGGAGATGCTCAACAAAGGGAATTTGAATTAGAGGAGATTGGGAATAGCTTCTTGCAAAACATAGGATTTTAGCTGTGACGTGAAGGAAGCTAGGGAAGGAAAGAAGTGAAGATGAGAAATAAGAAAATTCTAAAAAGGGAGGAAAACCAGCAAAAATTCCCCGAGTATGGAGGTGGGATTTCTTGTTCAAGGAAGAGCAAGGAGGCCAGTGTCATTGGAACACAGAATATATGTCTGAGGGGGCTTTAAAGGAAGGGTGGAATGTATGGTATAAGACTGCAAAGATGGTGGGAGAGGAGAAGGTTATGAAGGGCATTCAATACTACATAAGGAATTTTATATTCATTCCTGGAGATGATAGAAAGCCCCTAGAGTTTATTGAGTAGAGGGGCCAAAGAATAGGAACATTTAGTTGGCAGCTGAGTGAAGAAAAGACCGGAGTGGGGAGAGAGTTATGGCAGACCAACTAGCAGGCTATTAGAACAGTTCAGGAATGATTATGCAAGCGTAGCATTAATTTTAAAGATATTATATGTGGAGATAATTTGAGGATACTAGGTTTCCCAGAAGAACATTAAGTGTCCAATTAAACAAATTAAATTGAACAATTCAAATGACAAACAACAAATTCAGAAACTGATTAGGAAAAAGGTTTTCAAATAGAATGGTGAGGGAATGTGAATAATACAAAACTGTTCTTCACTCACCAGAAACCACAGAAGGGAATGGAAAATATATTCTGAAAAATAAGAAAAATTACAATTAATAATGGCATACTCTGCAAACGAGGCTAATCACCAATGGAAAAAGATGAATATTCAATAAAAGTATCATATGAAGGATTCCTCAAAAACTATGAACAGGTTATTTCTTTTGCAAATACCCTAGACAAAAGAAACACAGAAAAGGTAAACAAATACCGCTATCAAGAAAAGCAAAGTTACAAAATAAATTATTCCATCTCTAGAAATTATTAAAAAAGAAAAAAAAGACAGAAAGCTATCCAAAAGACTAAAAATAAGAACATTAATAACTAAATAACAGCCGAATGATCATTAAGAATTTTTTTTTTCCGAAAGAACACAAAGAAATAAATATAAAAACAGACCTCTGATAGGAGAAGTGATAGTAGAGAAACAGGCTTGAGAAACTATGGACTACAACTCACAACCACCCTCTTCTCAGTTGTATCATTTTGTGTATGTGTGGAACTACACTGCAGGTATGGGAGTGAGCATAGAAAGGGGAAAGGAGATAGAAAATAGAATGGAATATGGTAAATATTGTTGAAGGAAAATAATTCCCATTATATCTCAGGATGAAGAAAAGCTATAGAACAATAGATGACATGAGAAAGAAAATGAATGAAACCAATAGAATGAAAGAGTGACAAATTGGATAAGATTAAAAAAACTATTGCTTATTATAAATAGGCCTAAGAAATTTTAAAGAAACAGAATAAAAATGAAGAACTTGAACAAAATTTACTGTATTTTTGGTGAATCCAAAAAAGATCAGGATTAAGAATCATATTTTCATATAAAGCAAAAAAAACCTCATGAGTAGAAATTAAAAAAGAAAACCAATATCAAAATAAGTGAAAGTAAATGTTGCCCAATTACAAAGCACAAGCATAGCCTAGGAGAGGAGACAGAAGAAACTTCACCCTACCAACCCATTCCGTTGCTATTTAAAACCTCCAGGGAGGGTGGCATGTTTTCACCTCATCCAAAAGACTTGCCCCTCCAGATTCAGAGGAAGGCATTCACACTCTGTAAAGGTCTGACAGTGTGTTAACACATTGTTAGCATATTACCACCTCATCATCTATGATTACATCATGTCACTAAATCAGTTGAACTGGGCTAGGGGATGGGGAGAATTAAATTTCCACCTTCTATTAACCATTAGCAATTGACAGAAAAATGTAGAGAACATAAAATCCCACTTGTCCTTTGATAATTAAAAGAAAACATTAGATACACCAAAGCTGTCTTAAAGACTCTTCTTCAACAAGGCATGTCCTTTTCATATGTCCAAACGATCCATGATTCCTTGAAAGATGTAACATCCACAAGGTTTCAGGGAGATGCCTGGGCACTCCTATCTCATTTGGTAGAACTAGATGGGGAAGGGTATTGATAATCACAACACCCCAGGAGATGAGCCAACAAAGCTTTTCTTCATTCTACCCAAGTTTCCTTACTCTTCCAGTTTGGGCTTACCTTGATAATGCGATGACACAAGGATCATGCAGTTGTGCCAAAAATATCTACTAATACACAGTCAGAAAATGGCTATGGCCATGCAGACATATGCTCATTTGAGGCATATATGTCATATGCTCTTTATGAATAAATGAACAAATAAATGCATAGTCTGGGTGAATTCCTATTTATAAGGCACTGGAATCAATTGACCCAATCTCATCTAGCTCAATACCACTCCCTTGTCTTCCTTTGCTCTCCAAATGAGCACTGAGTACAGAGGAGATCTGCGTGGATCTGGGCCAGGTATTTTCAAAGGTCAAATTAGAAGCTAAAAAAGTAGTGGCTTGAGAACCATCTTCTAATAATGGTGTTCCCAAGTGCCACCATGTGTCTGTGGACCAAGATATTGAGATAGGGATTAGATTAGAAGCTCAGAAATTTCAATGAGATAGGCAAAATGTGATACAATGTTATACTATAGATAGGACACAAGAACTTTTACTTACTTTTTCAAATTTCTTCCATTTTTGTGGTTTCTGAGGTTACAGTGAAATCCAAGCCTCTTTGGGTTCAAGTTCATGTGCTCTTGACAAAATATGACTTCCTGTGTTAAAAGAAGAAAGTTGTAGCTAAGAAAAAATAAATGAGGACAATTTAGTTTTTAACTAAAGCTATTTTACAAGTTATATATAAATGAATTGGTATCTCATTTCCCTGAAAATACATTGGAAATAGGGTATAAAAATCTGGAAGGAAAACAGTAGGGTTGAAAAGACTGTCTTGTTTATCTAAGTCCTATATCCTTATATAATACAGAAGCTCTGGAAATCCTAAATTTGGTAATAAGTCAGGAGAATAGAACAAGCAAATGGGGCAAATAATAAGAATATCTATCCTAAGACAGGATAGCTGGAGTTGGAAAGTACTTATGTTGTGTATTATAATGGCCTTTACATCTGGCAACTGAGTCCTTCCAAATCTGCTACCCTTTTCCCAAGATGATCTGGTTATATGTTTGCTTCTTATTGGCTATTCTCATTTGGGTCTTCTATCAAAGCTGCCATGACTTTGAAATAATCTAGTAAGTCATGTTGCAGAAATGAGTTCCCCAGAACACTCTTGGGGGAAATGGAGGCTACAGGGAACTTTAATATCATCACAGTAGGAGCCAGAGTTTTCTGCTTCATCAACTGTCATTCACTGAATTCCTTGTTACTGGCTGTCACTATGTGTTCTGAGAATTTATATCCATAGATTACAGCTATCTGCAAAACATTTGGATCTGTGTGCATTTGTCTCTGGCATTTGCCGTTACTATGGTACCAAGCTGCTCAGACAAAGACATTAGAGATGCACTTGGCCCTGATCTCTTCCATTTCAACAAAGAGAGGTCAAATGGAGAAAGTGTAGAGTAGCCAGGATAATTGACTTCTGGCTTTTCTGAGCAATGCTCATGGAATACTTGAATAGAAGGATAGTTTTACACCTGTCTTACAATGGAATTGTATCCAAGGAAGGGTAGATCTCAGGAGGGAGAGACCTAGAGTCTAAAACATTGAATCAAGGTTGATATGATTTAACTTTTCCCTGCCAGACTGCAAGATACAAGTGACACACACTTTTAAAAGTATAGAGACTACCGATAACTGGAACCTACTTCCAGTATTTGTCAGTTGTCCAGCAGGGTTGTTCCATGGCTTCCATAATGGTTAGTTCAAAGAAACAATGGTATCTCCTGGGAGACAGCATACTGTAATAGAAGGAATAACACTGGATGCAGAACTGAAAGTCATAGGTTCAAATCCCAGCCCTGTCTTTTACCACCTATGTGACTGAAAGTAATACACTTAACTTTTTTGGCACTCAGTTTCCCCATCTGTAAAAATAAAGGCTTCAGACTAGAAAATCTTCAGGGTACCTTCTAGCACTAAATCAATAATTCTATCACCATTGCTAATAGAAATAAGCACTACAAAGGGATATAATGTTAACATTTTCCCCTACTGGCACTCTAGCATTGAGTGATCCCTGACAAGATATTAGAAAATGGAAAGAGAATTAGCTGAGAGACGATGAGTAACAACAGAAGAATTTCAAGTAGCTAAGTGTAAGAGATTTGAAGTCAGGACTCAGGGTGTGATTTCTGGGTATCTGTCCCTCTCTGACTATGTGACTTTGACTACCACTTAATCCTTGTATTTCTGTTGTCCTGCTTAAATCTTGTGGAGTGAGTAAGAATTTCTCCCTGGCATGTCTTTATTCAACAAAAAAATCTTTGTTGATGAAGAGCTATGTACAGGACTCATTGCTAGGAAGGATAAAAAAAAAGATGGATAAGCTATCCTTTCTGTCCTTTAGATGTTCTATTCCACTTCAGCACAGAAACATTTATTACTTTCCAAGACATGTACACAGGTAACTTTTTTTTTAAAGCCAGACCATTGATTTCGTGACGTAGTGAACTCACAGTGGCAAACTTGCTTTATGTTGGTAAAAGTGCAGAATTCTCACCTGCTCTGAGGCATGTAGTCTCTGTGAGTTGCCTAGGACACTGAAAGGTTAATTATCTTTCCCAGGGTCTCACAGCCAGTCTTACCCCACAGAGATGGGGCTTGCACCCAAATATGCCATGACTCTGAAGCCAGCTTCCTAACAACTATCCCCGTAGTCTCTCATAAATAAATAACAGTAATGCAAATATAGACATATATATATGCATATATGTGTGCATGTATGAGATAGAGAGAGAGAGAGAGAGAGAGAGAGAGACAATGTCAATCAACAAGCTACTGGAAGGATCAAGACTTGAACAATACTCTGCCTTCCTCCCGAAAGTGGCCAAAATATCTGATGCTCAAGTCAAAATTAAGAATAGAAAATAGATACTAGGGACATAGAAGTGAAAAGTGAAGTCATGGGGAAAGCCAACCAACATTGCTAAGGAAGAGAGATAGAAAAGAAGAGGGCTGAGATGACAGCCATGGTAGAAGAAGGAGGCAGAAGGAAGAAAAGACAAGGAATGAAACAGAGATGAGCCACCAGAGAGCTGGGGAGAGAACCAGGAACATGTAGCATCATGGAAGACAAGTGAAGAAAGGCCATCAAGAAGAGGGCCGTGGTCATTAGCAGCAACATTGCAGAATGAGATGTAAAGAAGTGGGACCAGGAGCAAGTACAAAATCCTCTTTCTATAAATTTAAGAATTTAAGGAAGAAGAAAGAATATTAACATGAGGGGATTACAAGGCCCAGGGAAGTATTTTTTTTTAATCCAATACACTTTAAAAATAATTTTAACTTCAGTTTGCAAGCAAGGGTATTCAAATATATGAACTACGCTATAAAAAAATGAAAAATGTGGAAAATAAATATGTAACATGAGATCAAATGCCCTCCTACCCCCAGGAGAGTTAAATGAAGGCATGCTTCTGTAATTTCCATTATTTGCCAACTATTAGCCCCTCCCCCCACAAAACAATGTATAGTGACTTTAATACTGTAATATCCACATTGGCCATATAAACTCAGTTTTTCATATATATACATTATATATATATATATATATATATATACACATATATATTTACTTTGCTTACAACACGGATTAGTTGGTGTCATTGCTGTGTTTAGTTTTGTGCTCTTTGTTATGATATGCTGATAGCGGGACCACTGTGTCAAAGGGTGTAGACATTTCTGGAACTCATTGCATAATTCCATATTGCTAAACAAAGGGTTTGGACAGTTCACAACTATTGGAAATGTAATAGCCGGTCTATCTTTTTACTCTGACTATGCTAATTTTCTGTGGAAATTTAGAGTTCTATGGAATCTCAGAATTTTTACATTTTCATTTCCTCTAAATATTAATGATTCCAAATATTTGAAATGTGATCATTGATAGTTTGTAAAAGTGAGATTTCTGTTGTTGTTATTGTTGCTAATTGCCTGTTTATATCTTATTAGTAGATAATTGGACTTATAAGTAGGAAAATGACGATTTGGTAATGGTTAAAAATTAGGTTAGTCAGTAGAGCAGATTCAGTAAATAACATTCAGAAAAAATCATAGTAGTATATGTTCTGTGAATTCAAAGATCCCAGCTGCTAGGGTATGGATTCACTATACTATATATTTCTAAACAAGAGAAATAGTGGCTCCCAGATAGAAGATAAAATTGACTATTTTGATTACATAAAATTTAAAAGATTTGTATAACCAATACCAATGGCATTGAAATGAGGACAACAATTAATTGGGGGGGAATCTTTACAAGTTTCTTGCTAAAAAAGTCTCATTTCTAAGATATTTAAGGAGCAAATTCAAAGTTATAAGGAGTCATTTCCCAATAGCAAATTGGTCAAAGGGTATGAAAGAAATAGTTCTCAAAGAAATCCAATCAACACAAAAAAAGTGGCAGGGGGGAATGCCTGAAATCACTAATAGAGACATGCGAATTAAATCAACTCTGAGGTTCCATCTCACACTCAGATTGGCAAAGATGACAAAAAAAATTAAAAAAAGATACTCTGGGATTAAAGTCACATTAGTGCATTGTTGGTAGGCCATGCATTGGTACAGCCATCCTGAAAAGCAATTTAGAATTATATCATGAAAGTCATTAAATTGTGCAACCCCCTTGAATTGGTGGCCTCTATCCTAAAGACATTAGAGAAAACAAAAAAGACCTGTAAATGCAAATTTTTTACATTTTTTTTTTTGTCATGGCAAAGAACTAAGGAGTTACTATTCAATTGGTAATAGCTGGACAAACATGGTCATAAGAATGTAATGGAGTATTATTGCTTCATAAGAAATGGTGAAAGGGTTGGTATCAGAGAAACCTGAGAAGACTTGTATGAATTGATGCAGAATGATATAGAATGAAGGGAGCAGAATCTGAAGAATAATTTATATAAAAACATTTAAAAGAATAAAATACTTGGAAAGACCTCAGCAATTCAATTAATGCAATGACTACCCCCAATTCTAGAGGAGAGGTGTTGAAGGATGACAAATGTCACCAGACAGAAAGGTGATGGACTCAAGATACAGAATAGGCAGATATTTTTGAACAAGTCCAATGTGAGAAATTATTTTTCTTGACTGAATATATGTTTTGAAAAGGGGGAAGGATTTCCTTTTTTTTGAAGTGGGAGAATGAAAAGAATTGGGAGGTAGATGGTAAATAGGGATGAAGTTCCCCTCCCCCAACGAGAACACAAGAAGAGAGAATTACAAAAAGAAACAGCTTTGAACTTTGCATGTTAAATTTATTAAATATTTTAAAGCAAAAGCAAGCTCTACACAATGATAGAGTTACAGTTCTTTACATAGTCTTCCTCCTATGTTCTACAATGCATGTGGAATGCTCATTTTATTTACTGTTTATTAAATTCACAATTTAAATGAAAAAAATGAACAAAAGGGAGAAGAGAATGGCTTTAACTGATACATTTGCATAAGTTCCTTATAAATTCTGGATGACACATTTTTGACAGAAATATTTGAAATAAAGGTTTTTCCCAATCTGTTTCTTTCCTTCTTATTCTGGATGCATTGCATTTTTCTGTGCAAAAGATTTTAATTTTTATAGAATCAATTTAATCTACTTTGTCTATTATAGTTTACTCTAAGCACAATGTATTAAGAGTCTGTCCAACCTCTGTGACTGTGAAAAAATATAACAATCCCTTTTAATGACATTTTAAAAATATTTAAATTGTCCATTTGAAATTTAATGTAGTGTATAGCATTAAATTATGCTCTGTTCCCATTTTTCAATGAATATTTTTGATAAATACTTTTCCTAGAATTTTTCCATGTTAGGTTCATTGAATATTAAACTACCATGTACATCTATAAGCTAATAATTGTACATCCTATTCCTCATCTATTTTTCTAGTTACAATAACAGATTTGCTAATAGGTGCTTCATAATATAGTGTGAAAACAGAGATTAGGTTTCCTACATTCTTTGACCTTAAGTATAATTTATATAGATCTTTTTAACTTTTTGCTTTTCATGCAAGCCAGGCAGCATGATCTTGACCTCAAGTTGGGAAGAGTTGGTTTCAAATTCAGTCTTAGATTTGAAGCCAGGTGACCTGGGATAAGTCACTTAACTTTTCTAAACCTTCATCTTTCTTCTTTCTAAATGGAAATAACAATAGCACATACCTCACACAGTTTATGAGAAGATGAAAGTAGATAATGTGAAAGGGAGTAGTAGTTTTGAAAAACCTATCTCAATCAATCAACAGAGTAAACTAAGTTTTATGGAATTTAACATAAGCTTATCAAAAATGTGACCAGTCTCTTAATTTGAAAGGTTCATAGGATCATAGGATCATTGCATAAATGGCAAATGGCACCACATAGGAAGCACCTTGTCATTAGGAGAGACTCAGAAGAGTCAGATCTCTTGGGCTACATTAGCCATAGTAGTAACAATATCTTCAGACCTGTAGCTGCAGATCATATAGTATTTCATCAGGAGCTGATATACATCAAAGAAAGTTAGCTTTCCAAGAGTGACCCCTTGGAACAGGGAGAAGTGTTAGCTATGGTTTCTACCAAGGCATTGATTATCAGACACTAGGAGATACTTTTGTCCACAGGGAACTTCTTGAGTATTCTATGAAGTGAGAAAAAGACTTTCAGTAACCATTTGTAAGCTACTCTTTCGTTACTTGTATTCTCTACGTATGCATCTCTCTATCATTTAATTTTAGATTTGAGCCTTTGTGTGCGAAAGGGGAGAATGTGACTGCAGTCGGGATGACTACTGTTCTTGTTGTACCTTCTCAATATCTTTTCTAAAAGTTAATTAAATCTGACTGGCCAATTGTCAATAGAAAGTACATCAGTGGAAAAATGTAACAGTACTAGAAATCCAGTTACTCAGGGCTACCCCTGAACCTCAAGTATTACAGTCAACCATCCTCTGGGAACTCAGCCAGCTTATGTTAAGTCATATTAGAGAAATAACTCTGAAGTGAGTACTACTTACACAAAACACTGTACAGAGTCTTTATAAATGTCACCTATTATGGCTCCATGTAAATTTTGTTATTATTTCATCTGATTCTACAAAGGAACATCATCTTCACTATATTGGTGCAATCTAACTATGAACAATAAATACCACTCTAATTATTCAGTCTTTCCTTGATTCCTATAACAACTGTATATGTCACTTATAAATTGTGGTATGCTAATTTCTGAGTATTTAATACTTTTTTGACATTATTTAAAATGTTTTATTTACCTCTATCTTTTTTTCCTGATTTTTTTTGTGATTTATAGAAAATGGGAACATCTTACTAATACCAATATTCTACCAGTATTATTATGTTATTAAGAAATAGAATACAATTATTCCCCTTCCCCAAAATGAAAACATATATCACACAGATGGTAATGGAGAGGTTCATGTTAAGTGTAAACAGGCTATTACATATAACTAAAGAAGAATTCTAAAGGAGTTAAAAAAGATCTCATCACAAAAATAATGATAAAAAGAAAGATGGCAAGGTGTTCATTTGACAGTCAAAACGAACCACTGGCACCCATGAAATGACCAAAGAAAGTGATGAAGGCCTGTGGCAGCTTATTAGGTAAAACCCCTGTGACAAACATGGGATGATATGAATGAGAGTTACACAAGATGGGCAGGAATGCAGGAGTGAGTGGGGACACTCAAATTCGTTAGATCATAGATCCCTATGAGAATTTGAGAAGTTGCGGCAATATTAGTAATTTTGTGGTTTTATCTTATATTCTGCTATGCAAGTAAAGCTTTCCACTGTTTTGATTGATTTCCTTAGGTTTTCTAAATACCCACATACTCATATGTGCCTTTTTTTCCTTTTTCTTCACAATAGAACACATCATGTTATATTGTGTCAAATATCTTTTTTCACATCATTAGATCATCATACGATTATTTTTGTTATTAATATGATTTATCTGGCTAATTGTTTTCCTAACATTGAAATAGAATTGTCATTCTCATATAAAACTCACTTAATTTTAATGAATGTACTTTTGGTTTACTGTTGTACTTTAACAATATTTTCATTTTGACATTGATATTCATTTGTATCTTTTTTCTAACATATTTTTTCTTATAAAAAGGACTTCATATAGTGCTGTCTTTATATGTTAATTTCTCCCTGGACCTTAGCCATCACTTCCTATATATTTCTTTGGTTATGTAAATTTGTTCAACTTTATTTTTTTCTCTTTTTTGCTAATATAAGAACTCAGGAGGGAAAGTACTTCAAAGGACTGATTTAATAGTATATAATAAGTTTTAGAGTATTATATGTCACTATCTTTGATGCAATTTTTTGTTATTTTAATTTTGTCTTTTACCCACATCATTCCTAACCAAATTACTTTTTTAGTTTCAATTTAGGCCTATATCTTCTGATTACATTCTTCCTATTTAAATTGCATGTTAGTCTGTAAAAGTTATGTATATAATTTTATTTTTTGCAATTGTAAGTTATGGGTACCCTAATCTTTGATAAATTTTGTGTGTGTCCAAAGATATTTGAATAAGAAGTAAATTGTTTCTGAAAGTTATTTTCTTTTTTTTTTCAGTTATTTGTTGTTTATTCAGTATTTAGGGTTAGTATGACACTTGAAGAATTGGTTGCGTTGTTGTACATATACAGATCTTTTTATATAATATGGAAATTTACAACTATTGACATATATATATTATAGGCAGACAAAATCAGGTCCTCTAGAAAGGTGATACATGGGGGCCATGCTGTAGTGCTCTAATGGAGGGGAGCACAAAGGTAATCGACGCATCAATAAAGAATTACTACTGTATGGCGTTTTGTATCCAGGAGTGTTGTCTTCTGGACCTAAGGGAACCTGTAGCACCTACATACAAAGCAGGTAGTTTATATACCTGTGGGGCACTGGCTCTGCTTGACACCAAACACTGAGACTGTACAGGTCATATTCAGCATCATATACAAACTACAACAGGGTTCTATTCCCCATTTCTAACTTCAGGAAGAAACTAGAGTGTGTTCACAGGTTTTGACACTTTTGGTGTTTGGTCACTAATCAGAGAAAGGATTTGGTCTAGAGAAGCAGATCATACGTAACCCCTCAACCCCCGTCCTGTTCTCTTTATGGCAGCACATTCAAAGGCTTTAAAACTGCAGCTCCTTCTGGATTCCCCAAAGAGTATCTGCGCTCTTCTTTAAACGGCTCTCCCCATCCGGATTCAGGTTGACCTTCACCACATCTGAAATGCCATTCTGCCCCAAGACACATGGGACACTAAGAAAGATATCCTCTTTAATGCCATATAGGTCCTTAATCGTGGTGGAAATTGGATGCACTCTCCTAAGAGTCTTCATAATGCTTTCTGCCAGATCTGCCACAGACAAGCCAGTGGCCCAGGAAGTGTAGCCCTTCAGTTTGATTACTTCATAAGCACTTTCAACCACCTGTTTATGAACATCTTTCCAATTCTCTGTATCAGCATCAGTTCCCAAAGAAGGATGAAGATTCTTTAGAGACACACCAACAACATTCATACCGCTCCACACAGGAATGCTGGCGTCACCATGTTCCCCAAGGACCCATCCATGACAACTTAAAGAATGGACACCAAGTCTCTCCCCCATTAGGTAACGGAAACGGGCAGAATCCAGATTGCAACCACTTCCAATAACACGGTGTTTAGGAAAGCCACTTAGCTTCCAGGCCACATATGTCAAAATATCCCCTGGATTGGAAACAATAAGCAGCTTGCAATGAGGGCTGTATTTAACAATAGTGGGAATGATGAATTTAAAGATATTCACATTACGCTGGACCAAATTAAGACGACTTTCTCCCTCTTGTTGACGTGCCCCAGCTGTAACAATGACCAGCTTTGAGTTTGCAGTCACACTGTAGTCTTTGCCAGAAACAATCTTTGGTGTTTTGAGGAACAGGCTGCCATGTTGGAGATCCATCATCTCTCCCTTTAGTTTGTCTTCTATTACATCAACTAGGGCAAGTTCATCAGCCAATTCCTTTGTTAAGATACTAATGGCACCCACCAACCCCAACAACAGTGATCTTGTTCTGGGGAACCTGGTCCTCCTTCAGGACATTCAAGATAAGCTGATCCTTGACAGATGATGCCATTTTGGAGGGTAGCTGTGGGGATAGCTGGTCAGGTTGCGAAAGTTCTGAGATAGATGTGAGGTGGCTGCTCCCAGGCTCACACTTCATTTTCTCTATATGTTTATCAAATCTATTTTTATTATGATGTCCAATTCCAAAGTTTTTATTTATCTTTGTTTGACATATTAAATTCAGAGTATTGAAATCTCTCATTATTAATGCTTTTGAATTATTTTATAATAAAGCTTATTTTTCTTAAATATTTAGTTGTCACGAAATTAGACACATATACTATAATATACATATTATCTAGGTTGTATGTATACATATATATGCATGTATGCACAAATATAACTATGTATATATGTGTGTGTGTAATGCCTATGGTTTCTCTAATAATGACATAATTTCCATTCTGAATTTGTTCAAGTAATCGAAAACCTTTGAACCTATTTTCTCATCAAAAATGAGGCCTATGACCTCTGAGGTCCTTTGGAGCTCCAAACCTGTGATCTTAGAGCCTATGATCTCTCTTAATCCTTTGTCACTAAAGAGGCAGGCAAGCTTCAATTGTTGCTAAATCTTTCAATCATGTCTGACTCTTCACAGTCCTATGGACAATAGCACACCAAAACTGTCTGTGGAATTTTCTTGGCTAAGACACTGGAGTGCTTTGCCATTTCCTTCTCCAGTGGATTAAGGCAAATAGATGTTAGGTGATTTGCCTAGGCTCACATAGCTAGTAACCGTTTGAGGCAGGAATTAAACTTAGGTCTTCTGGTCCAGTGCTCTATCCAATGAGTCATCTAGCTGGCCTCTGAATTTCTTTTCTCTCATCTTATATGGTTTATATGATCTCTCTTAACGGTTTGTCACTAAAGAGGTGGGTAATGCAGTTTGGTTGAAATACTAAGGTGCCCTAATAGAGAAATAAGAAATGGAATAGGCAAAGCAGGTTAAGCCACCAGACCAATTTGAGTGCAACTTCTGTCCAGACACTGGTGGGTACAACCAAGGATCATGCACCCCAGAGCCTTGGGCATAACAAAATGCCACAGACCCCCAGTCCTTCCAGTCAAGCCCCAGTAACCATCATAGAGAGGAGCAACCCTTGTGGAAGAGAGCCCATAATCCTACTTACCAGTAACATGAACCATCAACACAATGCGATGGATAGCCAGGTAAGCCCTAGAACTCCAAGAACAGAAAAACCCCCAAGGTCACTCACCCAACTTCTGAACACACCCCTATAGCCATTACCTGAAGAAGCAACACTTGGAGAGACTTGAGTTGGCAACTACATACACAAGTCCTTAGATCCTTTATTATTTAGTAGCTTCTGTTACGGAAGAACTAGAAAAGAAAATGTTATCACCAAAATATTGTGCCTTATCAAATAATTCAACATTAGAAACAGAATAGTTTTAAAAGTGAAAATAGTATTAAAGAAGATGTACTACCATCTGATTTACTGCTGTATCCTAAGGACCAGTAAGAGGTTAAAAATTTTTCCAGGGCAATACAGTAAACAAATGTTTCAAGTAGGATTTGAACTCTAGTCTTCCTGACCTCAAAGAGTTTTCCACAAAGAACGCGTTAAACAAAAAATACTTATTGAATTGAATCAAATAAGATATGAAGTATTAATGCAAAATACATGCCATGAAGACCGGAATTTTTTGATCTTAATAATAGTTATATTACTCTTTAATGTCCTGCAAAGCATTTTGCATATATGATCTCTTATATACAACAATGCTATAATATATATGTTACTATTATACCTTTTTTATTGATAGGAAAACTGAGGCTGAGAGAGATCAAATACTTTGCCCAGGGTCATTCAGCTCTCTAAGAAAGAATTCAAACTGATGGTCTATCCATTATATCAAATTGACTTTTCCATAATATGCATTTATGAAAACTATTATTAAGAATTTCCACTCCCCCATCCCCAATGTGTTGCATGTTAAGAAGTTTCTTAACTTCTTTTCTCCCCATTCTCTCTCTCTGAATATATTGCATACACATGACAAACCTATCTAGAGCTGCTGTGATCCATGCACTCAGGTTTCCTGTTTAGTGAGGAACCACAGCAAGAAACTCAATTTCTTTAAGTACTCTGGAGATTTGGATGCCTTGGTAAGATTAACCTCTCCACAGTGTTCTCAGATTCAATCAGAAAAAAATAATTGCCCACCAGTCCCACCTCCAGCATGGCCCCAACCATTGCTGTTCCCCCTGGAAGAAAATAGATTGATAATTCACTTTTTTTTAGTAGGCTCTATTTTGTGTTTTTGCCAAATGTAGACTTTTAAATTTCTGAAGCACAATTCTAAAATTGACTGGATCTGTTTGCTTTTGGTTTCCTCATCTGTTATATCCACTAGCTGAAACAATTCCAAAAAGTTGATTCAGCCAAGGACACCTAATCCTCTTAAAGCCTCAGGAGGACATCACTATACTTGGTTCAGATCTACAGAAAATGCAATCTAATTTCCCAAATTTGTTGAATGGAAGGGTAGGAATTGTTTATTTTATACCATCTGCCCCAGGCACTGAGCTTATTCATTTTTTTTTCTCTAAACTGAGCTTTGAAAGTTTTTTAAAATATCATTAGTATTTTTGCAAGCCTTACCCCATTCTGAGCTGTGGTCTTGCAGACATTGGACTACATACATTTCACTGGGCTAAACAACATTAACAGAAATGTTGATTATGATGATGATAAGGATGAAGACGATGAGGAGAAAAATGATAGTTGGTATTTATATAATGCTTGAAGATTTTCAAAGCATTTTACAAATGTATCTCACAAAGACCCTGGGAGATAAGTGTTATTATTATCCCCATTGAGGAAACTGAGATAAATAAAATTTAGGGGATTAGCTCGTGTCTGAGGTCAAATTTGAACTCAGATCTTCCTGACGCTGAGTCCTGTGCTCTATCCATTGAATCATGTAGCTAATTCTCATCACATTTTCCAGAAGGCTGTCTGAAGAGCCCACAGAATGGTGATATCCCCAGGAGGGGATGGAAAGATGCACTGTACAAATCAAGAACTTTTTCACTGACTGAATGAAGATGTTATGGACAAGAACACTCATAGAGAGAAGAGTAACAAAGCAGATTTAGGAGAGGAAAGATCGGGTGCTTTGGCTGCAATTCGGAGAAAGAAGAGCACCATTTGGAATCAAGCTGCAGATGCAGTGTGGCGACTCCAGAGGCAAGGCAGGGCTCTTTAGAAAGAAATTCCAAGACTCAGAAGACAGGACAACCCGTTTACACCTGAACCTATGAATTCCAAAATATTATGCTTCATCTGTTCTTCCCAACTCCCACTGGGCATGCTGGGAAAACCAGAGGAATTAAAGTGGAATTTGATAAAATTTCCTGGGAGTTGTAAAAATTATAAAAGATTGTATATTTTGTGTGCAGTGAAAGAACATGTTTTATCACGATTCCTTTCTACGTTATTTATATTGTTTCACATCTTAATTAAATGTCTTTGCTATTGGATTTATGTGTCTCTGGTATGGTCTAACAATATAGAGTGAATTAGATGGGATTTCAAGTCTTGAACTCTGGTAACAATTAAGCTTATATAACTTTTGATTTGTTCCCAATTATACAATTCTAAAATCTTGAGTTCCCTGGGAAGCTCCCCATTTGGCTGATTTAGTTTTCTCAGATGCCTGATCTCTCTCTCTCTCTCTCTCTCTCTCTCTCTCTCTCTCTCTCTCTCTCTCTCTCTCTCTCTCTCTCTCTCTCTCTCTCTCTCCCTCCCTCCCCCCTTTTCTCTCCCTCCCTCCCTCCCTCTCCATTTAGAATCATGAAATATAAACCCTGTGAAGAAGTATAGAGATTGGAGAAAATTGGAAATGGGTAAATACTGTTCGATTTTTAAAGTGGTAAAAGGTGGATTCTGGGAACTATGGAGGCTAGCAACATTTAAGAAGAGACATTTAATGCTCAGGCAGAGGCAAGATGGCAGAGTAAAAACAGGGACTTGCTTGAGCTCTCCCAAATACCCCCACCCAAAAATGTCTGTAAAAATGACTCTAAACTGAAGCTGAAGAACCCACAGGACTGTGTGAAGGAAATCTCCAGCCTAAGACAGCCTGGAAGGCTGATGAGAAGCACCTATCACACCAGGCTGGGAGTAGAGTGCATTCCAGCTTCACTGACACAGCCAGGACTTGAGCAGGTGGGGGAGGGGGCAGGGAGAAAACGAATCACTGGCAGCCATGGTGGTTTTCAGATTTCTCAACCCCAAAACACTGAGGACAACTTGGAAAAAATCTGTTGGACCAGTCTGAGAGAGTAGTGTGGTCTGACCTCAGGGCAATGGAGGGGTGGTGGAGCCCACAGTAGCAGCAGACGCAACAGTGGCTGTTTCTGGGGCTGTATGTCCACAGATCATAGCGGAGATCAAGCAGCTATTGGAAGGAGAGAATTACCTTGAAAAATGGCTCAAAAGTTAAGTAATTGGCTAGGGAAATTAGCAAAAACCGGAAAAAAAAATCAGACCAAAGAATCTTACTTTGGTGACAAGGAAGATCCAAACATACAACCAGAAGACAACAACAAGGTCAAAACTCCTATATCCAAAGCTTCCGAGAAAAATATGAATTGGTCACAGGCCATGGAAGAACTCAAAAAGGATTTTGAAAATCATGTAAGAGAAGTATAGCAAAAATTGGGAAGAGAAATGAGAGTGATGCAAGAAACTCATGAAATAACAAGTCAACTACTTACTTAAGCGGACCCAAAAATGTTAAAGAAAATAACATCTTAAATAACAGACTAACCCAAATGGCAAAAGAGCCCCAAAAAGCCAATGAGAAGAAGAATGCCTTAAAAAGCAGAATTGGTCAAATGAAAAAAGACGTCCAAAAGCTAATGACTTTGTGAAAAATAAAAAAGTATATAAAACAAAACTAAAAGAATGAAAACATAAAAGACAACGTGAAATATCTCATTAGAAAAACAACTGATCTGGAAAATAGATCCAGGAGAGACAATTTAAAAATTATTGGACTACCAGAAGGCCATGATAAAAAAAAAAAAAGAAGAACTTAGACATCATCTTTCAAGAAGTTATCAAGGAAAACTGCCCTGATATTTTGGAACCAGAGGGTAAAACAGATATTGAAAGAATCCACCAATTGCCTCCTGAAAGAGATCCCAAAAGGAAAACTCCTAGCAACATTGTAATCAAATTCTAGAGTTCAAGGAGTAAATATTGCAAGGAGTCAGAAAGAAACAATTTGGGTATTATGGAAACACAATCAGGATAGCACAAGATATATCAGCTTCTATATTAAGGGATCAGAGGGCTTGGAATATGATATTACAGAGCTAGGATTAAACCCAAGAATCATCTACCCAGCAAAACTGAGTATAACACTTCATGAGGGAAAATGGTCATTCAACAAAATAGAGAACTTGCAAGCATTCTTGATGAAAGGGCCAGAACTGAATAGAAAAATCTTACTTTCAAATACATGAATCAAGAGAAGTACGGAAAGGCAAACAGGAAATAAAAATCATAAGGGAATTACTAAATTTGAACTGTTTATATTGCTAATGAAAATATAATATTTGAAATTATGTTTGAAAATATAATAATAAATTTGAGACTTTTCTTAGTATTAGGATAGTTGGAGGGATTAAGCATATAGACAGAGGGCAAAGGATGAGTTGAATGTGAAAGGATGATATTTAAAGAAATAAAATTAAGGGATGAGAGGATATATTGGGAGAAGGAGAAAGTAAGACATAGAATGGGGTAAATTATCTCTCACAGAAAAGAGACAAGGAAAAGTTTTTACAATGGCGGGGAGAGGGGGTAGTGAAAGGGAAAGAGTGAAATTTACTCTCATCATATTTGACTTAAGGAGGGAATAACATGCACATTCAATTAGGTATGAAAATCTATCTTACACTACAGGAAAGAGGAGGGGGAAGGTGGGGATTATAGAATGGAAGGCAAATGTGAGGAGGGGTAATTAGAAGTAAACACTTTTGAGGAGGGACAGTGCCAAAAGAAAGAATACAATAAATGGGGGGGAAGGATAGGATGGAAGGAAATATAGTTAGTTTTTTTACAACATACTGGTTATGGAAGTGTTTTGCATGACTACACATGTATAACCTATATCAAATTGCTTGCCTTCTCAATGGAGGTGGATAAGGAGGGAGGAAGGAAGGGAAGTTGGAACTCGAAGTTTTAAAAATGAATGTTAAAAATTGTTTTTACATGCAACTAGAAAATAAGACATACAGGCAATGGGATGTAGAAATCTATCTTGCCATACAAGATAATAGAGGGAAAGGCAATAACAGAAGGTGGTAGTAGCATATGATAGAAGGGAGAGTGAACTGGGGGAAGGAGTAATCAGAATGTATCCTCCCTTAGGATAGGGATGGGGTGAGATGGGGAGAAAATTTGGAAATCAAAATCTTGTGGAAGTGAATGTTGAAAACCAAAAATAAATTAATTAGGGGAAAAAAGAGACATTTAAAAAGAAACAAACAGCTTATAAGTACTTAGGAAGGGAAGTGATGAGAACTGGGATCAAATACAGGTTAATTAAGAGCAAGTTATTTGTTCAATAAACATTTTATTTTAAAATGATTATTAGACAATAATGCTATGTGGTATTTACATAGCATTTTTTTTTTTTGCAGGTCTGATCATGGCATCCCCCTGCTCAAGAAAGTCCAGGAGTGTTCTCACAGATAAAATGCAAAGACCATCACAGTTTTCTTCCAGTTTACCAGTCCAGACTTATATTATTTCCTTCCATGTGTTTCACCCAAATAGGCCAGCACTTACTTCCTCATCCATGTTATTCTTTTGTGTCTCCTTTCTTTTGCACAGGCTGTCTTTATTCCTCATTTGAACTCCATGCTTACTTCCATCATTTACATTACAATCCCTGTCTTTCTTCAATGCTTATCTCAACTGTCACTTCACCACAATATTGATGTCTTGATGTTCCAGTTTCTGTTGTAATTGCTTTTTGTTCAGTTTTCTATGTGTAAGTTGTTTATCTCCTTCAAACTGTAAGCTAAATGAGGACAGGAGCTGTGTTTGTATTTATCTTTCTATCCCCAAAATTGAACATGGTATATAGTATGTAGGAGACTTTATTAAATATTTGTTTAATTGAAATCTATATGTGATCTCCTTTGACCCAGCAATACCACTACTAGGTCTGTATCCCAAAAGAGATTTTTTTTAAATGGAAAAATATAAAATATTTTTATAAAAATAAAAAATATTTATGGTTGCTCCTTTCTTGGGATAAAGAATTAGAAGTTGAGGGAATTCCCATCAAGTGGGGGCATGGCTGAACAAGTTGTGGTATGTGATTTTAATGGAATATTATTGTACTATGAGAAATGATGAGCAGGATGATCTCAGAAAAACCTGGAAAGACTTGATTGAGTTGATGCAAAGTGAAATGTACTGTGTACAAAGAAACAGCAATATTGTAAGATGACCAGCTGTGAATGACTTAACTATTCTCGGAAATACAATGATCCAAGACAGCTCTGAAGGACTTAGGATGAAAAATGCTATCCATGCCCAGAGAAAGAATTATTGGTGTCTGAACATAGATTGAAGCAAATTTTTTTAACTTTCTTTTTCTTGAGTTTTTTTCTTGTCTATGTTTTCTTTCACAACATGACTATTATGAATAATATGAATATATTTGCATGACTACACATGTATAAGTTATATCTTGCCTTTTCAATGAAGAAGGGTGGAGTGGGAGGAAGGGAGAGAATTTGAAACTCAAAGTTTTAAAAATAAATGTTAAAAACTGTTTTTACATGTATCTATGGGAAGATAAAATACTAAATAAAAACTTAGAAATGTATATGTGTATATCTTCATGTATGTATGTATAGCTTTATGTTTTATATATGAGTAAATCAGTCAAGGAGTATTTATTAAGCACTTAGTATGTTCCAGGAACTATCCTTAGTGCTGGAGATAAAAAGAAAGTCAAAATTGTGTCTGCCCTCAAGAAACTCATATTCTAAGGGAATAGATACATACATACATGCACACATACATTCATCCATAGTCATCAGGACATCTTTGCAAAGTTATATTGTTGGGGATTCCATGTTCGCAGGGTCACTGCTGCCATCTTTGCTGTTTGCATTGTTCCTTTATGAGGAAAGATGGTGGAGAGGAAAGATCCCTGAATTTGGAATCAGAGATCCTAGGTTCAAGATTCACATCACATCTGTTACTACCTGTGTGATGCTAGGCAAGCCACTTTCTCTCCCTTGACCTCAGTTTCTTCTTCTATAAAATTAGGGGTCTGAACCATCTGACCTTGGACAGCTCATTCCTTCTGGCTCTAAGTCTATGATCCATTTGGGAGTGACTTTGATCCCTGGGTGACTTGGCAGCTACAATACAAACTCAGTCATCTCCAAACCCATGCCATTGTGTCTCTTTTGCTGATCCTTTCAGCATTTATAAAGTGTCCATGATTCTTTTCAGTTCTCAGGCAGCCCGTCATCCTCTTGTCATGAAAGTGAAACCCTGTTATTCATTTGGAGGCTCACAGAAGCAATATTTTCTTGACAGGAATAAAACCAGTATCATTCATGTAACATGAATCCTACCCCTAGTGGTTTTCTATCACAGACTCACCTACTATCACTGTGTGGTTTGATAAATTGCGGCCAAACAGATCTCCTTCGGCTACTATCTTCTTCCCTACCCCTCTCCCTTCTCTCTCTTTCTCCCACCCCAGATTCTCTCACAGTCTATTGCTTTTAAACTACATAGATAAATTTAAAAAATTCTTTTCTATAAATGAGTTCATTGGTAATCAACCTATAACCATCAGAGGTCATGCCCTATCCCTTACTAGGGTCATTCCACTGCTCACAGGAAGGGTACATTCATTTCTCATGGAGCAGAAAACTGAATTATCTGACGGGAAATGTTTAACAAAAGAAACAATAGCCAACAATTTAGTGATTTTTCTCAGAGCCCTTCACCCGCAAGACTCAATCTGGACAGAACAAATTTCCTTGTAATAATGATTAGACATTACTGTCAATGACAATGGTTTTCTGAAAAAAAGGGGGTGAATATACAAGCAGGAAAGGAAATAATCTCTTAAGTAAGAAATATCTGTTGAGAAAATATCTGTCATCTTTCAAGACATAACAGAAAAATATCATAGCTTTGAAATGCTCTATCATTTCCCTGCTGATCACTGATCATTTAAGCCAAAGCTTGAATTTGAATTTCAGTGTGATGGAGGTATGATTCATATACAGGGAGACTTGTTTAGTATGATCCTATAAAGATGAGGAAACACCTCAGTTGGGAGAGAGACTTGAATGATTGCCGTCTTCAAACAACCAGGTCCTAAAATCTTTGCAAGACACAGTTCCCTAAATAAATGTCAAGAGTCTGGATGGCATTCTCCTAGGATGGGGATAAATAGTGTTTCCTTAATTAAAAGTAAGCACAAATGATAACTGATTAAATGTCAATGAAAAAAGTAGAAAGATCTCTTGATTCCTAGTGTTGCAAACTGGATGAAAGGAAGGTCAAATGGAAATGATGGTGAATAGTTAACTTTAATCCTAAGTAATGGAAGAAATGGATGAGGTTTAGATTTCAAGTGGTTAGTTGCCCATTGGAGGTTAAGATATGTCAAACTGTTGTTATGGGATGCTCTTAAAGTAGTGCATGGTATGGTGTGAAGAGAACTTGATTTGGAGACTGAAGACCTGATTGTAAATCTTGGCTCTGCAATTCATGACCCGTATGACCTTGGACATTCCCCCTCACTTCTCTAGACATCAGATGCTTTATTCATGGAGTGAAGGCTTTTGGTTAGATGACCTCTAAGACCTCATCCATCTCTAGAGTCATAATATCATATGATATGTGATGGGCTCAAATCTCGATTCTCCCAGCTGTATGAACCTCAGTTTCCCCATCTGTAAAAAGAAGGGAATAGTATTGGATGACTCCTACAGTCCCTCCCAGCTCTGAATCTATGATCATATGAAATATTAAAATGGTAACTGACACTAGATTGAGAAAAAGAAGCTGCAGGGAATGGGAGGGAAAGTAAACTTTGTCCTCATGTCCTGACATTGCAAATTCTGGATGCTGTTTTCATCTGAATGTGGTTCCTAATTCTATATCATCACTCCCCAGGACCTCTCTAACATCACTGAAAGCACACAACTTCCCAGTGACATTTTCTTCAGTTTCTGGATTAGAAAAGTCCTGTGTTTGCTTAGCTCAGTTAGCAACAGAAGATATATTTTGCCAGCAGCCCACTGAAAACTCAACTCAGGATGTTTGAATGTTTTGTTTTTAAGATCAGACTTTCCTTCCTCAAGTTCACAGCTCAGCAATTGCTTGAACGATCTTTGTCATGGTTTTCCTTTAGAGCTTTTGTTGGGGCCACAAGGCTAAGCGAAGTGTAATTTGAAAGGAATCATTCGTCTAATTCACAGGTTCTTATGGAAAGACAGGAGAAGAAATCAAGCTAAGTATGGGGGCTATAAGTCATCACAAGAATCAACAGAGTGCTTGTGATGGAACAGAAAATGGGTCCATTCCAAGACATACACAAATTGAAATGAAGTAAAAATATCTTGTCATGGAAAATCCTGAGCAGAGTTGTGAGGTGTAGGCAGGAAAGAAAAGAATCTGCTCCCATTTATCAGAGGCCAGCATTGGAAGGAAAAGCAGGATTTTGCCATTTAAAGGAGTGAGATGGATCACACAGAAAAAATATACCAAGGACAGCAGCCATATTAATTACGTCTCAGTTAAATGCCTGAAGATAACATTTAAATGATGGGTGATTTCAGCCCAAACTAAAAGGGAAGAATTAAAATTCAGAGAAAGGATCAATGTTTTATCTATGAATTGGAGCATCCTGGAGTAGTGGGTCTAAGAATGAGGAATGAGGTAGAGACAGAGGGTTAGAGCTTGAGGCAGGAAAACTTGGATTTATACCCCATCTCTATCACTTATTAGATCTGTGATCTTAGAAAAGTAACAATCTCCTTGGACCCTCAATAATCTTACCTATAAAAATTGGGATAATAGTAACAACATCATCAGGTTGTTGTGAGAATCAAATGAGATAATGTATGAAAGATACTTCATGAACAGGAGATATTGTTATTTTTTTTCTTTGGTTTATCTGGAGAAAATTGCCTTGACATTAGTATTCCCCTAAAGGACAAGAGACTCAATTCTTAGACAAATTAAACTCTCTCCCAGAGCCAGTCACAAAGGTTAGGGAAACTTCACAAACTGAACATTATTTCTGGTCTGGAAAAGCTTAGATATTAACGTTTTCTCCAGTGTTATTTTCTGATTCTGTCCCAAAAGAGTCAGTCCTTTTTTACATCCCTTTTTATGAAACTCATGAAATTCATTGGAAGGTAGAAATGGAAAATAAAAGACTTGATTCAATTTCTTCTGGCAAAACCTCTCTGGGTGAATGTTGTTCATATAACTGGAGTTCTCATTACTTATAAATACAAAGCCTAACTGAAAAGTTAAAGTAAAGTACAGTAATGGGGTGACATAATTTCTTGAGCAAGTTAATAATCAACTTCATCCTTACAACTAATTAACTGAAGACCGACAACAGGACAATCCCTCCATCTAAAAATAGTCCAACTTTCTCTCCCTATACAGTATGATAGGAAACTCAGCTTCTATGCAAAAGACATGCTATGATGTTTTTTAATGAGACATGCATTTTATCTTTTATATATTTGACAACTAAATAAATTAGCTACCATATAGTTAAACTCTATTTTTAGGTACCCCTAAAATTTCTTCTCCTTCTTGAAATTCTACCTTCAGACTCTTTCTTTCCTATCTTGGGCCCATAGAGCTAGAACTATAATGTGCTTAAAGGTTAATTTGGCTGATCCATTATTTTATAGCTGAGGAAAGTGATCAGAGAAGGGACTTGTTTACAGTCACACAGACAATAAGTAGCAGAGTTAGGATTTGAACTCAGGTCCTCTGACTCCAAATATAACCTTCTTTTCATTGCATCATGCCCTTCCCTCTCTCCCTCTAATCCTCTTATTCTTCTCTCTCTCTCTCTCTCTCTCTCTCTCTCTCTCTCTCTCTCTCTCTCTCTCTCTCTCTCTCTCTCTCCGTCTCCCTCTCCCTCTCTCATACACACACATTTCTTCCATTATTCTCACTTACTCTTTTATTTCTTGCTTTCTTCTCTTTTATTTCCTTCGTCCCTCCATTTTTTCTTTCTCATTTTATTCTTATCTTTTATTCATCCCTTTCTTCTTTTACTCCTTTTCCCCCACCTCCATTCCTTTCTGCTTTCTTTCCTTCTTTCCCTGCTTACCACTTCTAGTCACTTTCAGGCACAGAATCACACACTGACCTTTGAGAAGCCATTTTGAAAGACCTTGGGAATTCAATGTTTAATTGGTTATTTAAGAAGTCCCTTGATATTTCTGAGTCATTTTTCCTTATCCTTACATTTATCACTTTCCACTAGGGCAGGGACAAATCACAGGGAGAGGTAAATCTCACTACAGAAGAAGAATTCAAAATGTTGTGTCTTCACAAAGTAGATACCTGATTTCCTGGCAACAGAGAAAGGGATGAAAAAAGGAGAGATTTCTAAAACTATCCCAACATCTCAGAGCTGAAAAGACCCTTGGGAGTCATCTAGACCAATCCATCCCAATAAACCACCATCTTATTTGATTACCTTCAACCTCCTATTCAACTTTGAATATTTCTAAAGGCCCATACAACTGGTGCTTGAAGACTTCTCATGAAGATAAAACCACAAGTTCCTTAAGGAATCCATCCTACCCTGGATTAACTCCCGTTGATATAAGAATTCCCTTGACATCAAGCCTACCTCTGCTTCTGCAACCTTTCCCATTGCTCCTCCATGGATCCTCTGGGACCATACACCATAACTCGAATCTCTCTTTTATTCCAAAGCCCTTCAAAGCTTTGAAGGTAGCAAGCACACTACTTGCCCAAAGTAGACATCACAGGAACTTAAAGGATTTTCCATATAGAGCTAAAGGAATACCTGAGGCCATCTAAAATAACATCTGGAAACAGAGGACTGAGGAGGCTTGCCTAAAGTCACACAGGTAGGAAAGGTCAAAGGACAGATTTAAAACCAGTCCTCTGACTCCAGAATTGGTATTATTTCCACTTTGCCCAGTAGTTTACACAATTATGTTCTCTAAGAAGGTGCCTCCACAAGCTCCTACCATGTTCATTTTTGACTTTGTCAATACAGGTAGGTACAGTCTAGATAATTTAAAGTACCATATCACAGAAATGCCTAATTCTCATCCTGATGCTGTAGCACAATGGTTCCCAATCTTTGAGCCTCAGATCCTTAGGGGGCTTCATCATTACCACAAAGGGTCTCCAAATCTCCATTCGCATCAGGTATCATCATTTGGATCTTTAATTCAAACCAGATATGCAGAAGGACTTAGTATAATGAACAAGTCAATATACCTTCCACAGACTGAATAAATAAGTTGTATTTTTACAGATGATGTATTGTATACAGTAAATTCAAAGGGATCCTATACAGGTGACAGTAAACAGCTGTCACAGTGTTGGAATTTTAAAATGAGGAGATGGGTTCCATCTCTAGACTTCCAAAGTATTTCTCCATTTGTCATTTATTTTTAATCCCAACTGCCAACTCTTTAGTGCATGGTCTCTCATTATCTCTCATTGCAATATCCCCTCAATGTGTCTCCCTACTTTACTCACTCTCCCTTCAAGTCCATCAGAAAATACTGCTGGAAGATTCTTGTCATTTCTTTGTTCAAACCCTCCAAAGACTTTATCACTAACCAAGTAAAGTTCAAATATCTCAGTGTGGTATTCAAGTTTTCCAAATCTCTTCATACCATCTTCTTTCCCCATCTTAGCTCATCTTAGACTCTTCTACTTAGCATATGGTCCAATTAAAGTGAAATATCCTGAGTTTACTTTTTTCAGACTCTCAAGCATCTAATGTTGGTTAGGCCTGAATTCCCATCCTCTGTATTCCCTTCCTTCCACATATATCTTATTCTGTGTAGTCTCAAGTCTTGTTTTGCTTGACTTCACAAGGCAGAACTGGGAGCAGTGGATAGAAGTTGCAGATTTAGGCTCAGTTTCCTAACAAATGGAAGTGTTCAAAGATGGAGTAGGCTTCCTCCATAAACTATCATGGGAGTTTTTCAAATGACACTTGGATGACTATTTGACTGGGTTGTTATGAAGGAAATTCTTGCTCATACATGGGCTAGATGGCCTCTGAGGATCCTTGAAGCACTTGAAATTCAGTCATTCTAACACATATATACATTACTATTATATAATGTGGTAGAATGGGAAAAAAATATTGGCTCTGAGGCGAATGAGCCTGGGTTCAAATCCCACCTTTATATCTTTGAGAAAGTCAGTTAACCACCCTGTGCCTCAGCTTCCTCACCTGCAAAATATGGGGGCTGGACTAGATGGTTTCTGAAGTTCTCACAAACTCTTAATCTTAATCCTAAGTGGCTACTTAAATACTATTGTGATTAATAAAATTTTGTCATGGATATTGTCATACCAGGTAGCTATTATGATATCCTCAAAAACTGGTCATTAATAGTACACCTACTATTATGTTTGAGACAAAACCTTTTTGTTTCAAAACTCGGTCATCATACTCAAAACCACTGGTAACCACTGAATTGTTTAAAGGCTGGCTAATTTGTCTACTTTGAGCAGTCATGTGCTCCCTGAAGGAAAAGGGAGAAATATTCTCTTTTTCTCACCCAATTTTTGGTTTCTCTAAGCACTGACTCAATCCCAACATAAAAAGAGGCATGTATTGGGATTGGGACTCTACCTCTGGGGCATGCCCCTGACCTCACCAGCTCCCCACACATTTCACAGGGCTTTGGCAGTATATCATCCAAATGACTGCCCTCATTTCCTGTCTTTGGTACATTTCATTTTCCCACTTTTCTTGCTCCTGCTGAAAGCAACAGACCACATCAGAGGGGGATGGACAGTGATCCATCCCTGAAACAGTTAGTTGGCACTTTTAATTCCTTGTAATTCAAGAGATGTAGTTATCGTAATCGTGGGTCACCCATCCCCGGTTGCTGCCTTTTTAATTTGCCAAGCAATATTTGATTCCCAAATAGAGGCAGAAATTCATAAAGAAATGATGAACAGGTGGGTGACTATGGGAATAGGCAAAGGTATATTCAAATGGCTGTTATGCATGATCATTATTCAAATTTTTTCAAATTCTGATATTACATATTATAGACCAAAAAATACGTATTAAAAAGTGTTAGAGGAATCTAACCTCTCTTGCAGAATCCTACCTCTGATCTAAGCAGGACCCTGCCCTCTTCTGGAAACTCCCTTGCTGTTTTCTGCAATTTTCTGCACCTGAAACTTCCTTTTTGGAAACTTCCATGACCTATGCCTGTACAGTCAAGACCTTGTCACCTAATTCCTCTGCTTGTGGCATCTGAGATGGGGAAACCAAGCACATGTGGTGATCAAGAAGCCCTCACCCCTCCTACACTCATAACCCTTATCTGCATCATCAAGCACACTTTCTGACCTTGGCTTCCAGGCTTCAAAACTCACTTAGTTTGCTTTGGTGAAGAGTTGTTAAGTGTTTTTCCTTCCTTGTGTAGTTCTTACCCCAACTCATCTCCTTAAACCATTCTGGGTAAAGCAGAATAAAGACTGATTGCTTTAAGCACTTCCTGACCTGGTTCTTTTGTAAAATGCTCTTTAGCTCCCATTAGTTTAGCAAGCACAGTCTAGTGGGTAGAGTTCCAAGGCTGAAGTCAGGAAAACGACTTTAAATCCCACTTCTGACACTTAAAAGTGTGTGATTATAAGAAAGTCACTTAAGCCTCACAAAGCCTCAGTTTCTTCTTCTGGGAAATGAGGAGGTTGGATTAGTCTCTGGAGCCCCTTTGTGCACTAAATCCAACAATGATCAACTGGGATATTACTTGATAATAAACACTAGCTCATTGAAAACATCCTATTCTGAGACTTAATTGAGCAAATTTGTATCTCAATATTGCTAGCCTTGGATTCTCTCTTTTATTAAGATTTGGAAACAGTTATTACTTTGATATCCAGTGGTTCATCTATTCTTGTGTGATACCTTCTAACACTGACTGTTCCATTTTTTTCATGAATGTCATCTTCTTATGGACAAAGGAAGGAGTTGCTCCTACCCAGAATACAGAGCCAGAGAAACAAGGAGTTGACTCTGTGAGTTATTGTCAGTGGGCAGGCCATCTACAATGGCACCCTGCTTCTAGGATTACGTAGCCATCATCAAGACAAAAGCTCTCAGAATATTCTGCCTTGGAGATTAGCTGACTCTCTCCATGGCTGCTCATATTATGTGCTAGCCTCATAAAAACTGCACTGGGAGAAATGTGACATCAACTTCCTGGGACCCTGTAGTGCCCATACAAATAGTGTGTGACTCATTTAACAAAAAGGTCACTCTCCTGCAAGGAAAAAAAATACACTGATGATTGTTCTTTTTCTATGAATTCTGGTCTCCAAATCTGTTCATTTTGCCTTCTTTGTAGTCTGTGAATGCTTTGGGTAAAAGTATCCTACGTACCTTTAATGGTATAGCAGTGTGCCTTGAGAAAACTTAAGGGGTTTGTGAGAATGGCACTGCAATTTTAATCAATCAATAAGCAGATACTATTGAGTGTATATTAGGAGCAGGAAACATTGCTAGGCACTGAGGGTGGCAAAAAAGAAGAAAAAGACACAATTTCTGCCTTTGGAGATCTTAAAAAGGAGATTTAAAAAAAAGAAGATATGAAAAAATAATTACTGATATAAAGTAGTATATGTCATTACTGAAAGATACTGTCGAAAAGTGAGAGATTCAACCTCAGGACATTCCAATATCTGATCATACAAAAAGGGTAAAACTGAAGTTCATTCATTAATTCATTCAATCAACAATTATTGTGTCCATTATATAGAAGTGCAAAGAGAAATAAGACCTTATAGTTTCTTCTTTGCCAAGCTTCATTATTGACTGAATTCTGAGAATTCAGCTTCCAGGGCATAAGTCAGACAGTTTTTCCTGGTATCTGAAAATAAATGCTAATTTCCAAGGCTGCCCTGTAACATTGGCCATGAAAAAAGATCCATGTTGCTAATGTGTAACCTGAGCAGCGACAACTTCAGAGAATTGCCTGTGCTCAACCTCCAATGGAATGGTAGCCACTTGTTCATTGATAAGAGAAGGAACAGAAGACTTCATTTTGTTTGTTTGTTTAGAAGACAGATTGGGAGATGGAATAGGGAAAGAATAGAGAGTTTTTCTCATTGGGGTAGGTCTTTGTCAGAGTTCACAAAATTTGGATCTGAAATGTCCTATCATTTCAATGTGCTTTAAAGCAAGACTTGGTGGTTTACATTTTGAGGACCTGTCTCTAAGAGTCTGGACTGTGCTTGAGCCATGATCTTATTAAGGTGAATATTCTTCATCCAAAAGCAGACATCAAACCATCCATTCTATATCATTCTATGGGACTCTTATCTACATCTTTGCAACAATTTTCCACAGGAGGTCCTGCCAACAGCCTGAAGACAATTAAGTGGGTACCACTGCAGATTTCAGGCTATACTTTGGTACTAGCCCATTTCCTCTTCTAATCATTCATATCATAGAGGCTCATTGCTTCATTCTACTTGTATCCAAAACATTTTCTCTAATGATCTTTATGTTATATGAAACTTGGATTCTTCAGTGTTGCAAGATTCATAGCCAATACCTTGCTTAATACCAATAGTCTTCTTGTGGTATTAGATGGCTGGGGATCACAGAACACCAATGTGGCCAAAGAATAATGTCTCTTTGCTGCAGGGAAATGACCCAGTGTTATTAAACTTGTACTCACTCAACTCAACTCAGACCCATGGCCTTTCTATTTGGCAATATCTGGAAGCCCCAGCATTCCTACATTGGCACAATCTCTGGAAAAACTTGGGCTGGCTGCATCTTACAAATTCTATGCATACCATTGTCCATGGGCATGTGTAAAGGGTACAGATCAGTTCATGCTGAACTTCCTTTCCCCTAAAAATAAAATTACATGTAAAACGTATTTACATATTCACCATGGTTGTGAAAAAAGAAGCAGGTCGAATGTATATGTATAAACTACAGCAAACTGCTTCCTCTTTTCAGAAGAGGGGAGGAGAGATAGAACAAATTTGTAACCCAAAATCTCATTAAAATGAATGCTAAAAATTTTCTTGATATGTAATTATGGGAAAAAATAAATACTATTTAAAGCAAAAAAAGAAATGTTACATGGATTACAAAGTTCAGTGACATGCCTGACTCTAATGCTGACTACCTTGGTCACCTCTGATAAATCAATTAACCATCTTGATCCTCAGTTTCCTTATCTGTAAAATGGGAGGTACACTAGATGATTTCTGAGATCCCTTTCAACTTTAAATCTATGACACTGTAAATCTAGCATTAAATTAACATAACCAAGGGAAGAATTAAACGTAAGAAAGAAATTCACTCACATGCCATCAGTCTAATAGTTTATGAACTTTTAAACACCTTTTGACTACCATTATTCTAGCGTATGTAGAATTAAAACTCTAATAACTATATAAAATGATAGCTCCACTTTAATGAACCCCACTATAAGAAATTAGAAATTTAGGCAACATATAAATTAGGGATTTGTTTACATTTCAAATGGTTCTACAGCAATATTCCTTTTAATAAAAGTTTTAGGGCATAAAATCTTTG
This sequence comes from Bettongia penicillata ogilbyi, assembly GCA_023548195.1. NCBI lineage: Eukaryota > Metazoa > Chordata > Mammalia > Diprotodontia > Potoroidae > Bettongia > Bettongia penicillata. Next base: position 689,006 of record JAJHZJ010000042.1, read on the forward strand.
TTATAGTTTGACCTCTAACTCAAGAATGAAGAAAAGAAAACAAAGAGTTGAGAGAGAGACAAAAACAAAAAACAAAGAATTTTGAAGCTAAAGCATTAGGAGCCCCTGACTAAGAAAGATCGACAAGAATGGAAAATAAAGCATACCTGGCATTATACTGTAGGTCAGAAGGAATATAGAACTGAATTTAGCAAAATTCATTTTATATTCATTCTTTAACTGATATGCATTTGGATGGACCAGATCTAGAGCTTTTACATTAGCTTGACAGAGAGAGGGAGAGAAAAGGGAGAGAGGAACAAATACACACACACACACACACACACACACAGATAAACAAAGAGAGAGAGACAAAAGCAGAAAGGCAGTGACAAAGAAGTGTATATATTGGAAATCATTGTAAATGGACAATGAAATGGGCCTGAAGTATGCCAGGAAGAAGGTTGATTGCCTTTGGGAAACTGCAAGTTCTTTTAATAATCTCAATCTTCTTTCTGCAACAAAGATTCATCATTTTGATATCAATATCCTTCTGGTGGTGTATGCCTGTGAGTCATGGAACACCAATTTCCAAAGATCTGAAGTTGAAAATCATGCAAAGGGCACTTGTTGCGTTTCTCTGTTTGTTCCATGTCTTTACTCAATTGCGGCTACCAAAACTGGATACAGTAGTCATGGTGGGTCTATGTAGATTATAATACAATATAAATGTCTACTTACAAAGAAGAAATGAAAGAAAGGGTGTTATCAAAGACTTGTTTAAAAGGAAGATCAGTTAGTCAAGAGGTGAGAACAAAGGTTAGTCACTGGACAGCCTTTGGGTTTCTGTGATATTCATGTGATATCAAGTGAAAGTGAGGAAGGTCATTCTCAGGTTAGTTGGGCCCCTTTTGGAGAACTCGTGGGAGGATAAGGAAAGCAGTCATACAGTATGAATAGACATGGATGGATTTGTGATCTACCATACAAAGATGGTAAAGCTCAGGTTGATAAGATAACATTCTTTTGATTATTTGAGTATTTTTTATTCATCTCTTCGGAAATGTATCCAACGAATCAACTGAGATGTACCAGTTGGGAAAAGTTGTGATCATGGAGCATAGGCTCTACATAGACTAGAGTCTGTTTATCTAGAATTTGAAACTCTCATAGAGCTTCCTCCATTGTTCTGAAATCTCTTCTGTTACCCTCCTCCAATTCCCTTCTAGTTCACTGATGTCCTTACTACAATGTCATACCCAAACAGAACAAATAGTTCAGAAGTAGTTGAGCACAGCAGTGCACGGAGTGACTATCATTGGCTTAGTCATGGAGATCATGTTTGTCAAATGCTGCTTAAGATTACATCAGCCTGGAGAGGAGCCAAGATGGCGGAGTAGAAAGATTCACATATGCTAGCTCCAAACCCACAGCCCATAATTACCTGTAAAGAGGAACTCCCAACAAATTCTGGAGCAGCGTAAGCCGCACGGCAACGGATTGGAGATTTCCGTTCCAGAGAGCCCTGAAAAACCGGCACCAAAGGTCCATCATACACCGGGACAAGAGCAGAGCCCAGCCCTGCCTTGGCTGCGTGGCACAGAGAGGGGCAGATCCAAGCAGGTTTCAGGGACAGAATCTCTGGCGGCCGCGAAGGTCCCTCAACCCACAGGCACTACAGGTCAGTGAGAGAGCCTTCTGGGCTGGCCAAGAAGGGAGCAGGGTGTCTCCATAACTCAGGCCCCCTCGGGAGGCAGCAGCAGAGGCAGAGGCAGCGGCACTCCCGGAGCAGACAGGACCTCAGATCCATTACTGAAGGTCTCTGCATAAACCCCCTGACAGAACTGAGCCTGGGAGGCGGCCCTGCCCCCACCTGAGCATCAGAACTTAAGCTCACACTGAATAGCAGCCCCACCCCCACTGAAAGCCCTGAGGCTTGGAAGCAGCATTTGAATCTCAGACCCCAAGCACTAGATGGGCAGATCTGGAGGTGAGGAGGTGGGGGTGTAGAGGAATCTCAGAAGTCAAGTAACTGGCTGGGAAAATGCCCAGAAAAGGGGAAAAAAAAATAAGACCATAGAAGGTTACTTTCTTGGTTAACAGATATCTCCTCCCTTCCTTTCTGATGAGGAAGAACAATGCCTACCATCAGGGAAAGACATAGAAGTCAAGGCTTCTGTATCCCAAACATCCAAAATAGATATCCAGTGGGCTCAGGCCATGGAAAAGTTCAAAAAGGATTTTGAAAATCAAAAAGAGGGTGGGGGAGAAGGGAAGGGAAGGGAAGGGGAGAGAGGAGAGGAGGGGAGGGGAGCAGAGGGGAGAAAAAAGGCTAGTCTGGCATAGCCTGTTTTTAATCAATTCAAAACAGTTCTTTGTGTTTGGTTCTTTTATTCCCCCCTCTAGATTTTGGCTAACATCGCTTGAATAATACATATGAAAAGGTTTCCTGGAATCAAAATTGAGTTGATTGGCTTCAAGTTTACAGACTCTACTCTCTTTTCTTTTTTGGCAAATTGGGATATATTTTACACTCCAGTCCTGTGGCATCTCTTCCATTCTGTACAGTCTTTTAAGTGGTTCAGTAGTGCTTGCATCTGCCATTAGATGATTGGTAACTGTAACATAATCCCACATACCATACACAAGGTTTTCTCATATTTCTGTCATCTCAATGGTATAATTTTGCCTGTCCTTCCTTGCTTGTAATCTCTTAGCCATCCTTATTCTTCTTTTCCGCTGGGGCTCCAATAACATTTGAACTCTTGCTTTCCATTTTCCCACACTCTCCCCACACCATCCCACACCCCTGCCAAGTGAGTTGATGCCCCCTGGAGATTTTCTTAATGGTAGAGTGTTTTAGGGCTAGGTTGGCTACTCTGCTTTTCAGGTGCACATAAACATCTATTGCTAAACTCCTGCAAACATGTTACAACTACATAAAAAAAGAAGGGTGCCTATATCTATGACTTGCAGGTTGCCTGAGTGTGCTCCTTTTGGCAGTTTCCTGGCAAACGTGTTGGCACAAGACTTACCACATGCAACATCTCTGCAGAACTCCAGCATCTGCTCACAGGTCATCTTAGTTCACCGGAATGATTATTTCCAGCACCACTGTGAGAGCACCCTGGTCATCTGACCTTCTGGCAAGGGCTTTCTCCAAATGTGATATTGGAATGTCATAAACATCATGGCAATGAAACCTCTCAGTGAATCATTCATTGACCTGAACACTGTGTGTGTGTGTGTGTGTGTGTGTGAAGACTTCTGGGAAGTTAAACATATATTTGCAAATGAGCTTGGTCACTTTTGTAATTAATCAATCAGTCTACCAACAAACATTTATTAAGCCCTTACTACATGACAGGCGCTGGGTTAAGTGTCAGACACATAAAGCAAAATAAAACTATCCAATTCCCTTTGAACAGGAAGCAACACCAATGTGCTTGTTGCATACAACCCACTTATATCAACAGTCATAAAGATGGTGGAGGAACCACAAAATTTGCTGTTGTTTAAGATGCTAGCTTATATCTGAAAAGCAGTTGAATATCCACAACCTTGGGAAAGGGACTCATAACACACACAGCCCAATGAACAGCTTTAACAGCCATGTCAGATGTGCTGCTCTGCTCTAGACTGTTTAATGTTAACTCTTAGAATCCCACACCCTCTATTCACATACTATTGGGTGTCCTTGGCGTTTCCACCCAGCTTGATGAGGTCATTAATGACCTAATTCTTTTCTCTTGGGTTACAAATCCAGCAGTGCTGGAGCCTTTGTTGCCTTGGGCTTCCCTACTTGCTACCAGGGAATTTTTCTAAGGGATTTCTGCTCTGCCACCTTGACTTGCATCACAAGGAATAATACCATTCAGTTGCCTGTGGGAGAAGTGTTTACAACTAACTGCCAGCATAACTTCCTGGAATAGATCTTCCAGGTACTCAAGCAAGTGGAACTGTCAGTTATTGGCCACCCTGTTCCAGTGATCAGGAGAGATCTGAGTGTCTCTGTTAATGATCCAACAAAATCTTGAACAGATACCATGACCACTGCTGGAGAACTTAGTCAAAGTCAAAGAGAAGGGCTTGGCCCTGAAAACTTCAGTAGTCTAGGCCCACTTGGGAATCTCCCTTTTCAGTGCTGGGAAGCAACCCTCTAGGAGAAAATCACCTGGATTTGTGAGCAGGCATCAGTCTATAGTTTCTGGTAACTAAGTGGCACTGTGAGAACACAGAACCTGGAGTCTGGAAGATCTGAGCTCAGATCAGGCCTCAAATACTTGCTAGCTATATGACGGTAGGCAAGTAGCTTAAATTTTGTCTGCCTCAATTTCCTTAGCTGTACAATGAGGATCATGATAGCACATTTTTGAGAGGGTCATTGTGAGTGTCAAATGAGATTATATATGTAAAGCACTTAGCACAGTGCCTGTCTCTCTGTCTCTCTGTCTCTGTCTCTATCTCTCTCCACACACACACACACATACACACATGCATATATATCACACACATATACAGATACACATAACACACACATATATATCACACACACACTAAATGTTTATTCCCTACTTCTGGTAGACAGAGTGTTGGAATTAGAATCTGGAGGACCTGACTTTAAATCTAACCTCATTATCTATTTGTCCCTGAACAAGTCATTTAAATGTGCTTGGCCTCAGTTTCCTCATCTATAAAACAGGGATTACAGCATGTACCTTAGGAGCAGCTAGGTAGTGCAGCAGATAGAGCACCAGGCCTGGGGTGAGGAAGACTTGAGTTCAAATCTGACCTCAGAAACTAACTAGCTGGGTGACCCAGGACAAATTATTTCACCCTATTTGCTTTAGTTTCTACATTAGTTAAGTGAGTTGGAGAAGGAAATGGCAAACCCCTCCAGTATCTCTGCCAAGAAAAACCCAAATGGTGCCACAGAGAGTCAGACACACCTGAAATGACTGAAGAAAGCATGTACCACATAGGTTTGTTGTGAGAATCAAAGGAGATAATACATGGAAAATACCGTATAAATGTGCTATATAAATGGTACTTCTTGTTGTAATTACTCAACTACCTTGGAAAACTTGTAGGATGTACAGAGAAGCTGCTTGTCCTCTTGTTCTAGATCTGTCTGTTCCCAGCCTGCCAGTTTGGGAACATCCCCACCAACTTAGCCAAGATGTGATATGTGCTGTCATGACTCACAGGTCAGGAGAGTCTCTGAACTCTGCTGAGGCTCGATGGCACGTGGCATTCTTCTGCACAGATGTCTCAAGATGTTAATAGAATAAAAGACTAGCAAGAGGAACTAGATTTCATTGATATTGGAAACTCCCTGATGAGGAAACTCTCTGCCTGTAAGCTATCACTATTTCAGCAAATTACAGTCTTAGAAAGCTGCCTAAAAAACCAAAAGGTTAAGTGACTTTCTCAGGGTCACACAGCAAGCATTTCCCCTTCCCCTTCTCTCCTGTTTCCCTGACAAGTGAAATTTATTTCTGTGCCCCACTTTGTGTGTGTGTATGTGTGTGTGTGTGTGTGTAGTCTTTCCTTTTTTGACCAGTTTAGATGACAGTGAGGTTTAAATATCATCCTTTTCCCCCACTCCTTCTTTCTTGTGTATATAAACTTCTAGTAATATGCCCAAATTACATGAAATAATTTTCTCTAATCTTCCTCTCCCTTCCCCCTGCCAATGTGCTCCTGTTTCCCTCTCTTCGTTCTTCTAAGAGATCATCAAGACACAACGGAAACACTCCTAGGTCCTCTCTCTAATTTGACTCTCCGTATGACTATGAAGGATGATATGGGGATCTGTGCAACATCTTCACATCTTAGAATATAAGCAGTCTATTTGTCTTTAGTCCTTTATCGTTGTTCATTCATGGCTATCTTTTTATGTTTCACTTGTCTATAGTGTTTGCACTTCAAAGTTTCTATGCAGCTCTGGTGTTTTCTTCAGGACATTATGTTTTCTTCCTCAATGAGATCAGTGTCTGACTTAGATTCTCTACACCCCATCTCTTGTCCTCTCTCTTTCTAGGTGATTTCAACATGCATATTGATGCTTCCTCAAATATCCTAATTTCCCATCCCCCAATCTATTTAATCTCCATGATTCCTCCTCCACCCCTCAGTGACAGAGAGATAAGCAAGCCCTCCACCTTGCCATCATTCACAGTTATTCTACTTCCATGTGCATGAATCTGAAATTCCTTTATCTGATTATAACATTTCATCCCTACAATTTTCCTTGTGTCTCACAGCAAGTAATTTTGATTTTTATCTTTACCATGACCTCTGTTCCCTCCTCCCTTACTTCTTTCCCAAGCAATCATTTCTGCCTTGGTTATACTCTCCTCTCTTCCCTACTTCAACTCTTTAGAAAACCACTTCAATTCAACACCATTCTGTACTCTTAAATCCCTTCCTCTTTATCCTACTGCTGCTCAACCATCGCCCAACTCCAGCTGGACTACTGCTGAACAAAGATGGAGAATCTTGCTAAACTGGGCTACAAATTTATGGTACAAAATCTCAATTAGGCTCTCACTATAGCAAGCCAAGCCTTCAAACCTCCCAATCATTTTACTCCCCATCTCTACAGTGGCTATTCCAAATCATTTCTTCCCTTTTCAAGCTCCCCTCCAAGCCTCCCTCTGTCCATCCTCTCCTCTGAGGCCCTCAACTCCATCTTCCCTGAAAATATTGAGGTCATTTGCTCACAGCTCCCTCCATCTCATCTCACTTGACTCAAGTATCTTCCCCCACTCTTTCCTACTTCCTTCAAATGAACCTTCTCTTTGCCAATGCACAAATACATGCACACTTGAATCCTATATCTCCTATGTTTTCCACAAGGTTGCCACACTATAATTTACACTCGCTTTCTAAAATTCAGTGTTTTTTTCCCTTTCTATTGGCTCTTTCTCTACAGCCTAAAAACATCCTCATATTTCTTGCATCCTTAAGAAACAGCAACCCTTCCTGGATCTGACTACTGCTACCCTCTCCTCTGTTGGCTACAGTTATTACATACCTGCACTAGGCACTTCCACTTACTCTTTTATTTCTGAATTCTAAATCCTCTGCAATGTGACTTCTGCCATCATCTTTCAATTAAACTGATCTATAAAAAGTCACCAGTGATCTCTTCGTTACCAAATCCAATGGCTTTTTTCCTTATTGTCCTCGAACTCTCTGCAGCCTTTGACACTGTTGACTGTGATCGCCTGGATACTCTCCTCTTTAATTTTTTTTCGACATTGCTCTCTCCAGCTTCTCCTCCCACCTATCTGACCACTCCTCACTCTCCTTTCATCTATGGTACACCCAGTGTACACATAGAGTGTCCCCTAAAGCTCTGTCCTGGACCCTTATCTCTCCTCCTTATATACTATCTCCCTTAGTGATCTTACGAGCTCCCATGGACTCAACTACCATGTGTATGTAAATTTCCATACTTATATATCCATCACTAAGCTTTCTCCTGAGCTATAATTCCTCCTCATCAACTTCATCTGGGATGTCCTATAGACATCTCAAATTCACCATATTCGAAACAGCATCTTTTGGACCCCGTACTCTCCTCTTCTCAACTTGGCTGTTGTCAAGGACACCATAATGCTCTCAGTCTTGAAACCTGGATGCCATTCTCCCCTCCTCATTCACCCACCCCTACATGTCCAAGCTGGTTTCATATCCCATCACTTCTATTTTCACAGCATCTCTTGTATAAGTCCCTTTATGTCCACTCAAAATCAGCACCCGTGGTCAATCCCTCATCACCTCTTGCCTGGACTATTGCAAGAGCCATGTAATTATTTTCCCTACTTCAACTATCTTCTCATCCAGTCCACCCTTCACTCAACTTCCAAAGTAATTTCTCTAAGTCATATGTCTTCTATGTCATTACCCTCTACTCAATAAACTCTGATGCCTCCCAATGACCTGCATGATCAAACATAAAGTCTTTTTTTAAAGTCTTCACACCCTGTCCCATTATACCTTAAACTCTTCTAGGTATTCCTTGAATCCAGAGAAGTGGCCTAAATATTACTCCTAGAACACAATGCTCCAGGTCCCAACTCCATGGCTTTGTAATATCTGTCAGCTGTGCCTGAATGTTCTCCTTGCTCAACTGTACCTCTCAACTTCCCTGTCCTACTTCAGGAAATCAACCCAAAAGCCATATTCTTTAAGAGGCCTTTTCTGCTCTCAAACGGATTCACGCCCTTTCTCTGATGTTACTTTATATTTGTAGTACAGATATACCACATATGCATATACTATATGCATATACATATACTATGTATACATAGAGAGATGTGTTCATGTTTATATATAAGAATTTGTATAAATATGTATGTGCACATATACATAGGAGTGTGTATATACATATACACATTTAGTGCATGTGTATATGTATGTATATACTATCTTCTCCTCTCTTAGGCTCTCCTCCCCTCTTTTCTCTCCCTCCATATAATATACATATGTATATATGCATATATGTAAATATCTAATACATAGACAACATGCAAATGATATATGAATTATGTATGAGTATATGTCTAACGTGCATAACCATATCAGATTGTATGTGTGCATACATATGTATATATGTGTTTTGTATATGTATATGCATACATGAGACATATATGTGTGCATATTATACAAGACCTTCCATAGAATCAAGTGGCATTTATGAACTTATTTTCATCACTGGCTTCTTGGACAAGTTAAGTCAGACCTCTATTTCCCCCAAGTGGACCCATTTAGAGAATATAAACTATTCTGCATCCAGTGAGGAGAATGGAAGGTGGGCATCTGTAAATACTTCAGATAGTATGAACATCTGTTATTCATTTGTTTCAGCTGTACCTGACTCTTCATGACTCCTTGTGAAGTTTTCTTGACATAGAAACTAGCGTGGTTTGTCATTTCCTTCTCCAGTTCATTTTACAGATAAGGAAACTGAGGTAAACAAGGTTGAGTGACTTGCTTAGGGCCAAATACAGGTAGTAAGTTCCTGAGACTGGATTTGAACTCAGGAAGATGAATTTTTCTGACTCCAGGCCCCATATTCTATCGACTTCAACACCACCTAGCTGCTCCTAAATATGAACATTATGCCCTTTTCAATTGTTATATCCCAGAGGTGGCACCAAATGGGTCTGCCCTCCTTCCTCTTCTACCTCTGGCTGTCCTAGATCCCATTCATAGCATCTGAAGAACCCCAGATGGAGCTGGCACCAAGTAGGGCCATTCTTGACCTTCTGCTGCCCTATACAACCCAGACCTTCCCACAAATGACCCCTTCCTTTCCCTTTTCCATTCCTGCTCAGACCCTAACAATGTTCCCCTCCTCTTCATTCCCTTAAAGGAGGGAACCAAAGTTGTATTGGTAAATGTTTGCCACCTGGTTCTCCAAAAAAAAAATGTATGCATGGTATAATTTTAAGTTTAATTTTCATTATTATCATTTTCTCCATCAATTCCTTAAGTCTAGAAATCAATAAAGCAATCGATAAAGCCTAGATTTGTAGCATTTGTCAATTTCCAAAATTTCCAAAAATTTAAAAAATCAACTCTTCTGAGCCAGTTCATGCCTTTAATACAACCCTGGAGGGAACCCAGAATTCTTGTTCCACTCAGACTCTTACACGCGTTCCCTTCTTCCTAGTGATGGTAGGTCAGTATCCAAGAACCTCTCTGCCCCAGTAGGTGGACTCACTAATGCGCCTTTAAAAATTCTTTGGCCTTCTCATCTGATTGTTATCGGACACTGAGGATTTCCAGGTTTTCCCATCTACACTGCAATTCTTCTTTCCCTTATGTCTTATTTCCCCCAATTATAGTGTGAGATAGCTCTACTTTTTCTATTTGTTTGGCACAGTGTTTGGCACATGATAAACACCATAAATCCTTTTTCATTCATTTACTTTCCAACAGTTTATCAGTTTTGTCTTCCAAGAACATTGGGATCTATTTGGATGACAGCTCAGTCCATTAACAAAACTCCCACTCACCAAATCATATCAAGCTGGCCTATCTTCATGGACATCATCTCTAAGCAGAGTTGGGAAAGGTTCTGTTTTACAGAGAGATCTTATAATGAAACTGATTGACAAAAAGTCATAACAGAGTCCCCAACTCAGACTTTATCCTATTGTGATGACTCTTCAGGTTGTAACAGTTTCTGGGGTTTTCAGAGTAATAACATAATTATGCCAATAATTATAACAATAACTAATATTTATATACATAAACATAGATATAGGACACAATACAGCCTCAAACTCTAATAACCATGCTGACGGATATAACAAAGACCTTCAAGACTTTTGATCTGGTAGATAGGAACTAGTCAACAGACATATCAGAAATGAAGGAAGGGGTCAATCTTTATACCCTTTTAGCAATACTAATTGGAGAAACCAGTATCTATGTAGGGGCAATAATTGCGATTTTTTTTCAGACAGGTTACAAGCTTGTTACAACTGTGTGCTTCCAGAAAAATGCCTGGGGCAGAGTTAAACCTTACCATCCAGGAAGGAGAACTGCTGCTAGCTAGAGCCACCTCTAAAGTATGGTGACACAACCACAAAGGGGGCACCAAGGCCATTCCTCATCCACACCAATCATGGCAATACAGCATGCCTGAAAGCTGCCTGTAATCTAAACCAACCTCAGGTCCCCTTTGGATTGGTTTACTTTAAAATCAAATACCTCAGTTGCAGCCAGATCTGATAAGCAGAAGCTTTGAAGAAACTGAGAAGGATGCAGAGAAGGGGCAGCCCCAGAAGCCTTTCTCTGAGCTGAGAATTTCACAGCCATTGAAAATCACCTTGATTTCACTGAGATTATCTGGCAACAAGAACCATTATGTCCAGGATGAACCAACCACCCTGTAGTATAGAGAACTCTGTGCTGGTCTTGAAATCGTGAAGACAAAGATTCAGGCACTTACTAGCTGTGTGACCTGGACAAGTTACTTAGTCTCTGTGTGCCTCAGTTTCTCATCTATAAAATGGAGGGACGGAGATTGGACTTAATGGAGCCTTCCTGGCCATCTCTACACCATAGATGCCTTTTCCACTGGGGCCATCATCTTTACCTCTTCCTCACTGAGCTCCTCCCTATGGCTAGTCTGGCCTCTGATTGGTGAACTTTTGCCTTATCTTGCTCGGATCAATATTTCTGCCTTACTTTCCAGCAATCTGTGTGCCATAGCACCACATGTGTACTTCTTGCTGCCAATAATTTCCATCTCCCCTTTCTCTACTATCCTTGCCTCTCAGGATTTAAGCTCTTTGAAGGCATGAATTGTCTTGCTTCCTTGTATCACCAGCATCTAAAAGAGTTATTAAGTAATCTTTCTATCTATCTATCTATCTATCTATCTATCTATCTATCTATCTATCTGTCTATCTATCTAATTCACCATTCTGTCTTTGATACTTTCCAGTTCCAAATCCATGACCTTATGATCACTGCATATTAACTCTCTCTTCTTATGAAAGAATTCTTTTCTCTGATGAGTTTCTACATAGGCAAAGTTCTTATGTCCTCTAAGGTGATATGGAGCTCCATCTGTGCCACAGTAGGTTAGCAAGAAGGTACACTGAAATATTCAACACCTTATAGTAACTTGCCTAGGATTTTTATTAGCTATGGATGCACCATGATAACAAGAAGACAGAAGAGGAACAGGAGGAGGAAAAGGAAGACGAAGACAAAGACAAAGACAAAGACGAAAATGAAGATGAAGACGAAGATGAAGAAGAAGAAAAAGAAGAAGAAGAGGATGAAGAAGGAGAAGGAGGAGGAGAAGGAGAAGAAGGAGGAGGAGAAGAAGAATGAGAAGAAGATGAAGAAGAAGAAAAAGAAAAGAAGAAGATGAAGAAGGTGAAGGAGGAGGAGGAAAAGAACAAGACGATGATGAAGAACCGTTTATACTTGCCTAGTGCTTACAGGCTTTTAAAGCATTTACTGTAATTTTTTTTTACCTTCCCAACAACCCAATGAGGCAGCTCCAGCAGGTTGTATTATCCCTATTTGGCAGAGTGTGAGGTGAAGAAAGGTTAGGTGACATTGTGTTCTATGTTCCCGCATGGAAGATGAAGGCACAGACTAGTGATTGAGAGAGGAAGCAGCAGGCTCTTCATTCATCTTATTCCACAAAGACCCTGGTTTTCCACCTCTGCAAATTTTATCATTGACCTAACAGGTTCACGGAGACAGAGTAGTATCCTGGTCGTCCTTAAAACCTTGTAAAATGACTCCTTTCTAAGTTCTGAGCTCTCCTCTGACTCCAAAGAAGCCCAATTATTCTTTCAAAATTCTTCTGATTACATGAACAAGCCTTTCATCTTATCTCAGCTTGAAAGCCCTTGTCCACAGCACATTTTTGAATTGCCCTATTCACAGTACTACCACTTTAAACACAGTTCCATCATGTGTAGAATGGGGTTAATAACAGAACCTGCTTCACAAGGTTCCCATGAGAGTCAAATGAGATAATTTATGTAAAACACTTCATAAATTTTAAGGAACTACATAAATATTAGCCATCATTTTAATTTGCTACCCATTGCCTACCATCCTATCAGAAAAGGTGACCACCAATGACTATAATAATCTACTTTTGATAAGCCCAAAGACTCCAGCTTCTGGGATAAGTATTCACTATTTGATAAAAACTGCTGGGAAAACTAGAAAACAATATGGCAGAAACTAGGCATAGACCAACATCTTACACTATTGTCAAGATGAGGTCAAAATGGGTACACCATTTAGACATAAAAGGTAAAACTATAAGTAAATTAGGAGAACAAGAAATAATTTACTTGTCAGACCTATGAAGAAGGGAAGAGTTTATGACCAGAGAAGAGATTGAGAAAATTATGAAATACAAAATGGATACTTTTGATTATATTAAATTATAAAGGTTTTGCACAAATAAAGCTAATGCATCCAAGATTATAAGGGAAGGAGAAAGCTGGGAAACAATTTTTACAGCCAGTATCTCTGATAAAAGCCTCATTTCTAAAATAGATGGAGAACTGAGTCAAATCTATAAGAATTCATTCCCCAATTGATAAATGGTCAAAGGATATGAACAGGCAGTTTTTGGAGGGAGAAATTAAATCTATCTATAGTCATATGAAAAAATGCTCTAAATCACTATTGATTAAGGAAATGAAAATTAAAACAACTCTGAGGTAACATTACACCTATCAGATTGGCTAACATGACAAAACAGGAAAATGGTAAGTGTTGGAAAAGATGTGAGAAAACTGGAACACTAATGCATTGTTGGTGGTGTTGTGAACTGATCCAAACTTTCTAGAGAACAATTTGGAACTATCCCCAAAAGGCTATAAAACTGCCCATACTCTTAGATCTGTATCTTCAAGAGATCATAAAAAAGGGGAAAGGATCCACATATGCATATCATATTATATATATATATACATATATATACATGCATGCATACATACATGTTCTTTTTGTGGTGGCAAAGAATTGGAAATTGAGGGAATGTCCATCAATGGAGGAAAGGCTGAATAAGTTGTGGTGTACGACTGTAATAGAATACTATTGTTACATAAGAAATGGTAAGCAGGTAGGCTACCGAAAAACCTGGAAAGACTTGCATTAACTGATGTTAAGTGAAGTGAGCAGAACCAGGGGAACACTATACAGATTAACAGCAACATTGTGCGATGACCAGCTTAGATTTAGCTCCTCTGAGCAACGCAGTGACCTAAGAAATTCCAAACGACACATGATAGAAAATGCTGTTCACATCCAGAGAAAAAACGATGGAGTCTGAATGCAGATCAAAGCATACTCGTTTCTCTTTCGTTTTTCTTTTCTTTCTCTTGTTTTTCTCTTTTGTTCTGATTCTTCTTTCATAACATGACTAATCTGAAAATATGTTTAATATGATCACACATGCATAGCCTACATTAGATTGCATGTTGTCTTGGGGAGGAGGGAAAATTAGAATTCAAAATCTTATAGAAGCAAATATTAAAAATTAAAAATAAATATTTTTTAAAAAGAAAAGTTGATCATTCTAGCTGCTCCAGAAAACACCATCAAGAGGATCTTTAGACCATACTATCAGTCACTAAACAATCCTAAAAGAGCTGCAAACTCTTTGATAAATAGGAATTCCATCCCTGGTTCTTGACAACTCCATATGTACCATGATTAGAATGGTAGATGATTATCCAGGTATATTTAAACCTTCCCAAATGGATGGAAGACCACAGTCTTAGTCTACAAATGGGGAGCTATTGCTACCAAACTGCAGGGGAACAACATAAAAAAGATTGTGAGATCTTTTTTATTATTTTCTCATTTGTCATGAAACCTCCTTTCTGGGTATCACTACTCTAGGTTTCAGTTGACTCAAGAGCTAAAATTCCTTTTCTCCTTTGGCAAGATGAGTGGTGTCTCTAAGCACCAAATCCCTGTAGATTATATTATACCCATTGTAAGTCTCATCTTCTATTATAGAATATCTCTCTTCCTCCACGGGAATGTTCTTCAGTGTGAATTCTTCCAAACAATAAAATAAGATCTCTCCCTCCTTGCCCCCTACTTCAATCCCTTTCTTTGCCCCCTTATCCATTCTCATTGTAGGCTTTCTTATTCCTGAGAGGGTATGAGTTATTTTCCCTTCACTGTTAACCATTGATTTGATTAGCGTACAACAGATATTGCTCTCTTTTTCCTCTTCTGACTGCTTTCATGTGTCCTCCTATTCTGTAGCTTAGTTACATAAAAAGAAACATTGATTCAACTATAGGTAAAGTATTGTGATAATTAGAAACTGATGTTCCAGGCTTGTTTCTTGACCATAATTTCTATTAAACTTTCACTTTCATCCTTGTCTACTTGGTATTTTTAGAGAGAAATCCCTTTTTTTAGATTCAATTTTATTTTCACTCTCTGTTGCAAATTCTCTTCCTTCTCCTTCATTCCCTAACTCATCAAGAGAGCAAGAAAGTACAGAGAGAAATCTCTTAATGATTTCTCTTTTTTTCATACCACTGCTATTGCTATTTTGTTGCTTAACCTATCAATGATATTCTCTTTTTGTTTATTTGTTGCTTTCTAGGGTATTTTATTTTGTCCTCTAGGCACTCCTTGGTTGCCAGATTTTTTTGTCTTTCTTATGTTTCTCTTGTTAGGAGTTTTGCAAAGCAAATAATTTGTTCAGGTGTGATTTTCTTTCTAAAAATTCTTCAAGCACTTTAAAAAAATAAACCCATCTTTTTTCATTAATGGATAGGCTCAGGTTTGCAAGGTAGGTCATTTTGGGTTGTGTTTTGAGCTCCTTTACTCGTTGGAATAGATTATTCCATTCCCTCCTGTGGTTTATACTGGGTTTGGAATAGTCTTGCATTATTTGGGTCTTCTTTGTTTTATATTTGGAAGTCTTTCTTCTGGTCACTTGCAGAATTTATATTTGTCATTGGAATTATTAAAGATCACTACTAAATATCTTGTGGTTTGCAACATAATTTGTTGTGTTTTGTTTTTTTTCTGGAGTCAATCTATGGATTCTTTTGGGTTAGCACAATGTTTTTTGTTTTCACAAGTTCTGGGTAAATTTCTTGCACCAAGTCATTATTTTTTGCACTGTGGTGTTCAGGTCTTTTGACTTGTGTTTTTCTGGGAGATCTATAATTCATAAGGTAACTCTGCACACCATGTCTTAGAGATCAATATGTTTTGTTTGTATAGAAATTATGTTTTATTTTAGCATTATTGTTTTTTTCTTTCCCTGTCACCAGATTTTCCTTCACTTCCATGTATTTGAATTACCAGCGGTATTTTCTGTTTTGTTTCTTTGGTGAGATTTGCCATTGTGAATTCAAGCTTTTATATTCTACTGATTATTTTTGATGAGAAGGCTATAAATTCTACTCTTATAATGCTGATTTCTTTCTTAAAGTATTCAGGAACATTTGCATTGGTTTCATGCTCTCCTGAAAATCTGCAGAGTCCTCTATCATATCCAGTGTTGATGCAAACATCTATGCAACAGAAATTTAATTTTTAGATTTAATTGAAAAAATAGTTTTGTTTTGAGAATTTCATGATAGCTCTTAAGATAATCAGAGATACCACTGGATATTGCAAAATAATGACTGGGAATGATTATCCTATACCTTCCCTGTATTGTTCATATTTGATGAAAAGGATAGACTTTACATGATTTCATTGTTTTCCCTTCAAATTATTGAAGAATTGTACAGATAAGACATCTTCCTCTGCTGTCCAACTGCTCTGTATTCATCTTTTATTTGCCTATTTATTGACATGTTCTCTCATTAAAAATGTAAGTTTATTGAAGGCAGAGGTTGTTTTGAATTTCTTTTTATTTTCAACGTTTAGGAACAGTCTTTGGCACATAGTAAACAATAAATCATTATTAACTAATTGTTTTCCTACAAACTTAGATGAACCTGTTTCTACAATGTCCAAACTAGATAAGACCAAGTAGTCATAAGTCCAATTTATTATAGTTGATCATATATTACTGTGTCATAATGTACAGAATTCTTCTTCTGAAAAATTTTCCTCTTTATAAAACAAAAGGCATCATGGCCACCAAATACCAACCCAACATGTGCTCCTGGAACATGTGCTGAGCACAGCAAACTCTTTTTTAGTTGCTATGTCACTTTCAATAATGGTCTAATATCCTTTTTTTTTCTTCTGATTATAGTTCATTTAAATACTTCTAACTCTTCCTAACTCCTGGTACATATGAAATGAATTGGAATTCTTGTGCTGCTTCTGCCAACCCTGTTAGCATATCAAACAAGTATTCCTCACCAGGATTAACACTTCTCTCTTCAAACACGCCTGATAGTTTATGACACACAATGCTCTGATAGGGAAATTAGAATCCTTTGACTCATACGGACAAATCCGGAGGAAACAAATACACTGAGCATTTGGTCTTGTCTGACTCAGTTATGATTATAGAAGATGGTCATTTAGTCAAGCCCTTCACTTTACAGGTGAGGCAACTGAGGCCCAGCCAGTTGAAATGATTTATCCAAGATCAGACTAACTCTAAGTAGCAGAATTCAAATTCCAGTCCCCTAACTCAAAATCTCATGTTTTTACATTTTAGATTATAAGCTTCTTGAGGGCAGGGACTATTCCATGTTTGTCTTTGTCCTAGCAATTAACATAGTACAGAGCCCATAGCAGGTTCTTAGCAAACATTTATTTACTGATTGATGAATAGACCACCATTCAAAAGAATGACTGAATTTTTCTCTCTTTATCTATGTATTTGATTCCATAAAAACACATTTTATGTTTAAAGGTACATTGCAGGGATAATTCACTGCTTTTCTCTAATGTTATCTGCAGCATACACATTCAACACTCACATGCCTGAGACTATCTCATTGGGGAAAAAAGTAGAATGAATACAGAAGTTGATTCCTGCCAAATTCATTTGAAAAGAGGAAGTTAAGCCTTTGCCCCCTTCAACACACAAAGCACATTCCATGGAAAAAGCCAAAAGCAAACAAAACAGCATCTTTTCACTCTAACCTACATACAATGTAAGTGAAATTCAAAATATGCAAATAGTGGGAGGAAAAAATGTATTTTCAGGACCACAATCACTGGATATTGTTTAGAATATGAGTAGTTAATGGATATGAACTGAAAGATGGAGATGTTCTGGGTTTTATTCTCAAATTACTTTTCTTCACTCCTTTCTGATTCATTCCTCAGTGTGATTTTTCTATGCTCACTTGAAGTTTTAGAATATTCTTCCTTCTTAAAACTGGCATATTTCTCTGTTGTGTACCATAGGATGGAAGTGATTAGGGCCTGCTTTTTTATTTGACAAAATTTCTAAGGAGAATGATTATTCCTACAGGGTAGAGGAAAACTAAAGTGGGTGGAATATGGAAATTCAAAGTAGAAAAAAGAACAAGTAGAAAATAAAAGAAATGTAGAGGAAAATTCCATGGTATTTAGTTGAAGTTAAAACTCATGTGCTTTGCATGTAACCTACAAAGTGTATAACAACATTTCTGTCCCTTAAGTTTAGGAGAGCAAAATCTCAGATTGTAGTGGTTAGGAGTGATCTCAAAAATCATTATCTCAACCATATATTATGGAATCTCCACTGTATCACATTTGGCAAAGGGGTTTGCCCAGTCTATACCTCAAAACTTCCAAAGCTGGATAATCCATCAACTCTCAAGACAAGTCATTCTACTTTGGTATAGCACTCATTATTAGGAAGTTGTGTTTTTTTCATTGATATCAAGTCTAAATTCCAGTCCTTGCAACATCCACCCATCTGTTTCTGCCTTCTGGGACCAAGTAGAGTACATGGAATGCTTCTTCTACATGAAAGTCATTCAAATATTTGCACACAGTGGTCATGTTCTTCTTGAGTTTTCTTTTCTCCTTGCTAAACATGCTTAATTCTTTTAATCAGTCATTGTCTTTTCTGTGCTGAAGGACCTTTATCATCTTACCTTTACCATCAACTTATCAATGTCTTTCTTAATATATGGTGCTGGGAATTGGATCCAATCCTCCAAGCCATGTCTGAAACAGGTAGATTGTCACCTTTCTGTCTCCAGCAGCCATAGCTCTCCTAAGGCAAGCCAAGATTGCATTAGTTTTGGGGGATACCTCATTACACTGCTGACTACTCATATAAACCTCACCAATCCCCGTTTTATATCTGTGGAGTTTGCTTTCTATTCCCAAATGTAAGACATTGCATTTTCCTTTCCCTACTGAATTCCATCTAATTGGATTAAGCCCAATGCTCTGGCATGGCAAGATTCTTTTAGAGTCTGACTCTCTCATTTGGTGTGTCCTTGAACACACTATCTATTATGCCTTCATCCAAGTCAGAAGACCAGAGTCTAGACCTGACCCTCACCCTAACAAGTTGACCCATAAACCATTTTGCCTCCCTTGGTCTCCATTTCTTACTATAAAAGGAAATAGTTGGATCAGATAATCTCTAAGGTTCTCTGTGGTTCTACGGATCTCTACCGGTTCTCAATTATTTTTCTTACATGATTACTTTCTTAGGTCACATCTTATTATACACAATTCAAGATTCTGTGAGTATATACAAACTTGCTCCCAACCATGCATAGCAAGTTTCTTATTCCCTGAACTGCTGGTATGCTTAATTCATAGAGATGATCACACCATCCTCATAGGCAATAGTAATGCCCACATAATAATGGCTCCCAGTCTCTCATTTAGACTTTAGTTATCATGACTTCCCCTCCTACTCTTTGGGAAGTTGGGGGATTTCCTGCTCCTTTCTGGTCTAGCTCCAACAGTAAGTAGATGCTGCAAAGTTAGGATTAGCAAAATCTGAGCTCTTCTCTGAGCAAAGAGGAGAAGGGAAATGTGAACTAGTAGTACACATAGGAAACATAATGATCAATGGCATTCCATCCCATTTAGAGTTCCATTCCCTGCCTTATTCAATGCAATGCAATGCAATAAACATTTAAGTATCTACTACATACAAAGCATCTAGGTAGTGCAGTCGATAGAGTTGTGAACCTGGAGTAAGGAAGACCTGAGATCAAATATGGCCTCAGATATTAGTTAAGTAACCCTGGCAAGTCATTTAATCCTGTTTGCCTCAGTTTCCCCATCTATAAAATAAGTTGGAGGAGGAAATGGCATACCATTCCAGTATCTTTGCCAAGAAAACCCCAAATGGGGTCCTGAAGAGTCAGACATGATGGAAACAACTGAATAATGACAAAGATATACAAAGCACTTCATAAATGCTGATAACACAAGGACAATGTGAAAAAATACCTTCCCCAAACGAGCTTGTATTCTACCGTGAGATACAGAGAAGTCAACATAAGACATTTACAAAATGGTACAAAGAAAATTTCTGGAGAAAGAGAGATATATATGTGCTGAAGCCATCTTCAACTGGCTTGAGCCAATTGTTAAACTCTCAATGTGGACATTAACCTTGGAAATTGTCAAAAGTTACAAATCTTAGCTTGATTTATTATTTTATCAATATTATTATTTCATTTTATCATTTATTTATTTATTTATTATCTTTTATTTATTATTATTTATTATTTATTTTATTATTATTATTAATAATTTATTATTATTTATTTATTTATCATTATTTATTTATTTATTTATTATTTATTATTTTATTATTTTATCAATAGTCTACACATAAGAACGTGATGGAAAAATAGTAATAATACAAATTAATTTTAATACATAACATTTTATCTTCCCCAATTATATGTTAAAATGATTTTTAACATTTCTGCTTTTTTTTTGTTTTGAGTTTCTAAATTCTATCCCTTCCTCGCTTCCTCTCCCTCTTCTCCATTCACTGAGATGGTAAGCAATAGGATAATTATTTATACATGTGTAATCATGTAAAACATGCTGCTTAAATTTAAAAGCATGTTTTAGGTATTTCTTTTCATTTTTGGAAAGCTGGTTGTTAAACATTTATGAGTACACCCCTGGAGTATGCTCATAATTGAGGACATAATGAAATGCCTCATATTGGGGATAGCACTACATATATGTTGGAAGAAAGAATTAGGGACGCTGTCACATAGAAGTAACAAAAAAATACATTCTTGATAAAGATGACAGCTTGTGCAAAGACCTAGAAATTGGACACAGGTTTAAAAAAAGGCCAGTTTAACTGAAAGAGTTTGTAAAAGTAATATGAAATAATATTGGAAAAGTAAGTAGAAGCCATTTTGTAGAAGGCCTTAGATGATAGAATATTTTGTTCTTGATGCAATTAGGAACAACAAAAGATTTGTTTAGTATATCCAGATTTGTGGCTTAGGAATAACAGTTTGGTGAGTGGACAGGATGGACTGAACAAGCAAAAGAATGCAAAGGAGGAGAGCCAGTTAAATTTGGAGGTTTTTGCAGTTGGATGGGTGAAAGCTAATAAAGACCTAAATTAGGGTGGTGGCCATATGAGCAGAGAGAAAGGAGCAGATGTGAGAGAAGTTATGAAAGTAGAATCCATAAGACCTGGTAACTGATTGAACATGGGAGATTGAGAAGAGGAAAGAGCCAAGGTTGAATGTGGGGTTACAACCTAGAAAACTAGAAAAATGGTGGTACTGTCAACAGAAATAGAGAACCTCGAGGAAAGAATGGATCTGGGAGGACATATGAAACTCTGGGGTCTCTGCTTTTAGGTTCACAGCTAAAGGAGGGTCCTCTGGACTGGACCATTGTACGAGCTCTACGAACAGCACAAGGGCATCCATCATAGCATTATACTCAGACTTCCCAGAGTGCAATATTCTCATACTCAACACAATGTAGAATCTCCCATTGACCACCTTGACCCCAACATAGTGATGTCATTTTGGTCCTCCTCAAGAACAGAGAACAACTGACCAATACATCCACAGAATTTCCAAGGATATTGGGATGGCATGGTGACTCTTCCCAGCCACTGAGCATCAGTTAATATAACCTAATGTAGTTCTAGAATGAGATTTCTCTACCATGAGAGCCTGTCTTAACTTGGTACAGAGAGTAATTTTGGAAATCCCAGCAAAAATTGTATACTGTTTAAATGCTAATAGTGACGCACCCCAGAGCCTCAAGATTTCCATCAGCTGCATGCTCGGCATTATTCAATTCATCTAAACACACCATCCTCATATGGCACAACCACAGTCACGGCTCAAGCAAATCATCATGAATTCACACAATCCCAACAATGAAAACTGGTACCATCCTTTAAACGGTCTAGAATCTAAGCACGTATTTCACAAGTGTCTTTGTTTAGGTTTTATTTGTGTAAAACATTTACAGCCTGAACCTTCCATCCCAGAGAAGTCAATCAGAGTTCAGTAGAGATAAGCCAAAGTTTATATCCTTTGTAACTGTCTCCGAGTTTCCCCATGGAGTTGCATACAATGTGAATCTGACCCCAGAACTGTAGAATCAGGTCATAATTATGTACAGTAATAACTTCAATAATAACAAATCAATATAAAAATAAACACACAGTGAACCAGATTTTCCCCAGAACATAACTAATGGCATGAGAGTAGATTAGACCCCTTTGGAAGCAGCATGATCTCTTCTGGGAGTATAATAAATAGTCCCATAGTGACCTCCAAGACATGGTGTAGTTTCCAAACACAGCCTGGCTGCAATCTTAAGCAATTTTTTTTTCATATTCTCCTAGTATCAACAAGCTCTTACTATGTGTTCAGCACTTTGCTAAGTACCATAATCAACACAAAAATATATGAATATCAATTTCTCACCCCCCCAGAATTTACAAGCTAATGAATGTAGTTGCGGGGGGAGCTGGGAACCCAAGATAGAGGAAACAACTTGGACATGATTAGAGGTTAAGCTATGTGGTGTAGACTGTAAAGAGAAAATAGAGTCTAGAGAAGGCAAAGGTGATGGACTTTAAGAAGCTGGAGAAACTTTGATGGAAAAGTATTGATTTATGGCTGAAATGAAGCTTAAAAATTATCTAGTGTAACCCCCTACCTCAGCTTATTAAACTCTGGTTGGAGCAAGGAGGCTAACTCCGCTGCTACTGCTGTCCGGTTCTTGAGATTCCCATTCCTGTCTTTCAGTTTGTCTCTCTCAGACTTTCTCCATTTGAGAACCCCAAGGCAATCTTCAATTCCACTATACAATTCAAAGAGAGTGATAATTCCAAATAGCTCTCAAGACTGAGACAGGAATGCTTGTGCCTCTGAACTAGAAACCTAAGGATGCCAGTTAGTTCTCAGATCCCTACCTCCTAAATAATTTAAAATGTAGAGGGGACCATTCACAACGAGCATAATCACGTTGCCATTCCTGATTCTGGGTGACTACATGGAAGTTTAGCATGCTACTTCTGGCTATGTGTGATTCACTATTGAGGAGTTTGCAACTTTAGTTGAGGAGTTATATTGTTAACAGCATAGCTGGAAGAGTTAAAAACCCAGAAATTGTACAAAAGAGATTAGCCCACTCAATCACCCCTTCTCTTCCTTTACACCTTTTCACTTTTTGTGCTATACTGTTGTGAACAGTTTCCTAAAAGTTGGATAGAGAATGTGACAGCTGGGCCCATTCCCTTGAGTAAGCTGAATATAGGTTAAGCTTCCTCTTTGGTGCTTGTTCCTCCTTGATCTTGAGCCAAAGAGTATCCAAAAGTGGTTGTATACAGGCTTAGAGACAGCTGTGATATTGAAATGTCCTTAGTTCCTGGGTCCAATGAGAAGAGTGGTTGGTCCCAGCAAGAGAAACGTGATGGTCATGGGAAAAGTGTCCGCATCAGCAAAGATGGCCACGAACAAGAGGATTATCCTGTGCCTTGCCATCTTACCAGCAGATATGGACCAGAAGTTATTTGGACAGTGTAAAGTAAAAGTGAAATGAAAAATGCCTAGTTAGTACTTCTGCAAACATCATCTTGTTCTAATGGAATTTAAGTAGCAATCTCTCAGGAAAAACATTAAGTGATTAGACCCTGCTTCAAGTTTGTTTTTTGTATTATGTACACCTGTGAAGGTCATATTTTAGCATTCTCCTTATGTATAGGATTAAATTACTTATCCAATACATGATTCATACTGTACATTGAATATCTTTTTACTCCTTTTTTGTGGGTGTGCCCTAAATCTGAGTAAAATTATCCCTAGAAACACTAAGATAAAAGACTTACTAAGCCAAAGAGTTTGAGAAAAGTGAATCCTCAGAATTGATGATTGCAGCTGCATGCCTGAGTATACTTGAGACAATGAGTGTGATAATCCCAGCCCCTATGGTGACCCAGCAGCATCTATCAAGGTCAGAGGAACCTAGAAATGCAAAGGAATTTTAAGACTAAAGATCCCCAACAATTAGGGACATCCAGAAAGGTCTGGATTCCTCTAATAGGCAGGAGTTTAGAATGAGGTGATTAAGCTGTGTTTTAAAGGATTCTAAGGAGTCTGAAACCTGATGGTGTGAAGGGAATGCATTTCAGTTGTAAGGGACAACCTCTGAAAAGGTCCTTTCTGAAAAACAGCAAACAGACTAATCTCTTTGCAACATTCAGTGAGTGAAATAACAACTTGTGTGTTCGTCCTTCATTGCCGAAGAAGACCATTCCATCAGAGAAATGATGACATGACTTGCACTTGACTTTGTTTTGAGTGAGGGAGGGCTGTGCAGGTCACCAGCCTCACTTCTTCTCCAGAGTCATCTGAATCCAGTGACCAGATATTCATCAGGATGACTGGAGAGGACCCAGGATGAGGCAATTGGGGTTAAGTGACTTGTCCAAGGTCACACAGCTAGTGAGTGTCAAGTGTCTGAGATGACATTTGAACTCAGGTCCTCCTGACTCCTGCACTGGTGCTCTATCCACTGCACCACCTAGCTGCACATGAAATAACAATAGAAATGAAATGAAGTAACAATAGAAAGGTAGATCATTGCCATGGATCTCCTTAGGAACAGTTTCCCTTCTCATAACCCTACTAGATTATTCTTCCCAAAATGTTACCTTACACAGGCTACCTCCTACTCAAAAATTCTCAGTGGCTTTTCATAGCCTACCAGATGAATTTCAAAGAACTTAGACTTGTATTCCAGGCTCTCCCCAATTTGATCCCTTCCACATTCTTGAAGCTTTTCATTATTCCTTCACCCACACGTCAAATCATTCATTGTTTCTAACACATTCACAGGTCCCATTACCCAGAATGACCACCCTCCTCTCCACTTGTCTCAGTCTTACCTGATACCTTCCCTGCTTTCCAGTCCGAAGCCTCAGAGATCATTCCCTCCTGCACTACTCAGTGTAGGTCCACTCAGTTGGCACTCAGCAAATGCTACGTCTTTGAAGTCATCTCTTTACAGGCATGTCCTGTCACCAAAGCTGGACTATAAACTCCTACAGGGATTTTTTCATATACCTGCTTTGCTTTTGCTCTCAGTACATTAGACAGTCATTCTCCCTACTCTCGAGACATCTTCTCAATAAGACTCTACAGTAGCCTTGCTACCTGAACTAGAAACCACGTCCTAGACATTTTTACACCTCTGGATCTCCTGCTCCAGTGTGCCAATTGCTCTAAATGGTAACTATCTTACCTAATCCACTATTTCAGGCAGATTAAAAGTATGCCTCCCTTCAGTTTCTATTCCTTGGTAATCTTCAGGACAGCCTGCCTCTGCATCCCTCTGTTCTAGAGCCTTGATCCAATCAATTCTGAAGTAAATATGTCTTTATAAAAGCTAATCAATGTTAAGTAATTAAATGAAACTGAGGGCCAGTGAGAAATACCTAAAGGAGGCAACATAGCTGGTGGGGGCTCAAGCTGATAGCAATAGAGAAGATACCCATAAATCCCTCGGGGTTCTCTAGAACCCTGAGGGGGCGACTAGCAGGCTTGGCCTTGAGAATACATGATTTAGTTGTATCTGTTAGTAATTTTGAATTTTCTCATCTGTAAAAGTTTGTACTAAATAATCTTTAGGGGAGGAAAGAAGGAAACAAGTGTTTGTTAAACACCTACTATGTTCCAGGCACTAGGTTAAGTGCTTTACAAATATTAACTCATTTTATCCTCTCAACAACCCTGTTGGTCCTCATATTATCCCCATTTTGCAGTTGAGGATACTGAGGCAGATAGTGGTTAAGTGATTTACTTAGGGTCACATAGCTAGGAAGCAAAAGTCTAAGCTGAATTTGATTCAGGTCTTTCTCACTCTAGGCTCAGTATTCTATCAAATGAGCCACCTGGCTGCCTCTAAGCCTTTTAACTTTAGATCTATCACCAGATGATGTTATATTTTTTAATATCCTTCAAAACACACCTCAGGTACTGTCTCCTCTAAGAAGTCTTTCTTGATCCCCCTAGTTATTAGTGCATTATTTCTTTTGGAAATTACTTTGTATTATTTTGTTCATTCTTTGTAATTACCTATCTATGTACTGCACCCCTTCAGTAAAATGCAAATTCCTTGAGTGAAGGGACATTTCATTTTGTCTTCCAATCTCTAGCCCTGATCACAGTGTGTAGAGCAGAATAGGGCTTAAGAAATGATTGGTAAATGAAAGGATGAATGAATGAATTGCTCAAGAATTTCTGACGTCATACTCTAAGACAATGGCAAAGTAGGATTCATCTTGCAAACTTTGGCTTTCAAATGAACAACACAAAAATATCAGGTACTCTATGTTGTTCACAGTTTCATAATTTCCCAGCTTGTTCCTGTGATAGGACAGCAAGACAATGCATTTGATGCCTGAACTACTGTATGCCCAGATGGTACAATGCTTTGACCCAACAGTAATACATTGATAAGGTTCCATGCTGAGTTCCTTGCTTGAGCTGTTTCAGAAAATCCACATGCATCATTATTCATTTCCTTGTTCCTTTTGATGAAGCAAGAACAGCCTCCCTTAGCAGGAGCTAAATATAGAAAGCATTCGTAATGCATTAGTCATTATTGTAACTTTGTTGAAAGAATGAGTAGATAAATAAAAATATATTCAGTGCTTCAGTCTGAGCTAACAATCATTTGAGGCCCCATGTTAAGTAAAGGGGATACAAAGGTAGAATAAAAGTCAGTCTCTGCCCACAAGGAGTTTACATTCTACAGGGGGATGAGATACTACAAAACTAAGTGAATAAAAGATAATCTGAGTGCTTGAGGGAGAGACACTCAGGGGAGAGAGTCCAGGAAAGCCTCCCCTTGGTGTCAGGGTAGGTAGAGAAGTAGAACAGCATTCCAGGTTATATTTTGATGGCTTTTAATTCCCCCTCCTCTAAGATCTAAGTGGGGAGAGTTAGCCTGACACAGTGAAAAAGCACTGGCATTAGCCTCTGAGGAGCTGGGGTGGGAGCTCCGCTCTGACACTGAGTAGTCACTTCCCATCTCTGGATCTCAGCTTCCTCAAGTGGAAAATGAAGGGGTCTGCCTGAGCTCTGAAGTCCCTTCAGGCTCCAGGAATCTGGGATCCCATGTGATCCTATGACTGCTGCTCTGGGTCTCATGTATCCCATTTGTTGTCTCCATTCCAATCATTTATTCCTGACACACATACATGTGCACACACACACACACACACACACACACACACACACACTCCTTGTCATTTTCCAAAGGAAGGTAGGATGATGTTTGGGACATATAGTTAAGGGCATATTGTTGGTAGACAGCCATTCCAATTTTCAAATTCCCACTTATATTTCATTTGATTTGTGACTTTTCCTTGAATAGTATTCAGGGAAAACACTCCTTTTGCTAAGAGAATGAAGTTTTAACAAGAAACCAAAGAAATAAATGTATTCTCTCTTTCTTAGAGAAAAAATACTATTCATCATGAATATGGGCCTGGGGGTTTCATCCTGTTTTAAAAACTCATTCAGAAGTAAAGCCATCCTCACATATAGAATCAAGGCCCCTCATCATCTTGGTGACCAATATTGTACACTGTTTAATTCATCAATGTCCTCCTAAAATATGATGATGGTCTTCCATGTAGGGTATTTTGATCACTGTATTTCATCAAAGTTATCTTTGTAATTCCAATATTTTATTTCATGCAACTTTAAAACATCATTCTGAATTGTCCAGAGAATTTGGCTGCTGTCAAGGGGTTCTGGACACAGAAAACGTTAAGAACTCCTGCTCTAAATGTTATCTGACCAGCGGTCAATACTTTATTTGTAGAAGTCATTCTCATTGGGTTCCAAGATTGCAGTAATTTTTCTGATTGCCACATCCCTTTACTGACTTATATTTAGCCTACAGTCCATTACAATTCCTCTCCCCATCTCACACTCTTGAAGCTGATTTTTTTTTAACTCAAGTATATGGCTTTACATGTATCCCTCTTGGTCCAATGCTTTACCCTGTCAAAGGTATCCAAATTTTTGTCAAGTACCTACTACGTGTCAGGAATGTTAGCAATTCCTATTTGTGTTTTCTGTCTTGATAACCTTTGATAAAGTTTCCACCATCCATGTCTTTAGTCATTGATGAAAGTGTCATAGATCGATCAACTGACCAGTATTAATTACTTACCTACTATGCATCAGACACTGTGCATATAAAGACCAAGTGCATATATCCTTGCCCTCAAGAAGACTACATTTTATTGATGGAGACAATGAGTACATAAATAAATATATTCCAAATGCAAGCAATTTGGGTGGTGTGAGGAGGGCACCCAAAGCTGGGGGAAGCCGGAAAGGCTTCATATAAAAGGTTTTATATGAGATAAAATATCCTTTGTACATAATTTATACTTATCTAGGTATGTACTATTTTCCTCAAAAGAAAGTAAGCTTAAAAAAATTATTATACAGTGCTGGGAAGATAGTAACCACTTGAATATTACTCAAATGAATAAATGAGTTGGAAAAGAAGACTGAATTGACTGGGCTCAGGCTGGTGAGATACATGATTGATTACCCTAAACACACCAGCGTGAATCTGAGAAAAGTAGCAACGGATTCCAAGGTCAGAGTGGGGATGTGGGAGCGGGGGAAATGCAAATAAAAGACTTGGACCCATGATGAGGGCAGGAACCACATTTTCTTTAAAACTTTGCATCCCTCCCCATTCCAAGTGCCTCGCACAGTGTTGCACCCATAACCGGAATATGAATGTCTACTGAATGATTGAAAATTGCTTTGCACTGTTTCTTAATGGTGTTTATCAGCATTTTAGTGATGTCCATCAGATACCTCCAAGGAAAAGGAAAGAAATAAGAGCCTCGAGTTATTTTTTTCCCTCATTTGTACTATTGAACCACACTTGTTCATAGTTTCTTTTTAGAAAGTCACCATTTATACTTCATGAGCATAAGAATGTTTATTCATTCTTTTCTCAAGGATATGAAAGTTAACTTCAATGCATTTATTTTCAGTATAATAAATGGAAATGGCATTGGTCATGTGAAAATTAATCTTAAAACAATTTATTTTGATTAGAGCATAATCCCTTCTGCCAGTTGTCCTTATTACATGGTGAGCTTCTTTATCCCTTAGATCTCCATTAGTTATTAGGTTAAGCCTCAAATCATTAATATGAATTGGACTTCATTATAAATTGCTGCCCAAACAGTTTTGCTGGTTGGATTCTTACATGGAAAGTGCCTTTGAGAGAGTTCTCCCTTCAATGGCTTCCATTTACTTCTGCTGGACAAGACATTGTCATTTTTAGCAGTTACATAAAAGAAGGTGAAAATTGAGCATACTTACTAATAGCTATTGTTAGTAAGGGTAGACTCCTGTAGAATTTTATGGTATTCTCAAATGTTTTTTCCCCATGACCTTTTATTCTTTCCAACAACTAGGCAGCTATTTGGCAATAGCCAAAGTGGACGGCACTCTAGGTTTGGAGTCAAGAAGACCAGGTTTAAATTTGGCCTCAGCTACTTTTCTAGCTATGTGAGTCTTTCACTTAACCTCTGTTTTCCCAGTTTCCACATGTGCAAAATAGATCCCAAGATCGCCGTAAGGATCAAAGGATAACTTTCAGTTAAGGGAATCAGGGAAAGCTTTGCAGAGAAGGTGATCCCTGAATTAAATCTTAAAAGAAGGGAGACCCTTACCTGAGTTGACTTGTTGGATGGGGGCTGATTCTAAGGATGGTAGGCAAGTAGATCAAGACATGAAGGAGCAGAAGGAAAATGGGGCATGGAAAATTCTATAGTTTTACACTGCTTGCCTCAGTTTCCTTATCTGTAAAATGAACTGGAGAGGTAAATGACAAAGCACTCTGGTACATTTGCCAAAAAAAAAAAGTTGGACATAACTGAAATGACTGAAAAACAACCGTTAATTATATTTTCGCATGTTTTTACATCCTCTCTCCAATTCCATGGCACATTTCTTAAGGACAGAAAATTTATTTTATTTATTTTTTTCCCTCTTAAGCACCTATCAGTTACAGTATCTCAATGAATATTGGTAGATTAATCCTGCTGTATAACCCCTAGTAGCAATGAGCATGCATAGACTTATTTCTGAGTTATTTCTTTTTCTTTTAACACTAAGACACAAAGAATCTGTGATCTTATTCATGTGTTTATGAATGAGAATTCCCTCCACCAGCAGGTCCTGGCCCATCTACGAATTAATTGGCATGTCCCAGGAAGCTTCCTGAGCTACCCAGAGGTTAAGTTTCTTAGGTTACACAAAGAGCGTGAAATGAAAGATCTGAATTCAGATCTTCCAAATTCCAAAACCGGTCATACTGCAACTATATTTTTGTATTTATTATGTAAACAATAGCTTAAGACCCAGCCTATCCACCTGGTAAATCCTCACATCAGTTTATCATCTGAATTATCATTATTAGTAATAACAATGATAAATAACAGAGTACTTTAAGATTTGTAAAGCGATTAACTCATATTATCTCATTTGATCCAAATCAGAATACTTTTGTAATTCATTCTTCCAAGTAATACCTCTCTCCAGTCTCTCAGACTTCTGAAGCTTGACCCTTCCATATGAACACTTCAAAGCCAACTCAGAGGATTTGTCATCTCTCTGCTCTGCAGCTAAATAACTTTCTTATATCAAAGTTGTTTGTTCACCAGTTTGGAAAGTATCGGCACCAATTGCCAAATAATGTCAGACTAAACTAAAATTGTCACTGGACAAAGAAAGGAAGGGATGGAAGCTGGTGCCTGGCCCTGGGACCAATCATTCCGAACGGGCACGGATGACGACCTCCACCATATCATCTGGCATGCTAATCACTGAGCCCTCCTTCAAGTGGCCAATTTGCTTTGTATCAGTGATCAGCTTGTTATTTTCTGTCTGATATTCTTCCCGAGAGTGATGGAAATTGTTGGGACAATTCATCACCCACATGGGTCTAACAAATTAATGTGTGTGTTTGTGCTTTCACTGTGGGGAGAAGTGATTATCCTGGAAACACGAAGCGGAGGCCTCTTTCACCATTTACATTCATTGTTTTAACGATTCCCAAATGAGACAACTCAAATTTTGGCAAGACAGGAGAAACATACAGCATGTAAATCTTAAGGGAAAGTGAACTGGGGGAAAGAAATGGTCACTAACTGCATGGTTTCCTACAAAGGGAGAGTGAGACAGGAACTGCTTATTTCTGGGGTTGACTTTAACATTCCCAAAGGAACCTAGTAGTCCATTCAGAAAAAGGGGCTGCTAAAGCATTCTAATTCCAGAAGGGGCAGCTAGGAGGTACAGTGGATAGAGCACCAGTGCAGGAGTCAGGAGGACCTGAGTTCAAATCTCACTTCAGACACTTGACACTAGCTGTGTGACCTTGGGCAAGTCACTTAACCTCAATTGCCTCATCTTGGGTCATCTCCAGTTATCCTGATGAATCACTGGATTCAGATGGCTCTGGAGGAGAAGTGAAGCTGGTGACCTGCACAGCCCTCCCTTGCTCAAAACAAAGTCAAGCACAAGTCATGTCATCATTTCTCTGATGGCATGATCTTCTTCAGCAAGGAAGGACAAACACAATTGCAGAAGGGAAAGTTTAAAGAAGGATTATTTCCTAGGGCCTAAATCACTTATCAGGAAAGAGTTTCCCTGGGATCAAATCTGGTATTTCCCTGGAGTCCCAAAGCCACAGGAGGTAGCGTGGAGCTACAGAAAGAGGTCTGGATTCACAATCAGGGTTGGAATCTTGGCTCTGCTACTGATTTAGCTCTACAACTCTGGGCAACTGCAATCTCTCTCTTTGCCTCAGTTTGCTCATCTGCAAAATGGAGATAATAATAGCACTCACCTCATAGTAAGATAGTAAATGTAAAAGAACCTTTCAGATCTGAAAGTACTATGTAAAAAGTTAGTGATTTCCACTTGCATAAGTGACATAGAATTCATGTTTTAGAGTTAACCAGACTGAACTTCCAGGAGATACAGGTATAATCCATTTGTTAAAGCTGAGGGTAAGCTAACAGCTAAGACCTTCTTCCGTAATTCAATTCAAAAACCATTCATTAAAGACTTACATAATTCAAGGCCTACACTAGGCCCTGGGAATACAATCATGTACCACTTGCCCTGCATGGGCCCCTAATTCCTTATATATAAAATGAAGTTTTGGGGATAGATGATCCCTGAAGTCCCTTCCATCTTTAGCTGTAGGTTTCCTTTCTTTTGCCAGGCCATCTCTAGAGACTAGGATACTATCTCACTAGTTGCCTTCTTCCCCTCTCTCCCTTCTTTTTTTCAACTTTTTTCAGTTTTGCTTACCCCTGTTAGATTATAAGGTGCTTGTGGGCAGGACTGTCTTTCTCTTCTCCTATTTGTGTCCCCCATCAGTTAGCACAGGGCCTGGCACATAAAAGGCACATTAATAGTATATATTGACTGACAGTCTGACTAGAGTCACTCAGATATTTCTCGACTCTTCCTTCAGTGATTACTGCCTCTCTTTTTCTCTCAGAGTGGCCTCTTCCCATATGCTTCAGGGACTGCATTTCCTTCCACTCCCCCAGGTGCCATTTAGAACCTGAGTTTGTCAGGGACTGTGGCAATGATGGATTCCCTAACTAATCAGCCTCTGCTTTGATCCCTCCTTGGGTTTCCCAGAGTTCTGCCGGAGCCCTCTGTATGAAAGGCTGACAGTTGCCCCCTTTGCCAACATTCCAGATTTCAGAAGAATGCATTTAACCTTAGGGAAGATGCTAGGGTGATACCCATTGGCACTTTCTTGGCATTTAAACTCTATTTCTTGGTGGGAGGCTAGACATTGTACATGTTTCTATTTACTCCCTTATGGAATCTCCCAACTTTGGCAGGCAGGCGACCCAAACAAAGCTTGAAAAACTTATCTTCCATCATTTCATGTTTCAATCATGTTGTTATATCTCACGTGACATGCTCTCTCTAAACATATACACATGTAACTTCACTGCTAGGTGAACCCATCTAAGAAGGATAGATAGTAACAGACAGAAAATATGTTATGCTCACCTATTTCATTATAAATTTGCTTCCTTTTCATCTGCTTATTCCCTCCATGGCAGGGCAATTTTCATGGTCTATGATGTCATCTAACAGCTGTCCTGTAGACATGGAAGTAGTTGTCCAATTTCAGGTTTCTGTCATATATCCTTAGGTTTCTTTTAGGCATTAAAGAAGAGAGCAGGGAAAGATTTGTTTTCTTTAGAAAGAAATTATGTTTCATTTTTTCCTTAACTGATTCTAAATTTCTGTACAAGGTTCATTTTTATTTAACTGTAACTAGTATATCTGTGTCTACTAGACACTAAAAATATAGACTGTTCCAATCTGTTCCCTTGGTTTAAAAAGAGGTTTTCAAAAAAGAATTGGATGGATCAATGATATTTAAAGCAATAATAGTCCTTTATTACGATGCATCTGAACACAGGGGAAGTCTCAAGACTTAATATAAAAGGGTTTCATAGCAGAAACACAGGAGAAGGGGAGATCAAGAGAAGGCTACAGTTAGACAAGCTGTCAAACCCTAGTCTGATGGTCTTCAGGCCAGGACAAGAGGGGGAAAGGCCCCTAGTAATGTTCCTATGGAGAACTGACCTTTGGGCTTCTGACATGAAGTTTTACCACCTTTTTAGCACCACTCCCAGAAAAAAAGGGAAATAGTTGGGATCCCATCTCCTTTAGACTAGGAGTGCTTCAACAGGGGTATAGAAGAATATGGATTTCATAGGGCAGGAATGAGACCATGCTCAGATCTGTTTCACAAATGTCCCTGCTTTAATATCACAGCCAGGGAAACACAAAAGGTCAGTTGGCAAAGTCCTGACAGTTTGTACCGATGAGTCATGAAAGAGTCCAGAAATTCCTAGAAAAGGGCAGGAAGGGTGGGGTTGTGGGAAATGACTTCCTTGTATCAACCTATCTAAGCATTGCCAGGGATGATGATAATCTAGGGAAAATACTAGTAGTGGAGATATTCAGAATTTTAGAGGAGACAAAATCCAAGAAAGTAGTTAGCAATAGAAAGTTTGGCCTCAAATGTCTATAAACCAATGGACCAATTCTGAATAACACATATGAGCTAGAGAAAGTAATGCAAGAAAATAAATTTGATACCATTTGTAAGACAGAGACTTGATAGGATGACAACTAAAGCTAGATTATAGTTTTGGAAATGTATAATTTATTCAAAGGTCAACTAGGCGGTATAGTGAATAGGGCACCAGTCCTGGAGTTAGGAGGACCTGAGTTCAAATCCAGCCTCAGACACTTATTAGAAGTGTGACTCTGGGCATCTCACTTAACCGTCTGCCTTAGTTTCCTCACCTGTAAAATGAGATAGAAAATGAAATGGCAAACCTTGCCAAAGCAAACAAAAAAAAGAGTAAGACACAAAGAGTAGGACACAACTAATCTCCTAAACAATAATTTTTAAAAAGAAAAGGAGAGGTAGCACCATACACAAGAAGATATGCTTACATAAGAAAAATACAGAAACCCGGAGGTATTTTTGGTATGGCAGGTAACACTGAGGTAAAAGTCAACAACCAAAAAAATCAAAGTAACTAGATCTTTTGTCCCCTTTGGAGTATTTTACAGAACATCTGGATGGAAAGGAGAAATTGGTGAGGAGCTCAGAATAGGTTCATTCGATCAGCCAATCAAGCATGCAATCTATCAGCATTTATTAAACATACACTGCTCACTAAGCACCATGGTAGGTTTTCTCCAGAAACAAAAGAAAAGATAAAAGGAGAGGAAGAAAGAAAAGGAGAGAGAGAAGGAAGGAAGGAAGGAAGGAAGGAAGGAAGGAAGGAAGGAAGGAAGGAAGGAAGGAAGGAAAGGGAATGAATTTTGACTGTCAAGGAGCTTACAATCTATTAGGAGAGAGCATGTATGTACATAATAAATATATAGTGAATAAGTATATAAATAATCAATACGCGAAGAATATGGGTGTGATTTGGGAGAGAAAAGGCTCAGCTTAACCATGAGATCCAAAGCCAGATTATAGAAGGTTGAGGAGGTAACAAGTATACACAGCTATTTCTAGAAATTTGGTTGAAGAAGGGAGGAGAGATATAGGAAAATAGCTTGAGGAGAATGTAGGGCCTAGTGATGGTTTTCTGAGAATAGGGGAGAAAGACATGTTTGAAGTTAGTAAGAAAAAGAAATAATATATTGGGGAAGATTTAAAATCGGGGAGGAGGGTGCTTAACTGAGAGGGTAATCTGTTAGAAAAGACAGTAGAGAATGAGATCAGAGGCACATGTAGAAAAGTTTGTCTTGATAAATAAAAGGGTCACTTCATTATCAGAAACAGGAAAGTTAGAAGTGAATGAAATGTGTCAGTATGTGTGTGTGTGTGTGTGTGTGTGTGAAAGTATTTAGAGATGAAATGAAGGGGAAACAAAGCACACTAAGAATGACCTCAGTGCCCTCACCAAAGTAAGAAAGAAATAATATCATTAGCTGAAAGGGTGAGGAAAGTCATACTAGGAAAGACTTGAAGGGAGAAAAGAAGCTTTAGAGCAGTTTCTGTTGAGAGAGGGATAGGAGATCAACTAGGGAAGTATGAAAGGATTGCCTTGCTGCTGTGAGAGCCTACTTGATATTAGATTACTAAAATTTATAGTGGACCCAGTTAACTCTATTCAGCAGCTCATGAGCAGGAGTAGATGGGGCAGATGGTGGGGATCCTCTCTGCTCTCTGGCTTTTTGTGACACTGTTCTCTCCTGGCTCTCCTCCTACCTATATGATCAATCCTTCTCAATCTCCTTTGATGGATCTTCATCCATATCACATCCCCTTTCCAAGGTTGGGATTTGGCAAGGGGATAAATCACATTTATATGTTTGTGGTCAATTGACATTTGCAATGATTATCTTTCAGCTCTCTTCCTCTGATTTATTTTATACCAATCTGTCCCTTAAGAACAAAGAAGCATAAACTGCTCAGGGCCAATGGGATGATGAATGATAATGGACACGGAGAAGATAGAGCTCAGTTTTTATTTTGTTCTGTTTTCTATGTCAAAGAAAATGATCTTTTCATTGAAGAGATAAACATTGGTTCATATGGAATAGGTAATGAGATAGTGGGAAAAAAGATTAAAAGTGGGGAGAATTTTTAGCAACAAGGAAACTGAGGCCCAGAGAAGTGTCTTGCCTCAGTCATAAATATGCATAGCCTAGTGAAAGAGACAGGATCTGAATCAGTTCCTGACTCCAAAGTCACCACTCTTTCCATTGCACCAGAGTAGGTCTCTTAGAAGACAACACTGAATTGTCCTTAATGAGTTCAAACCACTCAGCCCAGATGAACTGCAAACAGGGTATGAAAAAATCAGCCAGTTAGCACTTATTAAGAACCTACTATGTGCCAGATACTGTGCTAAGCCCCAAGGATACAAAGAAAGGCAAACAACAATCCCTACTCTCAAGGAGCTCCCAGTTTAATGGGGGGACAACATGTAAATAACAGTGGACAAATAAGATATATACAGGATAGACTGGTTGTCATCTCAAAGAGCAGGCACCAGCATTAAGGGGGAACTAGGACAACAAGCAGATGGGACTACAGAGGCATCATCAGTGGTCTTCAAAAAATGATGGATAATGGAAGAGGAACTGGAGAATTAGAGAAAAGCAAATGTCCATTTTGTCCCTCAGGAAGGAGATCATAGATTTAAAGCTGGAAGAGACTTTAGATGTTGGAGTCCAACTCCGTCACTGTATATAAGGAGACTGAGTTTTGGAGAGGACATGCAATTTGCCTCTTAAGTCACACAACCAGTACCAAAGTGTCTAATGAGAGATTAGAACCCAGGTCTTTCTGATTAAAAGGGTACTGACCCTGAGAGAAGAAGCAATAGGAATGCTCCTCTAGGGTAAGCTGGCATGCCAAATCCATACTTTACACTTGGGCTATGCAAAATCATCTTCACAAACAGAAAAGCCTAGAAAGCAGCTTATCTGAATATATCTTGGGGGTTTCAGTGAACCCCAAGCTCAACATGAGTGAATGCCATGATGCTACAGAAATCTTAGTCTGTGTTAAGAGAAACACAAGAATCAGAGCAGGGGAAGGTATATCCTTGTTGTACCTCACATTCTGTGGGCAGATGCTATGCAGGATCCGGGAATCCTGGGATCAGTTCTAAGCACCACATTTTAATCAAGAGAGTGGATGAGGAGGAAGAGTTAGGCTGCTGAATGCGTTTGAGGTCATGTGACAGGACAAACTATTGAAAATGGAAGTAATAACAATGTTTATTCTGAAGAAAAAGAAGATCCAGAGGGAAGTCCAAGCATCTGAAGGGCAGTCAAATGGGAGAGGGATGAGATTTGTCCTTGGCCCCAAGAGCAGAAAGAGAAACAGAGGGACTTGCAGAGAGGTAAATAATTCAGGCTTGATGTCAAGAAAATCTTCCTAATAATTAGAACCATCCAGGAGAGGAATGGGTTACCCAGAGGGCAGGAGGTTCTCTCTTTGAAGAAGTCTTTTTCAAAGGGCTGGAGAATCGCTTGTTAGGTATGTTGGAAAGAGCTTTCTTGTTCAGAAGAGAAAGGTTTGAATGGTCTCTGAGGTCCCTTCCAACTCTAAGACTGACATTCTTTGTTTAACTTTCAAGTTTGCAGAAACAGCATCAGCGCTCCAGGCTATTCAGAGACTAGCTGGATACCAGTGCTGTCGATGAACAGTCTGAGATGCACCACTCAATACCAGGGAGAACTGGAAGGAACCTGGAAGGGGTTGGAGGCTGAAATTAAACAATCTGACACAGCCATTAGGAAGCCTCAATCAATTCCACTGCATTATTTACTGTTCACTTAGATGTACATTGCCATATAAACACACACCTCCTTTGGGCATGGACAAGTCACTCTGATGCATTATCCTGGAGCACAGGCATTCCTCTAATGGAACTATAACTTCTAATAACTAATCCTCTAGAGTTTACCATCATTTGTTGAACATTCGCTGCAGAAGATATAAAAATAGATGCCTATTAATTATTACAGAATAACTGATTATTAGATAATAAGATATACTTTCTGTTCTCCAGGAATTTGTATCAATCTGGCAGAAGCACTAAGACTTACTAAATGCCTACAGTAGGGAGTGAGAGAGACTGGACCAGACATTTCACTGATGGGGAGAATGCTTAGATGAAAAAACTCCATCTACAATGCAGATCAGTTACAATATAGTTCAAGGAATATCTACAATCACCGAAACAGGCGCACATTAGAAGATGAAGTCAATTGACCAGGGTCACACAGCGCATGTGTGTCAAAGGCAGGACTTGAAGCCAGATCTTACTGGCGCAGGTCAGTGTGCTTTCCTGCTGTTACTAACTTTAACACAAAATTGAGTATTAGTACCCAAAAGAAGTACAAGATGCACTAGAAGATTCCAGGGAAAGGAGAGATTTCTCAGTTTGGAGTCTCATGGAAGACTTCGGAGAACGGGTGGCAGAGGAGCTGGATGTTTCCATCACAGGCCAGCATGAAATAAACCAATTTAATAAGGAATTCTTGAGGTCCTCTTCTGTCTGAACCAGAAGCAGTACAGCCTAGTAACCAGACAGTCAGTCTCAGAACCAGGAAGACTTGGGTTTAAGAGTCACCTCTGTCTTTAGACTTTGGGTGATCCCAGATAAATCATATAATTTCTGGGTGCTCTAAGCAACTCTCCAAGTCTGGGTGTCAGAGAAGACCCTGGCCTTTATCAATAGGGGGAGTTTCCTTCTCCAGAGGTTCCCTCTACCCATCATCACAAAGGCCAGCCCCTATCCCTATATTCAAAACATTGAATTAGCTGCCAATATTTTGGAGGTAAAAAGTGAACATTCACTGCCTCAGGGGATGGTACCTTCCCCTTAACACCTCAGGTGGGACTTAGTGAATTATAACTCTCCATGCTGGTGCCTTATTTCTCCATTGGATTGTAAGCTCCCTGTGGGTCAGGATTCTGTTTTATGTAACTCTGTACCTTCCTCAGCATCAGTCTCAGAGTTCTACATATACTAGGTGTTTAGTGAATGGCGGAGGTATTGCAGGGAATAATATTGTATTATATGCAAGAGGCAGGGCTCCCTCTCAGATGGGTGAGGGAGAGCAGTAGGGATGGCTTCATGGGATCCACAGGAAGGACTTCAAAGGAGGAACCTAAGCTTGGCTTTGAAGGAAGAGAAAGGTTTCAAAGAGGAGGGGGAGAGGAGATAGAGGCGTGTGAGGGTGATCAAACATGCACAGAGAACAAAGCAGGCAAGAAGATAGTGGGAAGTCACAAGCCCAGTTTAGCTAAAGCACAGAGCTTGAGAAGGGAAATAATGTGAAACAAAGGGGAGCCCTTTAGATCAGGTAGGATTCTCAAACCTTTGTACCCGAAATCCTATCTACCCTCCCAAGGAATTCCATACTTCTACCAGTTTTGTCAATTTTTTTCCTCAAAGGAAAAGATTGGGGGGGTGGGGATAATTTGGGGAAGAGATCTTAAAAATCAAATGCTCTTATTTAGCAGAAGGAAACTGGGGTGCAAGAAGATAATGAAACTTGAAGAAGTCCATCTTCTACTGGAAAATTATAAAAACTGGAATCAGGAAATCTAGCAAGGTCAGGAAATTTTCTTCTCCAAGGGAACACACACACACACACACAGAGTCAGAGAGAGAGAGAAATGAGAATAATATATACAAATGTAAGACATGTGCATGTGTATATGGCTCTGTCTGTGTATTCACTAGCACAATGCCATACTTAATAAACATTTGTTGTTTGAGGATTGTTTGATTATAGACATTTTTCTCCTAGTGCATTGAGACACGTTCTGCCCTACAACTAGGGAATGGATTAGATGAAGTCCCTGGTAGCCATGGAAGTCTAAGGCTTGATGTTCTTTGGAAGCTGCTTCTGTGGCTGACAAACTCCCTGTGAGAACTAACTCCCCCACTAGGCCCACAGACTCCTAAACAGTCACTGAGGACAACTCCCCTCTGAAAAGCTCAGCCGCCTGAGAGACTCTCCTACCCTTACCAAGAGCACACTCCTTTGGGATTCGATGGAGTGCTCACAATGTCTCTGTTCAGGCCCTTAAAAGGTTGCCTTCCTTGGGTTGTCCGTCTTGAAAATGTCATTGTGACTTGGGAAAGGCTCAATAATGGCCCACCGCCAAAGTCAGGGTGTCAAATTTATAACCCAGCCAACACTATAGAAATTCGTTTCCTGGTTCTAACATAGACGCTGACACAGAAACCCTTCTGTGGAGCTAAGCCTTTGCACAGATGTCACACCTTCCTGTTCTGAATGAGTGCAGACTAGGATATCGCCTTTCAAAGATTTGCGGTGACTGGAAGAGGAAAATGGCCAATCTGCCTCTCCCAGGAAGGCCAAAGCCACTATTCAAATGGAATCTGTGGAAAGGAGAACTGCTCCCAGGCAGCAATGAGGAATTCCAATGAGAAATGAACCTCCTGGTCAAAACAGCACCCTGTCCTCCTGTGCTGGATAATGGTCATCACGTCACTTTCAGAGTCTGTGGACACACATCCTATATGTCATCTCATCGACTACAGAATAGCTGAAAAGAAT
Source organism: Bettongia penicillata ogilbyi (assembly GCA_023548195.1). Classification (NCBI taxonomy): domain Eukaryota; kingdom Metazoa; phylum Chordata; class Mammalia; order Diprotodontia; family Potoroidae; genus Bettongia; species Bettongia penicillata. The sequence continues at coordinate 729,583 of JAJHZJ010000042.1, forward strand.
ATTATGTGAATAAATGGAATATGATTGAATATATATTTCCACATATATATATATATATACCCACATACACACACACATATAGACATAGATAGATAGATGTAGACATATGAGCTTTGTTTCTGTATCTCCCGCTAGACCAAAGAGTATTACCAACTTAGTCACTTTTCTTGCATAATTCCAAACTAAAATCCAGATTGATAATAACCAGAGCCTGCATGTATACAGTACTTTAAGAGTTGAAAAGTCTTTTACAAATATCATCTCATTTTATCCTCTCAACAACACACAGAAAAGAGAGACAGTCCCTGCTCTCAAGCAACTCACATTCACATCAAGGGAGGTAATAAGTCAAGGAGGATACAGATGTAGGGCAGATGGAAGTCCCAGGGATCCTCAGAGTACATTGGCAGGCAAGATGGCAGCACCCAGGGCGTCTGTGGGATGTATTGATGGGGCAAAGTCACTATCCACATTTTTTTGCTGTGGTTAACAATTAAAATATTGTAAATCAATAAAATTATGTGTAATATCATTTACAACTCTTTCAATGGGGATGCTTTTTGATTTCATATTTTTCTTTTCCAAATATTTAAATACCTATACTTATAAATAGAAGTTTTAAAACATTAACCTTAGAAAAACAACAGAAAGCTTTCCTGGATCATGTAGCTCCTCTAAAGCGACTATCCGTCATGGTCAAATTCTATAAAGGAGATTTTATATTTTTGTTATGTTTGTTTATGTTATTATGTTTTTGATCGTGGTGTCCTTCTACATTCTCTTTCTTTCCTTGACTTCCATGATGCTACAGTCTCCTGGCCCTCTTCTGTTTCATTCCATTCCTCCTGCTGCCTTTTAAATTCACCATGACTCTGGCCTTATTCCTCCCCCTTTCTATGTATTTTCTCCTTTGTGAATGTCTATCATTCCCATAACTTTAACACAGATTATATTCAAATATTTACCTCCTTTTTTTGGTCTTTCTCTTTCTTGAGCTCCAGATCTGGGTGACTACTGAGTATGGGAAGAAGACCACAGTTCTAAGCCCTGGTTCTTCCAGTAACTCATTCTGTGATATCCTCAAAGTCACCAAAAGCTGAGAAAAAAAAGTATGATAAAATCCAGTGACCCTGACCTAGAACCACAGATCTAGCGTTGGAACCCAGATGTCATTTACTTCAAATTCCTGCCCCCATTTTATAGAAAAGGAAACTGAAGTACAGAGGGGTTTTTATTTTCTCAAACTTCCATTTTTTGCAAGATCACATTTTTCCAAGTCAATGGCAAAACCTAGATTTGAACTCAGCCCCTGTGACTTTGGCAGCCTTCCCACTACTAGGGATCTTCCCTATCACCCAGTCTATATTCCTCCACCCACCCCAACCTATGTGAGGGGAGTAACTATAATCCCTTGGACACTTTAGGGAATTAGGAAGGGAGGGAAAGCAATGGTCATACCTTGTCATAGGACCAAGGCTTTCATTTGTCTTTGGGGTATAGATTGCACCCCAGAGCACAGAACAGTGGAACAAATAAAATGACTCAAGACACTCCTGTGCTTCATAGAATTTTTACCCACAGTCTAGACTGGTTCAGGTTTATTCAAACCTTGACCCCCTTGAGCATTTGGCTGACATTTCTCTTTGTAACCTGAAACCAAGCCAGAAAGCTCCTCCTGCCCCAGAGGAAAATAGAAAGGAGACTTAGTCTTGATAACAAGAAACCCAGAGCAGGGCCACAGGGCCAGTCCAGATGCTTATCACTCCCTGGAAGTTCTCCTTTATGCTGACCACATTAAACTTCTGTGTGTCTGCATTTCATCTAGGACAGAGGCCTGAGAGAGGAGTTTGTCATTCATGACCTTTAACATGATGACTTGGAAAGAGACACTAAACCTTGGCTGCCTTTCTACCTTGTTTCCCATGAGGCTTTGTGTTCATCAGGCCCGCACATCACTCAGTTTAGCCTGATGCCAAGGTACCTGTATAGCATGTACCTAAGAGTACTGGGAAGGAAATTTCCAAAGTCAAGTCAAAAACAGAACCAGACTGTTTTCTCTCTCCCTCCCACCTCCACTGGCCTGCTACAATGCCTGAAATCCCACCATTAGCACTCCAGTTCTGTTAGTTAACATGTCAGCAGTTGTAAGTTTCTTTTAAGATGTAAATATATCTGATAACCACACAGTGTGTTAGTAATTTATCAAGTTATTTTACTAGTCAGTTGAACAAATGGCATTTTCACTGGGGTTGGAGAGGGAGTGGGAGGGGGCGATAATTTGAAAGCAGGAGATTCTGCTTAGTGGGGGAGGCCTGGGTGGTGACCGTCCTCATTGTCAATGGTCCGGTGTAGTAGAAAGAGAACTTCACCTGGGGTGAAGAGAACTGGATTTCTATCTCATTTTTACTACTTATCACTTATGTGTTGGCAGTAGGCACCAACACGGGTGATTAAGGACATCTGGTAGGTCCAGTGGGAGAGAACACACCTAGAGGAAAAGGGAAAAGGAAAAGGGAAAAGTCCAGGCTGAGCCAATTGATTAAATGAATAATGATATGGTGAGGTCATGTTGAGGTCCAACCCAAGAGGGCAACAGAAGCAAACAGTCCAAAGGAAGTGAATGAATGCCAAGAGACAATCGACCGATCAATCAACGTGTTTACTAACTTTATTATGTGCCAGCTCTGTGCTGGGCATCTGAGATACAAAGAAAAGAAAATCCTTTAAATCCCTACCCTCAGGTAGCTTACTTTCCAAACAGAGGAGACAGCACTTACATAAATACATTGATACTAGATACATTCAGAGTATATGGAAAGCAACCTCAGAGGAGAAGGCACATAGGGTTGATTGGCAAAGGCCTCTTGCCAATGGCAGTGTTTGAGCTAAATCTTGAAGGAAGCCAGGGATTCTAAAAGACAGATAAAAGGAAGGCAAACATTCCAGATATTGGGTACAGTCAGTCAAAAAAATTTATTAAATACCTACTATGTGCCTGCCAGGCACTTTATTAGGGCAGGAAACAGAAATATGAAAAAGGCAGCATGCCCTCAAGGAGTTTACAATATAAGACTCACAACAGAGCTGAGGCAGGGAGGGGAAGTCTAAAGGCGTTCAACTGGATAGGAAATGATGATGGTTGGGCTGGTACCCTCCTTAAATGGAGATATAGGAGGAGTTCATCCCTCCATCCTCAATCAAAATGGTCCCAGGAATAGAGGGGTTCTGATGAGATTGGACACCAAAGCTGATTTGACTTTGTAGAATAAGGTTCATGAAGTCATGATAGAAAAATCCAAAGGGATAAAGTTGAGGAGGAAATGAAGACAGGCTGTTCAAAAGCACAGGGATGGAAAATGGGACATCAATATATGATGAACAGAAAGTTGTCCAAGATGACTGAACTACCGAGTAGAATATTGAGAGGAGATGAGCATAATATTGGAAAGGCAGAAATGGGCCAGTTTGTGAAGATCTTTAAATGTTAAAAAAGGAGGATGTCCATGGAGGGCAATATGAAGAAATCTAGTTGGTTTCACATCATAAGCAACTTCCAGATGAATGTTGGTTGAAAGAGCTAGAGTTATTCAGGCTGGAAAAGAGACTCAGGAGGGACATGGCCATTGGTTCAAGCACCTGAAGGGTTCTCACATTGGAAAGGGGCTTTGATTTGCTTTGTTTGGCCCTAGTTGACAGAAGTAAAAAACAATGGGTTGAATCTGCAAAGAGAACTTTCTGACAATTAGAACTATTCAAATGCAGAATGAGCTGTCTCAGGAAGTGGAGGATTCCTCCTCATTGAAAGACTAGACTACAGGCCTCTTGTGGGATCTGTTTTGGAGTAGGATCCTTGTTCAGCAATGGGTTAAATTAGAAGGTCATTGGGTCCTTTCCAACTGTCCTTATTAACCTTGTGTGTTCTTGGGTCAGTCACTTAAACTTGAAATGCCCTTTGTTTCCTCATCTGTAAATGAATGGTTTAGATTAAGTGATCCCTGTGGTCTCTCTTATCTCTAAGTCTATAATTTATGAACTCTGGAATTCTGGGATTCCATCAAGCACCATGATGGAGACCCACACAGGCTCAGTGACTGAGTTTGTCTCATACAAGGCATTCCCTGGATGGCATCCTGTCATAGTAGGCTAACTCTTCCAAACAACTCCATCCACACAGCTCTGGGCCCAAATGTTAGTCAACTCTTAGTCTCTCCCCAATCCTCATTTTCCTAATCAATAAAATGGGGACAATAACATTTCTACTTCTTTCTTCACAGGGTTTTCCTAAGGCTCATTAATAAATGTATGTGATGATATTAAGTTCTATTAATGCATTCATGGGATTTAACTAAGCTTTTATAAAGAAATTTCCTCATCAAATAAATGAATTAATGAATTCATTCATTAATTAAAAAGAACTTTACAACTGATGTGTGATATAAACATATTATTACCCAATTCAGAGAACATTTATTTACCAAGCACCTACAAGGTAAAAAGTTGTCATTATTATTGCTTACTCAATCTGGACTTGTGATTTCATTAGGGTAGAAAACTCCCCAACTGGAAATTCCCTCCTCTGTTAATGCAGATTGGTACCCTCTCTGTGATGTATGGTTTTAGAAATTTGGGGATTTATGAGATTAAGCAATTTGTCCAGTCACAGAACTAGCTATGTTGTCAGAAGCAGGATCTGAACTCTGGTATTTGTGGAATCATGTTCAACCCTTTATTCCTCATGCCACAATACCCATCATTATCACCACCTTGAACATTTTCAATAATATACACTAACCATGTATCATGCTATATTATATATTACATTATATATTATATAATTACATTATATAGTATAACCAATGATAATGAGCTCTGAGAAAGGGGGAGGGACAGCATTTCAGAACCTGGAACCTGGGCTGGGGGAGGAGATATAGAGAGGGAGGGAGAGGGAGGATTCAAGAAAAGAAAATGGAGAGATATGGAAGACAAGTCTGACCCAGCGGGGGAGGAAGCAAAAGAGGTATAAACTCAAACCAACCTGTTTTTACTGTGATTAGTCCTTTACATGGGTAACATAGGTAACTGTGCTCCATGAGACAGTCCATCCAGCGGATCATGAGAATCTAGAAGGGAACTTTAAGTGTATTTCTCTTTAATTTCAGAGAAAGAGATCTGTAGAGGCATCCTGACAAGCCTCCTCAGCTATTCACTGTACTGTGCTCTGTGGGGGAAACTAGGAGAAGTGGACAGAGTACCAGACTTGGAGTCAGGAAGATCTGAATTGGAATCCTGCCTCTGGTATTCATGAGCTGTGGGAGCCCTGGCAAGTCTTAAATTGCTGTGCCTCAGTTTCCTCATCTGTAAAATGAGTCGGTTGGACCAGTGGCCTCTAAGATGCCTTGCAGCTCTAATTCTGTGGTCCTATGAAAAGGGAGGAGAGCAGTGACCCTCATTCCCATTTACATGTAAGAAAGGAAGATCTCTCCAACTCTGGTTAGCATCCATTCAGGGAGGGAGAAGTATGATCCAGGACACTGAAAGCAGGAGCTTATCACACTCTCTGATTTCATTCTGATCCAAGACAAGAACAAATTTAACAATTTGAACCAATAGACATTTATTAAGAACCTACTGTCAGGTAGTCAGTCGATAAGTATTTATGAAATGCCTACAGTATGTCAGGCATTCTGTTGAGAGCACAGATAATTAAGTTGGGAGAAAAGAAGGAGATATAGAAGGGCTATCACAGAGAAGTATTTTAACAATTTCAATTATTTAACAATATTTTTAAAATTCAAAAGTCAGGTACATTTTTCATATTGTGCCTAAACCTTACACAAGTCACATTCAAAATTAGCAATATGGAATTGTTAAGCCCTGATTGAGAAGAACTTTAAAGTACATTCACTCATTTAATCAATCAATAAAGATTTACCAAACAACGGCTTCATCCCAGGCACCGTGCTAAGCTCTGTGGATACAAAAAGGCAAAAGACAGCTTACAATCTAATGGGGGAAACAACAAAAAAACAAAATATACAAACAAGCGATATACAGGATAAACAGGAGATAATTAATATAGGGAAGGCACTAGAATTAAGAGTTGAGAAAGGCTTTCATTCATTCATTTATTATATTATTAATTTAAGAAGCATTTAGAAAGCACCTATTGTGGGTAGATCACTATGCTAGACATTGAGGCAGATCCAAAATTGAATAAGATAAAGCCTGCCTTCTTTGAGCTCCCCAGTTTAGAGCATCACCCATCATTCATCAACATAAAAAATTATTATTAGACAATATTACATAATAGGTGCATTGACTTCAAACACAAAGCATTATGTGGGGTTCAAGGGGGAAAGTCATTACCCACTGAAATCAAAAGTGACTTTATGGAGGGGCAAAATTTGAACTGGATTTTAAAATATGGACTGGTATTCAACAAGGGAAGAAGAGGAGGGAGGACACCCAGTACAAAGTACCAGCATGGAAAAAATTCACAGGCTACAGAACTTTTCAGGCTGAACAACCCCTATGCTATGCCACTATATCTGCATTTATACCTTTGCTTGCTTGATTGAGTTAGTCAATAAACCTAGACTTTCTGCATTTAATGGGGTGGGGTGGGTTCCCGTCCTTATACCAGGGCTGTAATATATCAGAGATTTGGAAGAGTGGCCTGGGTTGAGGTTATGTCTGGGAAGGCCCTGATCCTTGGAGCAGAGATTTGGAATCCAAGGAATCCTGGCTCTTCCACTCATTCCATTTATGATTTGGGGCCTGTCCTTTGACCTCTCTTGGCCTCAGCATCTTTATCTGTAAAACGAGGGAGTTTAGGCCAGATGCCCGCTATGGTCCTTTCCAGTTCAAAATCTAGGATCCCATAATCCCAGATTTACCTCAAGGACATTCCTTTGAGTGTGCAGACCCTCCTGCTCTTACTCTTAGTATGGAGACAACTAAGGAATAATTATCGGTATCATGTTTCTGGCAAAATCACCCCGTCTATTCATACTCCTGGGGATCTTCACCTGTTTGCAACATAAAGAAAAATTACAATGGAAAAAGAGGAATAGCATCTGATTTTTTTCCAGCTTCAATTCCTCCCTCGGAGGAGTTGTGCTCAAATCTGGATAAGGTCTTCTCAGAGTTATTTTGGGTTTAATAGTTTTTTCTTCCTGAAGGATTCTTCAGAAATACCTGGCACTAGACTCTATATCGGCAAAGAACAAAGCTAGGCAGTAATACTTATCTCCATTAGCTCAAAATAAAGACAAAGACAATTAGAGGGTGAAAAAATCCGCCTTTTTCTACAGCAAAAGAATACACTCCCCTTAATAGGTCTGGGACACAAGGGCCAACAAAGAGTCTCTGACACCTAGTTTGGTTACTATGATTTAGTCTTATTTTTACCTTGACAATTATAAGAAAATCTGGGATAAATGTGAACTAAAAATTACCTAACAGACCCATAGGTTAGATTTATGTGGCCTTATAATGCCATTTTATAAAAGCTCACTATGAGTCTCACGATAATGGCAGGGAATGATGGCAAATGTGACGGAAGATAGACCAGTACCATGCTTGGAACCCATTCTGCCTTAAACATAGTAGGCACTTAATAAATGTTGTTTTTAACAAATGAGCAAGACATGTGAAGGACTCTTATGCCAGCTATTTCCAACCTCCACTATCAAGAGAAAAAAGGAGAGATGGGCTTAAAATCAAGCATGAGACAGTAAAGTCAGACCTAAGAAAGAACTTCCTGAAAGGAAAGGTTGCCAAGTATTGGGCAAACGGAAATAGTCAATGTTGGAGGGAAGACAGTGTCCACAGACACACCACTAGTAGAGCTGAGGCAGGGTGCACTGTGAGTAGAGTTTGAGAGCTGAGGACAGAGAGACCTGAATTAAATTCCAGCCTCAGACACTTTCTAGCTGTGTGACCCTGGATAAGTCATTTGACCTCTATGTGCCTCAGTTTCCCTAACTATAAAATGGGGATAATAATAGTATGTTCCTCCCAGGGTTGTGAGAGGGGGAAAAATCAGGCATACACACACCTTCTGCCAGAGAGCAATCAATGTAACATGCAGAAAGAGACATATTTTTGGATATAACTATTTTGGGAATTTGTTTTGCCAGACTGTGTAGATACGTATAGAGGGACTTGGGTTGTTTTGTTTTGTTTTGTTTGTTTCATTGGAGGACGGACAGATTAATGAAAAATATTAGTTGCATGAAAAAAATTTTTTAAACTTTTTTTGAATTAAAAAAAGATGGTTTAGCATGGTGGAAATAATATTGACCTTGGAATTCAGCAGTTCAGTCCTAGCTCAGACACCAATGTGGGGTGTGGTTGCAAGCAACTCACTTCACTTCTTGGAGGCTCAGCTTTCCATGAAACAAGCCCAGCCTATCATTTCACTCCTTCCCTACTTTGGGGGGTGGGGGGTCCATTCAGTAAAGCACTGGTACTAAACACAAGTACTAAAGACCTCTCAAGAAGAGGGGGATGGGAGGCCCCTGGGAGCCAGTAGCTTGGCCTGCCTCTTTCAGAGCAGTGAAATACCACCATTTCCATGGAATTTAGGTCAAGCAGCTTCCAGAATTGCTCATGTTCTCTGACACTGGCAAGTGGGGTAGTTCTTTGAGAGCATCTTCCCTACATCTGTTTGCCTTAACAATAAAAGGGAGGTCAAAACCATGTAAGAACTCAGAGTGGTGAGGGAGGGCCTGGTGCATGGCTTGGGATCCCAGAAATGCCACAGCTGTTAGGAAGCAACTCTTTTACCCCTTTACTTACTCCCTCTACCTCTCCCTCCCCTGTCTCCCTTGTGCTGCCCCTCCTCCCCAATATATGAGGCTGGGGGTGGGCAAGGAAAGGCTTTCTGTCAAATTCTATCCATAGATAAATACAACTCATCCCACCCACCCCCAGTCATCCAACAAACACCCCATATACAACAAAACTCTTGACTTTTCTCTATCAGGGTGGGTAGAAATTGATTATCTTTAATATTCATAGAAATCTACAACTCCTACCCACCAAAAACACAACACAACCTCTCATTCCAGCCTGCCCTTCTCTTCATTTTATAAATAAGGAACAAAAGTGGCCTTGACTTGGATTTCCCCTTTTTCCATGGTCTTCTCAGCCTCTCATAGAAAAGCTTCCAACCAACCAAGTGGCCAAAAAGTAGATGAAAGAGGCCATGTTTGTCTTTTACAATTCTCTGTATGGCTTGGCAGGCTCATGAGATGCTTTTTTTTTTTTTTTGCCAAGATACACATTCATTTCCCAAGTCATCCTCTTTGACTAATAGTGAATAACAAAGTTTAACTGAGGTCTTACAGGTGCAAGGTATAATTTGGGGTGGGTGTTCAGAAGAGGGCAACAATCCCAGCCCTTAAGGAATTTATAATCCCCAATCTTCAGACTCAAGGGCCAGTGAGGACACATTACAGGCAAGTGTGTAGATGGGCACTGATTCCATCCTCATACTGTATACAAGGGTCGGCAAGATCACTGGATTTATTCTTTGTGAGCCAAAGCAGATTTCCACCTAGTTCTGGCAGTCTTCCCCTAAATAGTTTGCTTAAGAGAAGCCACTGGTGAAAAAAAGAGATAACAGAGACTTTGAGTATTAATACAGAAGATCAAAATGTGATAAGAGTCAAAAGAACTCAGGGCTGGAAGTCAGGAGACCCATATTCACCGAATCATAGAGACCATCAAGTGCTACCTGACTGTTTTACAGATGAGAAAACTGAGACACAAACAGATAGTGGATACACATAGGGTTGCATGGCTAATCCTGAGACAGGATTAGAACCTAGCACTTTCTAACTCCAAATTCATAACACTCCCTCCACTATTCTATGATGATCCTCTCAGACACACTTTTCACTTACTACTACTACCACTATCACCATCACCACTACAGCTACTACTACTAACACTACCACCACCACTACTATAGTAATCATAGTGATAGGTGGACACTTAAAATACTCAAAATAATATTCACCTGGATCTGTCATCCGATAAAATTGGGAATTTGTTTCAGTAATGAATATTGTAACCCAATCATGGCTGCCATCTTGTGGGACAGTCTATTATGACTTCCTATAAACTGGGGGTCCATCCCCCAGGCTGGAGGCCTCCTTTGTTTCCTCCTGACACTGTGAGGATACCAGTGAAGTACTTCGCCTTTCCATAACACATCCCATACCATTGGATAGCACTTAATTTATGGAGTATTTTCATTGATTTTTCCTAATTCTCTCTCTCCTGAACTTTTGTGGTTGGCACTGTTCTTCTGGATTTGTGATTGCATTGACCCCTGGGAATTCTTGGTAAGGAAACCCCCCTCTGCCAGTGCAGATTACTGTCTGCTGTTTGGCAACTTAGAGGTTGCTGAAGGAGAGGCAGAACAGTCAAATGAGTTGCCAAGAGTCAAACATTCAGTTGGTGGCACAGGCAAGTCTTGAACCCAGGCCTACCTGACTCCAAGAATAATTCTCCATCCATGAAGCATCTGCTTATCTAAGTTCAGCTGTTTGCCTCCAATAGAATGTAATCTCCTTGAGGAGGAAGTCACTGGAATTTTTTTGATTTGGCTTTTGTTTTGTCTTTAAAATTCCCAGTAGCACAGTTCCTAGTGCTTAACAAATGCTGGTTGAATAGAACTGACTTTTTGCAAATTTCAGAGTCCAAGCAAACAAGCCTTCTTATTGTTTTTCTAATACATCCCATGCCTTTATGGCTTTGGAAAGGCTGTTCCTCATGCCTAGCATGCACTACCTGAAATCCACTTCTTAGAATCCCATTTCCTTCAGAGTTTACCTCAAGAACCACCATCTATATGAAGTCTTTCTTGATCCCCCAACGCTTACTTGGTACATTCCCATCCTCAGTTATGCTACACACACACACACACACACACACACACACACACACATATAGTAGAAACTTACTTGAGGCTGGGGATCCCACTTGAAAGTAATGCCCTTTGTCACATTAGAATACATCTTGATTGAATCAGAACTAGGTGTCAACAGTGTCTGGACATGTCTTTGAATTTATATAAGCCATTTCAACTAGCTGCACAGGAAGTCAGTTCTAATTGGGAGCAGAGCTTGGTAATTCCCTGTGGGTACTACATAAAATCAGGGAGCAAGTTCAGAACCCAAGACATTCTAGTTGAGAGGAGAGAATATTCCTACTAAGCCCCTGAGAAGGAATAGATTGGGGGAAAGGGAGAAGATCTGGGCCTCAGAGTCTCTTTCCCATCCCTCTCCTTCCTCATACCCAAAGATACCTTGTGAACAACGGAGGTTCTGGAGGATTTGGGCTTTCTCCTTGGCATACCAGCAGTGTCCCTGGGATATGTGATATCAGTGTCAATGTCAAAACAAAGTAGACTGAATTCAATGAGGAAGCAAATGCAAAGGTGTAACGAGTCTAGCCAAAAAAGCTTTCCCATACCTAATGACATCTCAAGAACTCAAAGGAGCTGTCCGTTACCTATTTAGCATATGTACTCTTTAAGCTGGAACCCACTTTCCCCTGGATTCTGTACATATGTGTTAGTGTATAGACTTTTGAGGAGATGTTTTATACAGACTGTTTTACTATGTAACCTTAGTAAATACTCTTTTATACAAGCTCCTTAAATCTTGTAGATGATGGAAGGAGAGATGCACACCAGGAAGGACTTGTGTGCTATCCTGTTAGAAAAATAATCCCTAATACCTCAGGGCTATTCCTAGATGGATGGATATAGTGTCTATGCTCTGAGGATCTAATTCTTTGGTGCGAGTGAGAATTTGGATAAAGACCTCCAAAGTTTATGTGTACTCCAAAATATACCCATATTGACTCCCCAATACAATGTAAACTCCTTGAGGACTGGAATTGTTTCATTTTTTGTTATTGTGATTAACAGTCTGTTTCATGGTAGGTAATTAACTAGTGATTAACAAAGTCTATTTCATAGTAGGTAATTTAAAATACCTGACTCATATACATTCATTGTCTCATGTGATAACTACATAAGGGACCTTGAACAAGCCCATTTTTTTTGTCACTCCAGGCTATGGCCTCCTCACTTTACTAAGGAGAGGGTGCGAATGGATGATCCCTCTGGCTCCTTCCAGCTTTAACATTCTATGGTTCTGAGGAGTCCTTTCTTCTTCTCCTTCCCAATGAATCACAGGAGATGCTTGAATTGCCAGAATAAGAGGTTTAGAAATGCACGCCCCCAGAACGTGCAGCTCTCTTCTGGTCTTTCTTCAAAATGGTAACATGTTTCCCAACTGATTTATGTGACATTTGGAAAGCAGACCCCGGAACAGCCTGTTCTCTTGCTCAGCACTGTTAACATAAACACGTGCACAGGCTACCCACGCCTGACTCCTCCTATATACAGGAGGCTTAGAGTTGGATGGTTCCATCTTACCCCCTTAGATCCTGCCTGCTCCCCCCTCCCCAGGCCAGAAAAGCAGATCTGTGAAAATGAAGAGTGGGAAAAATCAAAGGAACTGGTGCTCTTGGGGTCCCTGAAATGAACAAGAAGGAGGAGATGTTGCTAAGAGACAATGGGAAGCTAAGATACTTCAAAGCAAGTATTCAAGATGGCATGTGGTCTGCAAGAAAGACTCCTTAAAGAGGAGCCGATGCTGGAATCCTTGGAGCCAGATCCTTTGAAAGGGGTGTGGCGGTGGGTAGGGTCCCTTCCTTCCTTGGCAAGAAGCAAGCAGCAAGGATCAAATGAGTGATGGAGAAGTCAGCCAGCAAGAATGTTTGACTGATGCCACGGGAGGGGACTGATGGAAGGTGAAGAGAGAAACAATGGCATTAATTACTGTGCGGGAAAAATGAAATAAGGAATGAGCTGGAGCCACTTTCTCTCTCTCTCTCTCTCTCTCTCTCATCTCTCTGTCTCTGTGTATCTCTCTGTCTCTGTCTCTCTGTCTTCTCTGTCTCTCTCTGTGCTCTCTGTTTCTCTCTGTCTTCCCTCTGTGTCTCTGATTCTCTGTCTCTGTCTTCTCTCTGTGTCTTCTCTGTCTCTCTGTCTCTCTCTGTGTCTCTCTCTCTGTGTCTTCTCTGTTTCTGTCTCCCTCTCTGTCTCTGTCTTCTCTGTCTCTCTGTCTGTCTTCTCTCTGTGTCTCTGTCCCTGTCTCCTCTCTCTGTCTCTGTCCCTCTGTATCTCCCTGTCCGTCTCTCTCTTCTCTCTGTCTCTGTTTCTCTCTCTGTCTCTCTCTTTCTCTCTGCAGCTTTTCCCTCATAAATGTTCTTGTTCTACTCTCTCGATAACCTGTCCCATAGGGACAGAAGGAAAATGAAGTAAAAAGAGTGCTAGATTTGGAATCCAAGCGCTTGGGTTTGAATCCTGTTTCTGTAATTTACATCTATGACTTTAGGTGAATCACTTAACCTTTTATCTAGAAAGGATCTTAGTGGCCAGCTATTCCAATCCCCTTGCTGTAAAGATGAAGAAACTGAGGCCTTGGTGGAGAAGGAGATCAAGAGAGGGTTAATGGGATCTTAGGATCATGAGCCTAGAGCCAGATAGGACCACAAAGATCATACAGTCCAACCTCCTTATTTTACAAATGAAGAAGTGACTTACCCAAGGTCATGCATGTGGTAAGCATTGGAGACAGAATTACAACTCAGATTCTCTGACCCCAGAGCTCTTAGCATTTTGCTTTCTTTCTGAGCCTTCATTTCTTCCAACGCAAAGTGAGAGAGTTGGACCAGATGACTTCTAAGGTCCTTTCCCACTATAAATTTATGACTCTATAAACCATAGAATGTGCTTTCCTTCCTCCAAGCCTTTGCTCATGTTGCTCCCTGTTCTTGAAATGCGCTCTCTCCCCATTCTAGCTATTGAATTTCACCCATTATAAAAACCCAGGTCAAATACATTTATGCTCTCCATTAGGCAGGGGTTACAAGGCTTGGCATGCCCTGAGATCTGGAAAATTCGCCTAAAAATGTTAGTTCTCCTTTTTGCCATAGGAGAAGTCAATATTATTATGGTATTAAAAAGATAAAATACATTGATATACTATACACATATTTTATGCATTTCTGAATTCCTAAACTTTTCCTGTGTTATTTGCTGGCCTTCACATCTCATCTGTGGGCTTCTGCAAAACTCCCCATATAATTTCTTATGCCAACCCACAATATATCAAAACCAAGATGGGAAAGTCAGGATGTGGAAGGGATAACTATACCATCTTCTTCATTCAGACTTCCCTGCTCCCTTCCTTCTCGCTACTCCCCAAATGGCCTTCTCCAAAGACCTCACAGAGCCCTTTTTTTTGCACCTACCTAAAGCATTCATCATCCGCATTTGTTCTTATAGGCACAGTATCATACTAATTCCTTGAGGACACACACTGTACATCCCATCCAAGCAGAACAGAAGCTCCTTGAAGGCAGGCCTTATTTTACTTTTGTCTTTTCATCTCCAGGATTTAGCACAGTGCTCAACATTGCAGGCACTAGTTTAAATTGGCTAAGATCAATCAGGCAAGATATTGCCACAGAATGAGAGGACCTGGGGTCAAATTTTGACTTAGATTCCTGTGTGACCTTAGACAAGTGACTTTACCTCTCTGGACCTCAATTCCTTCATCTGTAAAATGTAAGATTAGACTAAAATGCAAATCAGTCCCTATGAGCTCTGATCAGAAGAAAAAGGCATGAGAGGGGGAGTAAAGAGAACAGACAAATGGCACACAGGGTTTTAGCAACACAGATTTAGGGATAGCAGGAAGGAATCTGAGAGCTTCTGATCCTTCCTTCGGATATTAAAAGGGCTGTTTCCTAGAAGAGGAGCTAGATTTCTTTCCTTTGACCCAAAGGGACAGAATGAGGAGCATTAGCAGAAAGCCACGAAGAGGCAGATTTAGGCTTGATGTAGTCAGAATTCTGAAGACCAAACCTTGCCTCTAACATTACCTGCATGACCTTCAGCTGTTCCCTTAGCCTCTCAGGGCCTCAGTTTCCTCTACTGTGAAATAAAGGGGATTAGAGGAGATGACATCAAATCTCCCTTTCTGCTTTAGATTTATGAGCCCATGAATTTGAACTGTCCCAAAAACTGGGAGGCAGTCCTGTCTAAGATGATGGTGGCTTCTCTTTTAAAGGTTATTCAAGTAGAGGCTGAACAAGGTCATGGAGTCCTGGGCCTGGAGTCAGGAAGACCTATGTTTAAATCCAGCTTCAGACACTAGCTATGTGACCCTGGGCAAGTCACTTAACCTCAGTTTCCTTAACTGTAAAAATGGGGATAATAACAGCACCATTGGCTTGTTGTGAGGATATTTGTGAAATTGCTTGGTATCTGCACATATTAGATGCTATATAAATGGTTATTCCCTTCCCCATGCTGTCAAGGGGATCCCTTTTCAGATAAGGTTTGAGTCAGATGACCTCTGAAATCGTTTCCAAGTTTAAAATCCTGTGATTTCTTCTAGTTGCCTTGGTTTCCTCACCTACACTTCATTAGCCCCAGTCATATGGTCACTAAAGGTAACTAGGTGGTGTAGTGGATAGAGCACTGAACTTGGGAGTCAGAAACAGTTGAATTCAATCGAACCTCAGATACTTAAAGACTGTGTAGACCGTAGGCAAGTCATTTAACTTCTCTTGGCCTCAGTTTCATTATCTTTATAATTAGGATAATTACAACACCTACCTCCCAAAGTTATTCCACAAATGGAATAACCCAAGTGAAATTCCTTACAAATCTTAAAATGGTATATGAATGTTAGCTATTGTGATTATGGCTGAAACCAGAGATCATCAATGATCTTATCGCCCAAACTCAATAGGATGTTCCTTATCCTCATCCTTCTTGTCATCTCTGTGGATATGGACAAGAACTAGCCTCAGACCACTGAGAATGTATCAAAGGTGAGATCATCCATGCTAGTGATAGGTCTATGGAAAAGAGGTTGTGGTCAAATAACCTTATAATGGCTGGAATGGAAGGATCAGAGACTCTCAACCAGCCTTCTCAATCCTCCTCTCTCCAGTTGGGTCTACAAATGGATGGCTGTCGATTTCACTCTGAAAGCTCTCCAGGGAATGGATTTCCACAATCCCCATTGGTAGTTCCATGATTGTTTAGCAACCTTGCCTATCAAGGCAATGCTCATCATAAATCATTCCTAGTGCAACTGAAGCTGATTAACTCTTAATTAGTCCCAGGAGGAAATGGGGAACAGTTGGTTAACTGTCCTTCATAAGGAGAACACTTAGTAGTCTGAATTCTGCCTCTTAACCTTCCCTTCTCCAACCCAAACTACAGGAGCTCCTTCTACCTCCAAATTGTCAACAGATTCCAACCTCTCTAGCCTTTGATCGATAGAATTTAGGAAGTGTGAAACCACCTTGGAGAGGGACTCATTGCTTGCTCCTCCCCCTCCAAAAAGAAAATCATTACCTAGTGGCAATGAGCCCCTCCAAGGTGGGTTAGCTTGTCCTTGAGATAGAAGACATTGTCTGTAATTAGGCCTCAAATACTCGGTTAGATTTGCACCTGTCAGAGGTGGATATAAGGGAGCTAGATGGCACAGTGGATAAAGTACCAGAGATAGAGTCAGGAAAGAGTCATCTTCCTGAGTTCAAACCTAACATCAGACACTTGCTAGCCATCAAGTCACTTCATCTTCATTCTATTTACCTTAGTTTCCTCATCTGTAAAATGACCTGGAGAAGGAAATGGCAAACCACCACAATATCTTTGCCAAGAAAACCCCAAATGGTGTCATGAAGAATTGGACACAACTGATTAACAACAAGAGGTGGATATACCCTCAAAAACCCAAGTTTATTTCCACACCAGGGATGTGGTTGTAGCAACAATTCAGTGGAGAAGGAAAGTAGTGTGAAGTAACAAGGTTTAGCGGAAAGAATGCTGGATTGGGCTCTGAGGACCAAGATTTCCTTCTCAGCCTTGCTACTCAAAACTTGTGGCCCCTTGGGTGAGTCATCGCACCTCTCTGGGCCTCGGTTTCCTGATCTGTAAAATGAGAAAGGTCTTCTAGCACTAGAATTCATTTTGCTTTCAGATCCTCCTCCACTGCTGCCTGGGTTCACATCTCCACCTTAGTCCTTCGATGCTCAAACAGCTAACCTCACCACGTTCTTTCTTTTGTGCCTGCAGGAAAACTCCAAGCTTTTCAAGAGCTGCTGGCACAGCCACCAGAGACATGTCAAAAACAGCCCTTGGAGGGAATTGGCTTTCAAAGTTAAAGTAGTCCAAGGCAATAACAAGGCAGTGAGCACGGACAGAGCCGGTGCTTAGCAGCAGCTGCAGAAGGATGGGCACCGCCCTGAAAGTGTGTCTCTGCAGGACCACACAAGTTCAGCATGATGCCAAAATCCTCCACTCATGCAGCCCAGACTCTCCTGCCAACTTGGTGGAGAAGACTGGGCGGAGTTACCTGGTGGCACCTGTACTCAGCAATGCCCATCATGGTTGACTGAGATCACCTTTGTGCATTTCCCTTTGCTCTACAGGCCTACCATACCCCACCTCCTCCCCCCCCCACAAACCTCCTGTACCCAGATCTGGTTAGATTCTATTTATGGCTCCTTCCAGGAACAGGACAGATATAGGGGCTGCCCCAAAAATATTCAGAGAAGCAAACAGCTGTGACAAGCATTTCACTGATGGCTGGGGCTGAAGTCAAGATTTGGGTCAAAGCTCCAATATTGCAAAAGAGATATGTGGTTTTTTTTTTGGGGGGGGGGTGGAGAACAGACATTACTACCAGTTTAAAAATAGTTCTTTTGGCACTAGCTCCATGACCCAAATCAAAAGCTTATACTACAAATTAATGGCTACTGACTGGAGCAGGGAAGAGGCTAGTCTCCAAGGTAAGTCTTCTGTCTGTCTGTCCTCTTTCTGATGTTCCCTAACCCCACTGACACCTCTCTGCAATTCCAGAAGATGGCTGCTGTGTTTTCTACAAAAGACATGAGAGAGCAGAGGGTTTGAGAGTAGGAAGGGAGCCAGGAGCTGAATTTCCTACCCTGTGTAAGAATATTCTCTGCAGTATTACTGACAGATGATCATTCTCCTTGAATGTTCCCAGTGACAGAGAACTCACCCCAGCCCATTTTTAGACAGCTCTGACTCAATTCCATTAAAAAAAAAATTTCTTGGACCTTTAATCTTTTCCAAGCACTGGGGACAAAAATTGTCAGAGGATCACAGATTTAGGAGTAGAAAGCACCTCAGAAATCATCTATTTCAAACTTTCTCCCCTCTATTTTATAACACAGATAATAGACTCAGAGCTGGAAGATACTTTAGAGGCTATCGAATCTAACTCCCTCATTTTACAGATGAGGAAACTGAGGCCCAGAGAGTGGAAGTAACTTACTGAGAGTCACACAGCTGGCAAGTCCCTGGAGTGGAATTTCAATCTCAAGCTTCCTAATTCCAAGACTAGAACTCTTTCATGTTGCCTGTCTCAGAAAGTTAAATGTCTCATCCAAGGTCACACTGATCGTAAGTGGATTTGAACCCAGGTCGTCTAACTACCATTGAGTGTAGGGTTATTTTGGCTTCAAGGTTTTTATTGTCTTTCTTAGAGAGTTCTTTATCTTGCTTTGAGATCTGCCTTATGGTGCATTTGATCTGTTGAACCTAGCACTGCCTTCTTCAAATACTCAAAATGGACCTAGGCTTCTACCTACATGGCAGACCTTCCTAAATGGCAAGTAACCATCAGAGTGCCATAAGTTGTCTCTCTTCCAGGCTAAACATTCCTAATTCCTTCAACTATTCTTCCTATATCATGATTTTCAGGACCTTTAGTAAATTAATTATTCTCATGTGGACACTGATCCATGTTTCCCTTAAAACATGATGTTCATAACAGAAAATGATGTGTCTGGTATGGAGGTAGGGGTAGTATTTAAAAAAAAAAGATTGAACAGGATTCATTGAATTCCATTTCAATGCTAATTTGTTAACAAATTGCAATATGTGAGGTACTGTGGTTGAGGAGACAAAAGCAAAAATGGGGAACAGGTCTCATTCTCAAGAAACTTACAGTGGAATGCAGAGAGCAGACATTGTACAAGTTAGTGTGATACAAGGTAGGACAAGATGAGGGTAAGGAAAAGTCAAGGCAAGGAATACAAGATAATTGGACTAAATAACCTCTGTGATCCCTTCCATTTCTCTCGACTTTTAAATTCCGTACTACCTTAGAGGGCAAAACTGTGAGCAGACCTCAAAATATTAAAGCTGAAAGTGGTCTCTTAGAGCTTATCTAATCTCACTGTAGATTCATTTTACAGATGGGAAAATTGGGGACTGAAAATATTGAATGTCTTCCCAAGGGTGGTGGGAACAATAACTATCGTGGAGGCTAAGCTAATTTTTCCTTAAAAGGTACTGAAACCAGCCTCAGGATTTAATTGGCTCAGAGGACTAGGCTTTGAATTTATTTTAGCTTCCTGATGACTTAAATATAAAAGTCAGACCAGAAGGAGTCAGCAACTGGTCTTCTCTCTCAGGTTTCTGACCAGTAGACCAACATGACCCAGACAGAGGCAGGGAAGTTATAACTGAGTGAATCAATGCTGTGTTCTTGCTGACTATCCTTTCCCTGAAATGGCTTTCTTTTATGAACCATTAAATGGTCTATATGTATCTCATTTCATTTGAATTTGTACCTAAACACTAAACGTGCTTCCATCAGGACTAGCTTATGACACCATGTAACATAGTACTTTTATCATTATTCAAATTATCTCCTTCAAAATTCAAGGATTCCTGAGAGGCCTGGTTCAAGTTCCTACTAGTTGAACTCCAACCCCCATGGCTTTAGGAGATTTCAGTATTTTGGTTTTTTGTGGTGTGTGTGTGTGTGTGTGTGTGTGTGTGTGTGTATGTATATATGTATGTGTATATAAGTATATATATATGCACATATATATGTATATGCATACATATGTACATATGCATGCATGTATGTATATATGGAGACAGTGAGAGAGAGAGTTCTATCTTTTATCACTCTTCTCCTAAACTGGGATTCTTGGACTCTTTAAATTCTGATTTTGATAACTACATTTCAACATAATTGGTTTCTTTTGCAATTCTATGTATTTCAAGCATTTAAAAAAACATCATTCCAAGAAGGGATCCACAGATATCACCAGACTGACTAAAAGGTCCAGGAAAAGGTCAAGAAACCCTAGAAAGAGTTAGAAGACCTGGTTTTCGACATTGTTCACTATTTACTAATGCTGTGATGCTAGGCAGAACTGCCCATCTTTTTGAGTCTTTGTTTTCTCATCTGTAAAATGGAGCAAGTATATTTTTCCTGCCTACACAAAAAAGCATTTGTGAACATCAAAGAAGATTACATATATGGAAGTGTTTCAGAACTGAAAAGCATTATGGAAATGTGGTCTATTAATGATATTCAATCATACTGCTTCTCTTGCCCTTGTCTTTCCAGATTAACGACTAAGGAGGCACAATTTCACTCCAAGACATTTAATAACAACTCACATGAACTGAACATGCCTTTCTACTAACCTGGGAGCCTCAGGCTACATTTCTTACATGACTTTTCATCCTGGGACACTTAGCCTTGGCACTGCATAATGAAGATTGAGGGACAGATGGAAATCAATCCCCATGTATTGGAAAAATGATTACCTGGAACCAAATGCCCAGTATGGCATTATCTGAAGAAATCCCTGGCACTAGTCACTATGCAATGAGCCAATTTAATATTCCCTTTTCCTGTCTCAGAAATCTCTTTGTTAAACAAACTGAAAAACAAAATTAAAAAGAGGTGTAATGAAATGGAAAGATTATTGGACTTACAAGTAGGAAAATTTGGTTTAAGTTCCAGATGTACCATTTCCTAGCTGTGTGTTACCACGGGCAAGGCATCTCACCTCTCAGTTTCCTTATTTATAAATGAGGAGTTTTGATGAAATGATTTCTGTGAACCTTCCCAACTTGAATATCTCATGATTCCATGAGTCTTGTTAGCATATGAAATGAGGAGGAAGTGAAGAAAGGGTAAAAAAAAAAAACAACTAGAAAAATGAGCTCTCCATCTTTGACTCTGTGATGCAGCAGGAAAGGAAAACCAAGCATCATCTGCCACTTCTTTGAGATTTATGGAGAGCAGATTTCAAAGACTTCAGAGAAAGGATAGGTAGGCTATTATGTACTCAAATTCTGTAGGGGAAACTAGCCTCGGAAGTGGCGTGCGCTCTAAAACAAAATCCTGAAAATACCAAGAGAAACAATTTTGAGGAGGAGAGGAGGGATTTTCTAAAGAGATGGATATGGATGCATAAGAAACTCCCTAAGCTAAAAGTTTTCAAGGACATGCACAAGGGTCTGGAGGGTGTGACAGTGAGGCAAATAGGAAGGAAGGTACAGGGGGGCTTTCCAAGTAGCATCATGAAGTTCAGAATGTCCTAAGGTTGCAGAATAAAGTTAAACTTGTAAGAAGTCATATTGGAAGAAATGAGAGGGGCCAAAGAAGGAACGTTCACGTTCAGATGACAGAGAGAAAATAGTGGTTCTTTCCTGTGAAATTGGTACCTACCATCCATAAAGTACTGTACTAGTTATCCCATGCCTCAGGTAATATCTCACACATCCAGTGAAAATTCCCTTTCTAAAGTAAAGTACACTCTCAAGGTCTCTCTTAAGAACCCTGGACTTGATTATGTGACATGGGAGACAATGACACAGGATGGCCCAGAATGATGTGCCCTCATCAGGGCAGGTGCTGTGCTCTATAAGCAAAGCAGAACTGAAGCAGCCCAAAAGAAACACGAGACACTCAGATTTGGAAAATCCACCCTGAGTGTTCACACGGACTATTTGTGCCTGACCTGTGGTAGGGCATTCTGAGCTCGTATTGGTTGGATCAATCAGATGGACACGCTGTAACTTGACTAGCATAGCGATGTCATTTTGCTCCTCTTTGAGAATGAAGGTTAACAACCAAGCAATCCTTCCTAAAGAAAATTCAGGCCCCAAATGCCCTCCTCAGCTATTGTAAGTCACTCGTACACCCTCCTCAGCTATGTGAAGTCACTCACACACTCTCCTCAGATGCACACTCTTTCCCTCCTCAGGCAAAAGGAAATGGTGGAGAGACTGTCTACATCTCTGTTGAAGAGGGAAGCAGCCTGCACTGAAGCACCCTAGCATTTGAAAAATTCAACAGCAGAGTTAGAATGGAATGTGAAATTCCTTCCTGCTCAAAATAAGAGGCCCGTAAGAGGACTCAACGGTAAGTATCACTTTAAAAGTTCCTTCCTTTGTTCATTAAAAATATCTTTGCTTGAGACAGAGGCATTGGAATGCGAAGACGCTGCCCCAATGAATGGGGTCCACTCCTTATCACTCCTGGGATGATTATTCATTTATTAAGTACTAACAGTGCAGAACACCAATTTAAAAGCAGTTCTGGTCCAGTGGACAGCAACTTAATCTAAGAAAAGTCCTCCATCAGACTAAAAAATGTTCTTTCAAAAAATGACATCTCCCGTAGAGCCGAAATGTCTCCTTTTTCCTCTGGATCCAAGGGAATATTTCACAGGTGTTCATTGGTGGGACTTAGTTGAGCTCAACATTTTTTCACTCTAACTATAAAGTCATTGCTTTTATCGTCTCCCTCTCCTCCTCTTCTCACTCACTCCCGCCTCCAGAATGCAGGGACATTCTCTTTGTATCATCTTAGTCAAGAGAGTCACATTGGGTTATATTCCATTAACATGGAGAAAATTGGTCTTGAAACATAATTATGCCTGAAAGTGTAAGTAGTAGAGGAGACACTGCTATGATTCATAAGCCAATCCACCCCAGACTCAGGAACTAAATGGATGTTTGGTAAAGAGAGTGATTTGGAGTCAAGAATCAAGCAGTAAGCATTTATTAGGGGCCTAGGAATGAACAAACATTCATTAAGCCCCTTTTAGAAAGAACTATGATCAGATCAACTCAGCCTTTGCTCCTCAAAAAAGTATGTCTGTCTACTCCCATAAGGCTTCAATCACCATTCTTGTAATTTGCCAAACTAAAATATCCCTCTCTGATGACCTCGTTACCCTCAGTTTGTTGTCTCTCTGTTAGAATGGAAACTCTCTGATGAAAGAGTGTCTGCTTTTGTAATTGTATCTCCAGCACTTAGCACAGTATTTGGCAAGTGGTCAATGTTTAATGAAGGCTTTTTCATTTGTTCATTCATTTAATTATTCATCAAGTACTGTAATTGGCATTAGGGACATAAAGACGAAAGCCTAACAGTTCCTGCTCTCAGGGAGCTTATGTTCTTGAGGAAGGAGGTGGAGAATACAGGAACACATGCATGGTATAATTCAAAATAGAGTCAAGGTTTGTTTACTTATCTGTCAGTTTTTGTTTCTGTTTTAGGTTGGGGTGGAGAGGAGAGACACAAAATAAAGACAAATAAAAATTCCCCTCAAGGAGTTTATATTCTATCAGAATCCTGGGTTCAAATCCTAAATCTGACATTTAGTAGCTATGGGACCCAGAGGCCAGTCCCCCAACCTCCAGGAGTCTCAGCTCCCAATAAGATGGTGATGGTCCCAGCTGTAGTGCTCCCCTCATAAAGGATTAGTATGAGACTCAAACGGTGCTTCGCAAACTTTAAAGCGCTAAAGAAAAGTCATCACTCTGTTATTGTTGATGTTATGCAGATACAAAGTTTTTTTAAGAATTAAAATGAAATTAATGCTGCTTTTCCCTGCATTCATTCATTCCTAAGTTTTAAAATATATTTATTTTGTCTTTTTTGCGAAACAGGTTCATTGAGAAAGGACTGGGGCAACACTAAACTTTTGCAGCTAAAATGGTGGGCTCTTGGCTAAACTGAAAAGGAGCTGCTATTAGCTATGCATGCCTGCAGCATTATGAAAATAAGAATCATGTTTCTTGGTTTGGACCATTTGTGGGGGGAGGGAGGAGGTGAGTTAGTGGAGGGATTGTCTTAAGATGTAACCCCCGGCTGGAACGGGATCATTATCATCTTAGGAAAGCTCAAGAAGAGCTGGTATTTCCACTGCGTCACACAGAGGCATGAACCATGAGCCCAGAAGAATCCAGGTATTTCAATCATCTTTCGGAAGTCATCTGGTCTGCCCATCCACCCCAGAGGGGCAGGATTTTGGCCAGTCTTCCTCAGGCCTCTTTTCTGATCTGGGGCGAATTGGTGCTTTGTATAAATCATTACAAACGAACTCCCTGATGGATGTGGGGGTTGTTGGATCAGCCATCAGTTGGAACTGTTAAAACAAGGACATTTTCTTCCTTGGAAGCTTTCATGTTTAATTAGATCTTTTAAATTAGACTTTTTTTTAACCCCTCTAATTCTTGTTTTTGCCAACTGGGACGTTACTGGTTTGGCACAAGAAGCAAAAAGACATGTCTGGCTTTGCAGGTAATGGTGACTCGTTGTTGTAAAACCTCCCTAAAGGGTTACTAAAGAAGACTGCATGGCCTTTCTAGGACAGCCAGCAAGTCCTACTTGAACAGATGCCTCCTTGACAGGAGGCATCATCGCCAGACTTCACTTGGGGATGCAAGAGGTCTTTCTACCTGAAGTTATATCCAGGCAAATCAAAGACATGGAAGAAAGATTCCCAAACCCTGACTGATGCAGTGACCAATAATCACTTCAAAGGATTTATTGAACCAAGACTTTCTCTTCCGGGGGAAAGGTGGGATACTACAGGTGCAGAATGAGACTTTTGCTGTCATGTTGTCAGCTGTGGCTAATGAGATTTCTCTTAGTTAGCCATACTTCTTTATCATAGGGGAGGGTTTTAGGTCAATGGTAATGTAACTTACTGAGAGTTGCACCAAGACTTTTGGGACAAGTATAAATAAAAGACCTAGCTATGTGTTGCAATAAATAAAATCAGTAGGTCAGCCCTGCAGATACAACCCAAGACAAGAACCCTGTTCCTACCTTCAGGGAGCTCACATTCTAATGTGGGAGAGAACATACAAATAACTATTCACATACAAGATATAAACACAATGTAGGTTATCTCATGGGGAAGACACTAGGAGTGGGGGGTAGGGAAGGGGTGACACAAAAATGTCCTGCAGAAGATGAAATCTGAAATGAGCCTTGAAAGAAGCCAGGAAGCAGAACTGAGGAGGAAGAACATTCTAGGCATGAGGGACAGCCAGGGAAATGCCTGGAGCGGAGAAATGGAATCTTGTGGCATGAGCAGGCTGGTGTGGCTGGATTGTAGACTGCAAGGATGGGAGAAAAGTGTAAGAAAACTGGAAAGATAGGAAGGAGCCAGACTGTGAAGGGCTGTGAATACCAAACAGCATTTTATGTCTGGTCCAGGAGGTAGATCAGGAAGTCACAACTGGAACTGAGTTACAGAGGTAATATGGTCAGACTTACACTTTAGAAAAAGCCCCTTGGAAGTTGAGTGGAGGATGGACTGAAATGGGAAGAGAGCTCAGATGGGGAGAAATTTAGAAGGCTATCAGAATAGTCTACAGGCAGAAGGTACATTGAGAAGTATAGATCCAGAACCAAAAAGACTTGAGTTCAAATCTGGATTCAGACATTTTCCAGTTATGTGACTGGGTAAATCTTTTAACTGCTTTTGGCCTCTGTTTCCTCATCTTTAAAATGGGATAATAATAGCACCTATCTCATAGGGTTAGAGTGAAAATAAATAAGACATTATTTGTTAATTATTTCATAGACCAAGTATGAGATAAATATTATATTATTATTGTTTTGTTATTAAAAAAAAAAGGAATGCCAAGATTGAGTGTAGATGGAAATGGATAATTGCTCCCTTGCAATTAGCAGTTGTGGGTAGGAAGATTTGTCCATAAGAACTTTTTTGGCTGCAAAAAAATCAGAGATTTGACACATACAATCTGGGATTCCATTTTTCTTTGACTGCTCCATTTGTCACAGATACCGAAAGAAGCCAAACCAATTTAACAATGGATTTAGAACTTATGTCCTGTTAATGGAATGTGAATGCCATTGTATCTTTATGGGGCAGAAGACCACATCCTAAATCCTCTACCACTTTCTTAAGAAACATAAAGGACTTGATTCAGAAGATACTATTCTATTATCTTTGGTAGAAAGCAGACATGGGTGGGTTGGGATTGGCATCACTGGATGGGATTACCCTTATCTCAGAGGACAGAGATCTATAAAAGACTGGTGAAGGTAGCAGCTTCAAAGTCGGTATGGTGTAGTGGATAGAGTACTCAACTTAAAGTCATGAAGACCAGAGTTCAAATCCTGCTTAGACATTAGCAGTGGGGTCCTAAAGAAGTCACTGACCCCCTCTCTACCTCAGTTTCCTCATCTATAAAACAAGGGAGTTTGTACTGATGAACTTTAAAGTTTCTTTCTAAATCTGTGATTCTATTTTCTTTTGTATAATTGGAAAGATAGTTATGAGAATATAGACTTAGAACTGGAGAGAAGTTCAAAAGTTAACTTCTGCAAGTTCTTGAGGAAACAGGTTCTGAGAGTAAACGGCTTAATTACTTGTTTAAGGTCACACTGACAAGCCAGGATTTGAACCCACGCCTTCCAGTTCTGTACTCAACGTTCTTTTCCACTATCATATCACACCATTCAAAGTTAACCAATGAACTCCTACATCCAAATGGACAGTTACTAGGGCCAATTGTTCTAGAGGGTGACTAACTTCCCTGGTATGACTTAGGCAGTTCAAAATATACAATGACTCTTTGTGTTCACAAATGCACCATTAGGTCCAGAGGGAGTAGTGGGCCAAATATGGAAAGGATGATTGAATGTAACTCAAACTGGAGGAGAGAGGGGATCAAGATGCCAACCTGCCCTCACCAGTTAGACTCTGGAGACAGCCAAGTGGAAGAATCAATGACTGGGTGGGGAAGGCAGCCCAGAAATGCAGCTACCTGTAGCCATTAGCTACATCCACCAATTCCCCAGTCATTTAGTGATCATATTGTATATTATTGTATATTATATAGTGCTGGTGATTATATTCTGGCAGAGGAAATATGAGCTCTGGGTGTTTGTGATGGAGCATGTTAAGAGCAGAATATGGAGAATTCAGTGACCTGTAAAGATAGAGTCCAAGCAGGAGTCAGTGATGGAGTTCTCATAGAATGTGACAATAGCTCAATCACAGATTGAGTAGTAGGGACCTCATTTCTCATTGTAGGATCCAGTCGTTATCTGGGCTGATGTTTTCATATGTGGGGATTTAGGACATTCTGTCTTATTAGTACAAGTAGTTCTCTACCTGCCCCCTCCAGCTTCACTAAAAGAGCAGGTCAATGTGCTTCATCCACATGGGTTTCCAAGGGGGAAGCTGGGGAAGATGCCCCTCTGAGTTCACTGGAGGGGAAATTCAAGTCCAGAGTCATTATGGGAAGAGCCCTTTAGATCACAACATGAAGACTGGTAAGAAAAAGGCATTTAATGGGCTACCTGTACTCTGAAATGTCAGGGCATCCATTATAGATCCCAGTACAGAAAAAGGCCAAGGAAAGAGTAGTGTCATTTTTTTAGAACTCCCAGTAACAATGTAGCAAAGGGTTTAGGAGTTCCCTTCCTCTCCCATATGGAAATGAAAGAAGTTAAGTGAAGGATAAATCTTGGGGCAATTCAAAGTAAGAGACTAAATTGAAGAAGAATAACAAGCTGGAATATCATCTGACTGAGGACTGACTGGAGGGTGAATGAGAGATGCTGTAACAGCGCTTGGAAATCTAAGAAAATAGAAGAGAAGCTGGCCAAATGGTAGCAAGAAGAACAAGAGAAAAGAAAGAGAGCTAAAAAAAAACCCAAAAAGAGAGGGAACTGAGGCTCAGAGAAGAGCCATCTATAGCTGGGGTCAACACCTGAGGTCAGAGTCCAAAACTGCCCCAGAGGCAAACGCTTAGAGAGAAGCAATGGAATGAAAGACTGAGTATGGCCCAAATCAGATTAAAATGTGATTGGGAAATATTGAAGAAAATAGATAACAATACAATAACACAGATAATACTGCATCATGTATACCCGTACATGTACACTCATTATATGGAGGCAATGCAGGTTAAGTGAACTTGCCTGGGGTCACACATGTAGCTGGTGTTTCAAGCTGGATTTTAACCAGTCTTGCTAACTAAGCACTAAGCTCACTTGTTTCTAGCTGCCTAAGGACTACAAGCACTGTGAACACTCTTATATTCCTGGACCTTGGGAAAAAAGTTCCAGTTACACCACTCTACCACATCCAAGACTTAGATCTCTGCTTGGAGAAAATGGATGAGGGACAATACAAGAATGTGGAAGGTTCAAGAAAGTTGGCATATGATGTTACGGAAGAATAATTTCCCAAAAGATATGCAGGATACAAGGGGAGCTCCACTCAACCAGAAACTTTGAACATTTGGGAACCAGCTTGAGAAGGGGAGAACAGGGATTAAAACATGAAAATATTAAACCCTATGGATCCTCCAGGTGAAGTTCATTCATAGTGAGCTTGCAGTCCACTAAATCACCCTAGATCTTTCTGAGATAAACTGTGTTCCCCATCTCCATCTTATACTTACTTTGTTTGGGCAATCTCAAAATGTTCCTTTGTCACAGGAGACTTGGAGAAGTGGTAGGAGAACCAGCCCTTGAATGTGACAGAATGTAGTACAAGGTATAAGTAGAATGCAATGTGAAGGAGGCAGTACTTAATTGGGAGAAGTAGAGTAGACGCTGACACTGGGAGCGAGCGTGAGTCTCCCTTCCTTCTCCCTCTGAGCAGGGAGAGGGGGAGAGAGGGAGTGAATGAGGGTGTGTCTGAGGGAAGAGCCCCAGGGTGCAGGTGTGGGATCCCCTGCTCCACCCAGTCTGGAAGGGAGTCTAGAGTAAGTAGGTGGTACCATGGATAGAGTACCAGCCCTGGAGTTAAGAGGAACTGAGTTCAAATCCAACCTGAAACACTTGCTAACTGTGTGACCCCAGGCAAGTTCTCTTAACCTGCATTGCATCCATATATATGTGTGTATATGTACGGGTATACATGATGCAATATTATCTATGTCACTGTAGTGTTATCTATTTGGTTCAATATTTCCCAATTACATTTTAATCTGATTTGGGTTATACTCGAATGTGTTGTCGGCCACATGGCACCTCCAGGCTAGATGCCTGACACTGCTGCTTTATACCACTTAGCTATTTAACAGCTGCTGTAGTTGAATGGCAGCCTTTGGAAGCCTCACCCATAGCCATAGGAGAGAGGAAAGAGCACCTGGAGAAGCCCAGGTGGATGAGGACTTTGGCTAGGGATTGAGATCGATGGGCAGGTGAGTAAGCTGGCACCGCTGCCCCAAGGAAGGGCTGTGTCAAACTTGGTTGGGAATTCAGTATTCTGTGATGCTCCAGCCCAGCAGCTGGCAGCCTCCCACTGGGACAGCACCTTTGGCCCCAGGGAGGCTATAGGCTGCCAAAACAGTATATGGCACCAGTGAGGGCTGATGAAACCCACAGTGCAGGAGTCCCCCAAAATATATTCTCAGAACAAATAGCGTAAGGCTGCCCATGGCATCCCTCACTTCAAGAAGCCCCATTACCCTCTCCCTGACACAAAGATCACACACAAATCCCTCTGTTTGGCTTTTAATGCCTGTCCCCATCTAGCACCAGCCTAAACTTCCCAGGTTCATTAGTCCCTAGTAGGCTTTGTTCCAGTCAAATTGACCTACCTATGGTGTTCACACAACATTTCACTTTCTCTTTCCATGTCTTTGCATAGGTGGTTAACCTGACCTGGAATGTGTTCCCTCCTCTCCTCCTGCTCTTACAACCCTTGGCTGCCTCAAGCCTTAGCTCCAACACTACCTTAAATATAGAACTAAGTTGATTTCCCTTCCTCACCCCAAAAAAAATGGTTTTGCAGTTACATATATGGGTGCATGGTGTTTCCCCCAAATAGAATGAAAGTTCCCTTGAAGGTTTGCTTTGCTTTTATTGTGTCACAGGCCCTTATCACAATGCCTGGCACATTTTTTTCTCACACTGGACTTGACAGGGGAAATTTTCAGTGATGAAACTCCCTCTGTCTATGCAGATGGACACTGATGTCACTTTGTGTAAAGACATTACAACCCAGAGTTGGACCAGGCTCAGAGCATTTAAAAGCATCTGGGCCAACTTCCACCAGCCTCAGGATCCATATTCTATACGCCCACAGATCAAGACTCACTCCCAGACTGGGTGGGAGGAGGACTCCCACACCTGGACCCTGGGGCTTTGCACTGAGACACACCCTACTCTGTAACTTACAGTCAGAGAATTGCCTAGAACTCTGAGGGGTTGTGACTTGTCCAGAGTCATATGGTCAGGCTGTCAGAGGCAGGACTTAAACCCAGATCTTCTTAACTCTGGGACCAACTCACTGTTCTGCCATATTGCCTCTGCCAGGCTCATACTAGGTACTTAGTGAATGAATGAAACAAACAAAAATATGAACTATTTTGAAATCTGCATTAAAATCAATGGGTTGCACAGTAGTGGGAACAAAAATTATGATTCAACCCCTCAGTTTTCTTATCTATAAAATGGGGGAGGAGTTGAACTATATGGCTTCTGCCATCCTTTCCAGTTAGAGATGTGTCTTCCTAAGATGTAGTCCAACTGATATCTGAACAAGAATTCATCTCACTCCCATGTTCCAGTTACTTCCCAATTTCATGTCAATGCCTTTCCCCCACATTGGCACTAATGGGAATGGAATGCTGCCGCTCACTTGGTGTTCCAGTGTTCATTACCTCCCAGTTGGCCAATACCCTCCCCAGGAGTGAGCTAAGTTGGCAAAGGAGTTACTTTTCCTCATCAAAGGTATGTAAAAATTGGAGCATTTATATTCTTCCAATACCAGATTACTTACTGAATCACACATATAAAGTGAAAATATGATTCTTGAACCAACTGCCATAAAAAAATCAAATGAAATAGATTGCATTACTTTTTTGGGGTAAGTGAATCATCCTACTTTGCACAATTAGTTACTAAAATATATTAATGTTGAAAATAATTCAGCAGATGACAACACCTGAATAGATTCACTTGGAATTAGTTCTCTAAAGTAGTCTTTTAGGAATCATTCTCATTTGAAAAACTTCATCTAGCAAAGCTCAGGCTAGACATGTTACTTGGATAAAGGACAAATTATCTTAGTGGAAGACATAGGGAAATACCAGACTGAATCTTACTGAAAAATGAATGACACTGAGGTAAGCCGGGTCACTTTGTACTCCTAGTGGAAAAATACAAGATCTTCCATTGCCACACTCACTTCCCTTATGCCCATTTTATAGCTCCCCCACTATTTTCTAGTTCTCATATTACTAAATGTCCCTATTGTTTAAAAACAAAACAAAAAAGGAAATGAAGACACATTTTCCCCATTGTTTCTTTATGAGATAAACCAGAATTATGGAATCTCAGAGTTCGAGGCAACTAAGATGCCCACGAATCCACCCCATATCTGAATGAGAATCCCTTCTACAATATACCTGACAGGTTGTCATGGAGCCTTTACTAGAATAATCCTAGTGAATGGGGAGCTTACTACTTCCTGAACTACCCATTCCACTTTTGCCTAATTCTAGCTGTTAGATTTTTTAAAGGCATACATGTTTCAATAGCACCCATTTTGGGTTATATCTACCCTGCCCTCGTAGATTTGATCCAGAAAAGGACAACTACCCCAGCTTCTAGGTATCTTATGGGGTTATATTCTTTAAATTATGGCTCCCAAGCACCCACTAGCATGTTTACCTTTCAAAAGTCAGTCCAAGGACACAAGTAGTTCAAAATAAAGGTATTTAAGGAAATGTCATAGAAAAAAACATCTCCCCCATTAGCCCAGAGCACACTCTGTAACAAATTCACCCAGCACCAACGGGAAGACTGGGCAGAGAGAGAGCAAGTGAAGAGTTACACCCCCAAGGAATTTATGGGGCAAAGATCTGTATAAGGAGCTGCAATGTATTCCTCTGATGCTACAGAATGCTGCCTCACTAGAAGCAGTCATACTGCTCCTGGTCTGCCCTCAAGTGCCAGGTAGAACAAGTCCAATTCCCTTTACATATGACAGTCTTTCAATAAGTGAAGACAGCTATAGTCTAAATCCACAGTCCTTTCTTCTTCAGGGTGAACATTTCCAGTTCCTTCAAGCAATTCCCATATAACATGAGTTCAAGACCTTGACCACCTTGGACACATACCAATTTAGAAAAGTCCTTCCAAAAGTGAGCTGAAGATGATAATCCAGATTTGAACTGCAAACAATACCCTAGATATGAACAGACCAAGGCAGAATATGGTGCCACAAACACCTCTGGATTCCTGTCTGCATTCCCACTGCCAGGCATGACGTTCATTCACAGTGAGTTTGCAGTCCACTAAATCACCCTAGATCTTTCTGAGATAAAGTGTGCTTGCTCCCCATCTCCATCTTATACTTATTTTTTTTAACCCAAGTGTAAGCCTTTCCATTTAGTCTTACGTAATTCTGTCTTGTTTGATTCAGGCCGATATTCAACCCAGAGATGTGTTCTTCTGAGATTTTTTTTTTTAGTTTTTGTCTTTTTGGATTCTACCATTGTCTTCCATCAACGAGTTATCCATCCTAACTTAGTGTTAACTGAAAACTTGGAAAGTATGTCATCTATGTATTTAACTAAATCAGTGATAAAAAAGTGTTATGCAACATAGGGCAAAGTACAGATCTTGATGGTACAGCAGTAGGGACTTCCCCTCTCTCATTTCACCCTGGACCATTAATAACCACTCTTAGGCCCAGTCATTCAACCAGGTCCAAATGACTTAATTATTTTCATCTTTTCCACTTTTCTCCATCTCATGCAAAAGAACAGTATATAAAGGACTGCTATTTATAAATATTTTACTAAAATAGGTAAACTACATTTCAGTATTCCTTGGGTCCATCAGGCTAGTAATATTGTCAAAAGAAAGGAAATAACATTAATCTGGAATTCCATGCTGGTACTTTGTGATCACCATTTTCTTTTACAAATGTTCACTAAGTATTCTTTAATGTTACACCTAGAATTTTGTCAGGAGTTAAAGTCAAGTTCACTGAACTAGCACGGAGAGGTTTTCTGAGCATGATAGCCTCCAATCCAGCAGATCCCGTTATAACTCGATGCCCCTCCTCACAAAATCTTGGCACCTGACATCCAGTTCTGGAACAGTGGAGGTGGGAGGTGGCAGGGGTGGGGCAACTCATCCCTTGTTTCCTTCCCTCAGTTTTTGAAAATCAAGACAACACTTATCCTTCTGTGGGCCTATGGCATCTTTCCCATTCTCCATAATCTTTCACATTTTCTCCATGATAGGTCAGAAAGTTCTTTCAATACCTTAGTATAGAATTTCTCTGGACCTGGTTACTTGAACTCATCAAGGAAAAGCAAGTGCTGTTTTACTCTCTATTTATTTGACTATCATCTGCTCCTTATTAGTCATTTTGGTTCTTTGCTCATCAGTTCAAAGATTATTCTCCCTGGAAGAGGAAACTGAAGCAGAGATAGGACTGGGCAGCTCTACTTTTTCATCTCTTATCATTCACCCAAGAACACCTGAACAATATTCCTACTTATTTGACTCTCCTCTTTCCTCCAATATAGCTTTAAAAACCCCAACCTTTGGCCATCCTTCACTTCCCTCAGCAGCCTCGGTTCATCCAAAGCTTCCACCCTCCTGACACCATTCTTATAGGACCCTATGATGCTTATGTCTTCTTCTATTGCCTGATGTTCCTTCCATTTTCTGTATCATCTTTCAAAATTCTAAATGAGTCAGTGAGTCTCTTTATGCAAACATTTCAGGCCGATGGCTAACATCCATGGAGAATGGAATCCTACTGGAGTCACAAATATTCTAATGCTCCAAATGGTCTGAGATCTCAACATGGATATGTTCTCTAAGGATGCAGATCACAGCCTAGCCATGCTTTCCCTTCCTGGGCAAGTTTTGTCCATGTCCCCTCACCCCCAATTCAGGACAAGAGGTCCACCCAAACTACTGGGAGCCTTCCTTGTTTTCTCTCCATATTGCTAAGATACTAGTGGAAAACCCTAGCTGTCCATTGATTGTTTTCACTGGCCACACCACAAAACTTAAGGTGAGACATATTTGGGGTAGTGTCTGTGCATTAGCACTTTCCTGACTTCAGTTTGTGAATTTCTTGGGTCCTCAT
This sequence comes from Bettongia penicillata ogilbyi, assembly GCA_023548195.1. NCBI lineage: Eukaryota > Metazoa > Chordata > Mammalia > Diprotodontia > Potoroidae > Bettongia > Bettongia penicillata. Next base: position 763,885 of record JAJHZJ010000042.1, read on the forward strand.
CACTGTCTCCAGCCCTTGAAGAATTATTCCTCTGGAATTTAGAGTAAAGAGGGATGTGAGAGGAGGGACATAGAAAAGAAAAGGACAGAATTACCCATAAACTAAGTGTATGTTCTTTCGCAAGTGGCCTGTTGTCTTGGCTTTATTTTTTAAAAGTGTACGAGGGCTCCCAGAATGTTCTACTTTGCTTTTCATTAAATTAAGTTAAAAGAAATGCTGGGATTCACATCCAAAGACAACTGGAGGGAATCATATCTTGAAAGTTCCCTGAGCAATGGATTTTTCTTTTCTCCCAAGTTTTTCTTGATGGCAATAAAAATAAATAATGCACAGATTCGGTAGAGACATTAGCAAAATAGATCCAAATGCTGCCACTATTTTGAGCCATCAGAAATGCCAGAAGTCTTAATTGTTAACAAATGTGCCCTGTACTCTGTATTATCTCACTAGGCTAAATATAAAATGAACTGCTACCCCCCACATCTTGTCCCCTGTAAAGTAAAGTGACCCTGAGATTACTTTGTGAACAGCAAATGGAATTTCTGGTGTTTCCTTCTTAGTGGGTTTTAAAATCACAACAGTCCATCTGATAATTTCAAATAGACCCTCTGTATATTTTCCCCTATATTTCTGTGGCTGTATTTCATATGTCAGGGGTCTCCAGACCTATATTAACACATAAGCAGTTCATCTTTGAGTCCTTCTCCACATTGGTTGTTTTAATTAAGTGATTAAGATGTTTATGGAAAGTGCTAGGCTCAGACTCCTTACAAGCAAACTTCTTTCAAAGGCTAGGCAGAGCTCCAAGGTGACCTAAGGCCACTCTCCGGCAGCTTCACTGATGTTGCTCCAGCCCAGTGGTGCAGGGCTTGGCCGTGGTCTGAGCCAGCAATCAACAGATCCCGTGCCATCCCAAATACCCTCACCCAGTGGGGAACTGAGGGAAGGAAACAAGGGATGAGTTGCCCCACCCCTGCCACCTCCCACCTCCACTGTTCCAGAACTGGATGTCAGGTGCCAAGATTTTGTGAGGAGGGGCATCGAGTTATAACGGGATCTGCTGGATTGGAGGCTATCATGCTCAGAAAACCTCTCCGTGCTGAAATTGACCACTTTTAGCAATAGATGCCATGCAGCTACACCATTATGAGTCAGGCTCATCACTTCTAAATCATTTTGATTCTGTATTCTCACTCATTCATTTATTTAATGCGGGCTTCTGTGTCTACAAGGTTTCCAGCATACCAGAACAAACAAAGAAATATTATCTGCCTTCAGGGAGATTATAATATATTGGTCAGATACAATTGATTGAAAACTAAGTAAATGCAATTCATGTATAAGGAATGGATACATTGTATTTCAGAGAGGGAAGGTACTAATTTGCAGGGGATTCAGGAAAGGTTCTATGGGGAGATGACATTTAAAGCAAGCTCTGAAGGAATAGAAGTTTCTAAGAGGGAGAGCATGAGAGAATGCCTTCCAGGTACAAAGGACAGGCTGCACAAATGTTGGGGTCAGGAGATGGAAAGTCATGTGTGAGGAATAGGAAATGAGCCAACTGCACTCAGGTATGGGAAGGTGAGAAGACCTCTAAGTGATAAATAGTTTGTATTTTATCATGGAGACAATTAGGAGCCACTGAGTGTTCTTGAGCAAAGGAGTGACAGTGGTCAGACTTACAGTTTCAGAATATCAGTTTGGCAGCTATGTAAGCAAGGGATTATTTCCTCTGGAAGTTTCTGCCACAGCATCTCCCTTTCTCCCTCTCTCTCTCTGTCTCTCTCTCTCTCTCTCTGTCTCTCTCTCTGTCACACACACACACACACACACACACACACACAGGACACTCCCTTTAGGGTCACCACATCCTTTAAACTTTTGTGCTTTCTGGAAGGTCACAGCCCATGAAACAGTCTAGTGTAGTGACAGTCATGGGAGAAACAAGGAAATTCCTGGAAAGTACAAAGGTCACAGTTCTCAGGTATAAAAATTTCGTTCCTCCTCCCATGGGGAATGTGGGCCAGTGACACCATGCTCTGTCCTTTTCCCAGAGTGCTTGCTTGGGGGCACATTGCCCTTCGAGGGGAGCTAGGCATTTGGTTCTAGGCCCTTGGCTTTAACTTATCACATTGTTTGTGCTTTCCACACAGAGGAGATCAAATTTCCTTCTCTGAAGATGGGTCAGCACAGCAGGATGGCACCACTTGGAAGGGCTGCCGGGTGATAAAGGCAAAACAGGTGGTACAGTCAAGGGTAGACAATTTGGAGTCGTGGATCTGGGTTCGAATCTTGCTCTTATAACCCTCTACGTGACTCTGCAGGCCATTTTTCCTCTCTAGGTCCTAGTTTGCTGACATGAAAAATGAGGTGGTTTCACAAGTTGTTCTCCTGGGAGGTTTCTTTTGCTGCTGAATCTATTGTGCAAATACAATAACCTAAAAATATCCTCCAATGGGTCACAGAATTCCAAGTCCTCTCTATTTTCAGAGAAAATGCTAGTATCGTGCTGAATTCACATGCCCTTTGACAATTTCTGAAGATTAAGATGAGCATTTCTTGACCAGGGTCTGAGGCCCAGAAGTTTGAAAAGAATGTTGGACAGAGATAGGAATCCATTCCCACTGCCTGGAGGTAGAAGCTAAGTGGATCGGTGAATAGAGAGCTAGGCCTAGAATCCGAAAGACCTCAGTTCCAAACCCTCAGGCACTTACTAGCTGCATGACCCTAGGCAAGTCACTTAGCATTAAATGTCTGCTAAAGTTTCCTTAACTGGAAAATGGGGATATCTACTTCCTAAGACTGTCAAATGAGATAGTATTTGTAAAGTGCTTAGCATAGCACCAGGCATATAGTAGGTATTTAGTAATTGCCTTCTTTTCCCCTCTTCCTTGTGAGACAGGATAACCACCTCTAAAACTGAGTATAGGGCAAAGAGTGCTGACCTCCTTCTCTCAACTGATCTCTGAGAGAAAGAGTGATGTTGACCCCTCAAATAGGAAACAACATTAGAATTGATTTCTAAGATCTGGGTCATAGATTTTGAGCTAGAAGAGACTGAAGATGTCATCTAGTCCAATGGTGTCATTTTACAGATGAAGAAACTGAGGCCTAGAGAGATGATATCACTTGCTCAAGGCTATACAACAAATATGAGGCAGAAATAGCATTTGACCACAGACCCTACAACTTCTAGATACAATGATCTTTGTATGGAGCTCTCAAGCAAAATCACATAAGTGAAGAGTTTTCATAATACATCTGAATACATTCAGAATACATTTATTCAGAATGAATTCTAAGGGACTGGCACTTCTGGTGTTAGGGGATTTTGGGGACAATTTCTCTGGGAGTTTTCCCAGCTGTGAAATTATCCTTTTAAATCAATCACTTAATAGATAAGCATTTATGGAGTGCCTGCTACACACTGAGCACTCTGCCATGGGTGAAAAACATCTATCCTCAAGGAGTTAGCATTTCATCAGAAGATACAAGCTCTGCACTTAAAAATATATGCAAGAAATTTGCAAAATAAATACAAGGTGATTTGACTGAGCAAATCTTTATATATCTGATAAAACTCCCTGGGAACATAGCAATGGTGCTCTCTGCTCATGAGACTGGCTCTCTCTGGATTCCAATCCTGCTGAGCAAAATATCTTTTCTCCAATTTTCTAGTCTTGTCCTTTAGATAACACTACAAACAGCCCAGTTTTTTGTTGGCCAATGCATTTTTTCATTGATTAAGGTAACAGTAAGCACCCCAAAGTAAAACCTCATGCTCAGAGTATTTACACACTTTGTAGAGCCAGAAGGCATAACCCTCTGACTCAGTGCCTCAATAGAAAAAACAAAAGGTACTTGGGGCCCTCCTACAAAATTAGGAGTACCTAATCAAGCTTCCCACAATAGGCAGGCCCATCAATGGGTGGGAAAGATCTTCTTTAACAGCATTATTCAATCAGAGGCACTTTTAGTAAAATAAAAACACCAAAAAAATCCTAGTTTGATTGCCATCCCAGTTAATGACTTTAGAAAGAAAGTAAAAGAACATGTAATGAGAAAAAGAATAGAGTTTTCCAGCCCTAGTTTCTCATCCCAGGACAAAAGGAATAAGCAGTAATGAACTAAAACTAGGGAAACGAGATCAGGAAATATTTTCTGTGGAGGGTGGTGCTTGAGCTGAGCCTTGAAGGGAACTAGGCTTTCCAAGAGGCAAAAGTGAGGAGGGAGAGCATTCCCGGAAGAGAGGACAGCCAGTGCAAAGGGACGGTGGTGGGAGATGGGGCATTCTGTATGACAAACAACGACAAGGTCGGTTTGGCCAGACAGAATACACAAAGGAGAGCACTAAGAAGTAGGACTGGGAAGGTAGGTTGAAGTCAGGTTGTGAGAGGCTATAAATGGCAAACAGGAGTTCACTCGTATTTGGTGCCAAAGGCAGGGGGCAGTCATTAGAATTTACTTAGCAGGGCAGTGCCATGGTCAGACCTAGGCTTTACGAAAATCACTTTGGTGGCTGTATGGAGTGAGGAGAGACTGGAGGGAGGGAGACCGATTGGGAAGGTATTTTGCTAGTTCAGGCTAGGGCAGAAAAGGGACTGACCTATAGTGGTAATAAGGTGATTAGAGAGAAGGAAATGGACAAGAGAGACTTGGAGGAGTTGGAAATGATGAGACTTGGTACTAACTGGACGGATAGAGTGGGAGACAATGGGGAGTATTATGTTCTTCCAGTGCATTAGAACCCCAACTTCTTAGGCTGATCTATGTGACTTCATGGCTAGTAAAACCACTGGGGCTGGTTTGGGTGAGAATTCAGTGATGTTTTGTTCCACATTAACAAACGGGAATATTTGTTACAAAATAGAGAAGAAAATCCTACTGAAAAATAAGAAAGGAATCATCCACATGGCATCAGTCATTCTGGTTCTGTGCGTAGACTGAAAGGGATGATTGAAAGGGAAAGATGTTCAAGATTCTGTTCCTTTACAAGAGCACTCACTTGGCACAATAGGGCTAATACAGTACTGGTACTGATTCCTGCTTCTATGGTTTTCAGCTCTGAGCTTGTCATCTTCAAAGCCAATTAATTTCAATTACAGTAAGAAATTTAGTCTAAGCTCCCCTCACCCCCTTTCCCTCCCCTACTTTGCTTTTTACGTCGTTGAATTGGTTTCTAGTACATGAACACAAACTACCTGAGTGCTGCCTGGGGGAAGGCATAAATCATACGGATTAGGATGCTTCCCTCATTCATATCCTTTCCTAGTTTTGTTTTTTTTTTCCAACTGGTGGGGTACTCCATTATTATTGGATTAGTACAAACTTAATTAAGAAAATGGGAACAGCAAATCAAAAAAAATGTGGACACATCTAAAGAACTATGTGAAGCAACTGGTAGCCATGGTAGTAGTTTAGACAAGAAAATAGGGCAGGCAGGTTTTGTTACAGGGAGAGATAAACAGCTAAATGGTCTGTGTACTTTCTTTGCAAAGGTGGGTGTCTATGGTTGTAGAATACTGTGTATACTGTGATGCAGTGGATAGACCATTGAACTTGGAGTCCGGAAGACTGGACTTCAAATCCTGCCTCCGGTACTTACTATCTGTGTGACCCTGGCCAAGTCATTTAACCTTTTTTAGCCTCAGGTTTCTTACCTGTAAGAGGGAATAATGAGAGCACCAACCTTCACAGGGTTGTTGATAGTAATAAATGAGATAAGACACATAGTGCTTTGCAAACCTTATAGCACTAAATAAATGCTATCATTATTGTCAGACATGGTTTTCAACACTAGAACTTCTACTCACCCCTCCTCACCTTCCTCCCTTGCATAAGGTTCTGATGGTTGAGTGCCTCATGTGATATCAAGCTGACTGTTCCAGCTATGCTTTACTTTAACTACCCTGGCATCGTCTCCTTAGCCATACCATAATCACCCCTTCCCAACCTCCCCACCGTTTTCTAGTTCTAGAACTATAACCAAATCCACATTGACATTGCTATCATAAAGGATGCACAAGTCTACTTCTCTGTGGCTCCATGTGCCACCTTTAGCTCTATAAATCAAAATACCCCTTCCTGATCATGTGTGGTCTCCATTAGAATATAAGGTCCTTGAATGCAGCAACTGCCTCTGCTTTTGTCTTTGTCTTCACTGTACTTACAGTACTTAACAAGTGAGTTTTTCTTTCATTCATTTTCTCTTTTCAAAATTCAGTGCCATAAGAGATGGATTACTAGGTAGGAAGAAAGATATATAAAGAAATGGATGTGATATAAAAATCAATCCATTCAGCAACACCTACTGTGTGCCAGGCACTATGCTACCGTTGATATCAATGGTAATACATAGCATTGTGCTACATGTTGATATCACTGGAGACACAGTTCAAGTGAATGAAACAACCCCTACTACCAAGAAATTTAATTTATAATAGGGGAGGTCACAAGGCCATATATCAGTACAAACAGTAACAATACAAATAAATATAAACAGCTAAATACAACGCAGATGAGAGGGTAACAGCGGTTCATGGGAATAGGAATGACTCCATAGAAGATGGAACTGCCTCTAAAAGGAGGAGAGAGATTCTCTGCAACAGAGGTAAGCAGTACATTCTAGGCATGATGATCCACCAGTACAAAGAAGGGTGACGAGAAATGAAATCTGGGCACTTCAGTTAATCTCCACATGACTCAGGCAACTCTTGAACACTGCAAATTGCTAAGATAGGTGCTGATTTGCATTAGTAGAAAGTTTCCTCATTGAAGCTGCCAATGCCAATGAAATCACATGTTGCCTCCCCTCCCCCATCAAGAAAAATGCTTCTGTAGCCTTGGTTCCTTTGCACACTTCTTACTTTTGGGCTACAACCAATTCTGAGGCTTGACGGATGGCTGTCTACGTCCCATGGGTCAGGTGTAAGGAGCAAAGGTGCAGGATACATGCAGACTCCTCCAAAAGAGGGAACAAAGCCCTTGGTCTGATGACTCCTAGGTAGGATCAGCTTGGAGATGAGATTACTGGGTCCATTTGGGAGGGCCCTGAAATCTCAGCCAAGCTAACATCCTGTATTCTAGGATAAAAGCCAAGGTAGGCTGAGGGGGTGTGTAGAAGACATGCACCAGGGAGCTCTCCCAATGTCTACCATATGTTTGCTCTCTCATTCTTCTGTGTAGGCAGGAGCACACAGAAAGTTTGAGGCCAAATCATTCCATCCTCTTGGATATGCTTGTCTCATCTAGGCCCAGCTTCACTGTCATGGGGACATAAAGCATCTGAAGCTGATACAGACTCCAGATGAAGACTCAGGGGGCACTCTACTTGCATAACATGTGTGGATTACTCATTCTTTTCATTGAAAGAAAATACAGATCCATGGCTTCCACCAGGGATTGGTTTAAATGACTCCATATTCAATTCGAACACTGGAAATTCAGAGGCAGTGGCTCCAGATTGCAAAAATTGGACAAGAGAAAAAGTCCTCACCTCTATACCATTAGTACAAAATTCACTGTTTTCCACTCTGAGCAAATGCACCCTTGCTTAGAACCCTTCCATTTTGTCCAAAAGAGAAAAGGAAAAATTAGTTTCCGTGTGTGTCTCCTGTCTGTTGAAATGCCTAAAGCCTTTGCAAGCCCATCTTGGACTCAAGGTGATGCTGACACAGCACCCCAAAACAATTATATCATTAAACAAGGTATAACATACTCTGTACTTCATTTCTTTTATTCCAGAAAAAAAAGTGAAGGGTGCCAGTGCTCAGCTCTGCTCCAGTAGGTGTTAGCTAGCCACTGACGTGCCAAGGGGAGGTTCAGGGATCAAGCCTGACAAAAGAATTCCTCAGGGTTTTCGAGGAACACAATGACACATGATCACTTAGGCATTTTTAAGACTATTTTTTAAGCATCTAGCCTTTTTTTTGCATATACATCATCAGATTGAAACATGCCTCAGAGATACACATTCCCTAAGCCCCAGAAGAATGGGCTGGCAAAGGAAGTATTCAGAGCTCTGCAAGTCAGCATGTTGATGTAACATATGCAGGCTCTACTTGGATTAAGATATTGCCAGTGGAGGGAAATCACAGGGTCTAGCCAGATTCTGACTACCTCCACGCCCCCTCTTCCCCCCTCTCTCTCCCCCTTAAAAAGATTAACTACAGTTTCCAAACCTTTATGCCCCAACAGATATATACTACAGCGGAGTATTACTAGAGACAACGTCTTAAAGTCAATCAGAATTTATTTGATTCTTAAAGCAGAGGATGTGGGTGCCAGATGGTGATTGCAGAAATGAAAGTTCTCAGGTCCGATGAGGTTGATTTCGACGTGTAACAAACAACAAACACATGTTATGAGAGTGTTGGCCCATCCTTTACCTGAGGACAATTTAATCATCCCTTTCACAAGAAATGAGAAAAGAGATGCGTTCATTTAAGAATAGCTGAGTTCTAAAGGTATGTATTTATGAAATGATTCATTATAAAATTAAAATAATCATTGGTAACATGAGCATGGGCCTTGTTAAGGAAATCTTGATGCAGAGGATCATAGATTTTTGAGTTCAGAGGGACATCAGAGGTCACCTTGTTTAGCCAATTCATTTTACAGCTGAGGAAACTAGAGCTCAAAGACGTAAGTGACTTGTCCAGGGTCACACAGCTAATAAGTGCATGAGGCAGGGTTCAAACCTCAGTTTTTATAACTCCAGGTTTGGAATCCAATCCACTATGACAAGCTGCCTCTCCAATCACTCATCATATTTTTTCAAATTTCGATAATTTATTAAGGGTGGGTCTTAGTCAACTTTAGGAAAATTATTTTGGCAGCTGGATGAAGGGATTATTGGTGAGGGAAGAGATGATAAGCCAGGAGTTCAATTAGGGACCTGTGGCAAGAGGTGATGACTATTGACCTAGGGTAATGTCCATGTGTGTAGAGAAAAGTGAGTCTCAGGATAGAAATAGAATCTATAAAATGTGACAGTGAGGTGGTATGGTGAATGGAGCACTGGAGTACTGGAGTTGGGATAACTTCAGTTAAAATCTGACCTAAGACACTTACTAGCTATGTAACCTTAAGTCACTTCACCTCTGCCTCATCTATAAAATGGGGATAACAAAAGCACCTACCTCCCAGATGAGAGACCAAAGGTTTGCCACCCTGTCCTAAATTATTGTAAGGGTCAATTAAGAATAATATTTGTAATAGCGTTTTGGCAAACCTTAAAGCACTTTATAAACACATCTCAGAGATTGCTAAAAGTCACAGAATCTCTCTCTAATTTCCTTGTTGCCTCCAACCAGAACTTGAGTTAGGGAAAATCTCAGTCTCTCACTCCACACTTGAAGGTTTAGATAAGAAACAGAATAAATGGTCTTGTATTTTAATAGTTTTAAGTAGCATCAACACCTAGATAAGAACTGAAAAGAATTGAGTTGAAATCTTTCTTCTGACATTTCCTAATTGTGCATCCCTGGGCATGTCATTTAATGTCACAGTGTTGCAGATAATATTATAAAGCTACATATGTACATATACTTACATACAAACACACACATAAACATATATACATATAAATATATATGTGTATTTATATAAAATTACACATAAATGCATGTATATATACATATGAATGAATACCAAATTATGTATATGTCATCTATACACAGTATATATACATATGTGAGGGGTGTATATTTATATGTATATATATGTGTGTGTGTGCATGCATTATATATGTATGTAGATACGGTCATACTTAGACACATATGCATTTATACACAAATATATGCATATATTTATATCTATATACATATCTGGAATATATTTCATATGTGCATGCATGCATATATATATACATACACAAAATACTCTACACTGTATATTTAATAAATACACATGTATATCATTTATCCATACTTTATTTACATATATGTGAGTATTGTGTTTGTGTATGAATATGTTCATATTTACATACCCTATTCATTGATTTATATACAGATATATGCACACTTATAATACAAATACACATTATGTGGAACATATTTCTTAGGTATGTACTTGCACAGATATGTACATATATATGGATAGCATTCACCTAAACTATATATTTCATGTATACATGTATGTATATCATCTATATATGCCAACATGTACATTGGGAGGTTATATACAGATATATCCATGCATATATGTGTGTATGTGTGCACTATACCCACAGGGTGTGCTGGTAAATGTTTAACCAGCTCTTGAGGGAGAAAGGAGTATACATAATACATAACACACTTCTAAGTTTCATTTTATTATTAACATTTTCTCTATCACTTTCTTAAGTCTAGACAATCAACCAAACCATAAATCAACCCCTGACTTATAGTGTTGACTGATCTCCAAAGTGCAAATGCTCACACCAAGAATTAAACAACCAGGTCTCACAAGCCTGTTTAAGCTGTTTCCAGCATTCCCTTCCATATGTGTATGTACTTAAGTACACATACATGTACACACATGTAAATGTAAACAAAAATACCCATTTATAGAATAAGATTATCATTGATATATTAATTGCCAATCTGCACTGGTGGAGAGAGATTCTATATAAAGAATTTACTAAACGGATGCATCCAAATAAATAAACTTGCATGTGTATGTGTTTTCAGTGGAAGCATATGTTTTTTAAGGATGAATAGGAGCTCCCCAGGCACAGGTTGTAAAGGATTAGAACCTAAGTGACAGGCAGTGTCTGGAGGCTGGAATATCTGGATTCAAATTCCACCACAGACACACAGATATGTGTCATTGCAACTGTCTCTGTCTCTGTCTCTGTCTCTCTCTGTCTCTCTGTCTCTCTGTCTCTCTCTCTCTCTCTCTCTCTGATGAAGTTCTCTAAGTTTTGTCATCTATAAAGGGGGACAATAATGATGCCTACCCCACATAACTGTTTTATGTATCAAATGAGATCATATCTATAAAGTACTTTATAAATAATTAGTAATTTGGAATTGATTCCTGTGGTCAAGTTACAGTCATTATCGCTTTTTTCCCCCTCAAAAAATCACAGGCTCATAGATTTTGAGCTAGAAGAGACCTTGGAGAGTGTGCATTCCAGGCCCCTGGATGAGAAAAGAAAGACTCAGATTGCTTCAGTGACTTACCCCTAAGAGATAGGTAGCAGAGAGAGGGCTTGAACAGGTCCTTTGACTCCAAATCCAGACTTCATTCTACCATGTCATGTAGCCTTCAGCAGGCAGGACTGATTTCAGTGATTTCACCCTTGGGATTCCAAGAAGGCAGAAATGATTCAGGTTTCAGGCTCTGAACCTCTCTGTAGGCCTCCTAAGAAACTCTGGGCTGGCTCTATGTGGACTCTTCTTTCAAGTCCCTCAGCAAGAAAGTGGTTTAGCATTTTCCTACACAAAACCAGAGAACCAGTGAATAGGAGGAATTAGGAAAGGAGAATAAAGATGTTTTCTTTCCAACCCAAAGTTTAGTGAGACAAATAATCTTCATTGAAAAGACTGCATTTTCAAGTACATCCTGTCTCCTTATCAAGTAAGCTTGGGAGAGCTGAGGATTATATCTTTCATGAGATCTATAGATTATTAAGTACACACTGGGATGCTCACTACATTATCAAATAAAAACTGTACAAAAAAATAGAGGAATTACCTCTTCATAAGATTTTGTTCAGAGAAAAGTAGAGAAAAAAATAAATACAAATATTTAAAACTGACAAATTTCCTTTCCAATTTTGATGTGCATGCCTTTTAACATATCTTTATTTCAGTATTTCTGTCAATCAATACCACTTCTTAGAACGATTACGATAAATTGGAATTAGAGTATAAACTTAGCCTTGGAAGCAACCTTACAGGTCAGCTAATCAAACTCCCTCAATTTACATATAAGGAAAAAGAGAAAAAGAGGTAAAGCACTCAACATCCCACAGGTAACCTTGTGGCAAAACTAGGATGTGAAGCCCAGTCTTCTAACTTGACTCTGAGAGTCATATTTTCTTTCTTCTGGACCACATCTGTCTTTAACCTAAACAGGATGATTATTTAAATAGACCCAACTGAGAAGTAATGTATTTGATAAATAATACAAATGCGCCTCACTTTATGTCATGGAAGTGCTGTAGCAGCAAATTTTGATCTGTCAGTTGGTCCAATGAGCGCACATGTTGCTGGAAGAGCTAACTCAAAGTATCTCAATAGTCTTGCAATTATTGAAACCAAAAGCAAGAAGGAACTTGCCCCTAAATGGGAATGTGGTGATCAGGTATTCCTTGGAAAGGGGAAGAAAGAAGTTGGCAGAGTAGATTTTGTTATATACCTCAAAGCTCCAAGAAACACTATTTTATGAGACATTTGGCAATCTTGTATTGTGATATTAATAAGTATTTGAAAAAACTATCGGGGAGGAGCCAAGATGGCGGAGTAGAAAGACTCACGTATGCTAGCTCTGAACCCACAGCCCATATATTTCCTGCAAGAAGAACTCCCCACAAATTTTGGACCACTGCAAGGCACGCAGAAACACAATGGAAGAGATTTCCGTTCCAGAGAGCCCTGGAGAGCCGTTCCCCAGGGGTCCGGTGCGCCCCAGAAAGCGAGCCCACCCCTGTGCTGCCCTGGCCATGGCCCCAGAGGAGTAGATCCGAGTGGGCTTCAGGGACGGAATCTCCGGCGGCCGGGAAGGTCCCTCCACCCACAGGCCTGACAGGTCAGTGAGAGAGACGTCTGGGCTGGCTGAGAGGGGAGCGGGGTGTCTCCGTGATTCGGACCCCCTTGGGAGGCAGCAGCAGAGGGAGCGGCAGAGGCAGTGGCAGAGGCAGTGGTAGCCGGGACTCCCCGAGCAGGCAGGAGCTCCATAACCGAAGGTCTCTGCATAAACCCCGTTAGGGAGCTGAGCCTGGGAGGTGGCCCTGCCCCCACCCGCTCCATTACTGAAGGTCTCTGCATAAAGCCCCTGAGGGAACTGAGCCTGGGAGGCGGCCCTGCCCCCACCCCAGCACCAGAACTTAAACTCACATTGAATAGCAGCCCCGCCCACCACAGAAAGCCCTGAGGCTGGGGAGCAGCATTTGAATCTCAGACCCCAAGCACTAGCTGGGCAGATCTAGGCGGGGATGGAGAGGAATCTCAGAAGTCAAGTAACTGGCTGGGAAAATGCCCAGAAAAAGGAAGCAAAATAAGACCATAGAGAGCTACTTTATTGGGGAAGAGATGTTCCTTCCTCCTTTCATTTCTGATGACGAAGTACAATGCTTGCCATCAGGGAAAGACGTGGAGGTCGGGGCCTCTCTATCCCAGACATCCGAGGTGGATGTCCAGTGGGATCAGGCCATGGAAGAGCTCAAAAAGGATTTTGAAAAGCAAGTGAGACAGGTGGAGGAAAAACTGGGAAGAGAAATGAGAGAGATGCAAGAAAAGCATGAAAAATGGGTCAATACCTTGCTAAAGGAGACCCAAAAAAATGCTGAAGAAAATAACACCTTGAAAAATAGGGTCACTCAATTGGCAAAAAGGGTTTAAAAAGCCAATGAGGAGAAGAATGCTTTCAAAAGCAGAATTAGCCAAATGGAAAAAGAGGTTCGAATTCTCACTGAAGAGAATAGTTCTCTCAAAATTAGAATGGAACAGATGGAGTCTAATGACTTTACGAGAAACCAAGAAATCACAAAACAAAACCAAAAGAATAAAAAAATGGAAGAGAATGTGAAATATCTCATTGGAAAAACAAGTGACCTGGAAAATAGATCCAGGAGAGACAACTTAAAAATTATGGGACTACCTGAAAGTCATGATCAAAAAAAGAGGCTAGACATCATCTTCCATGAAATTATCGAGGAAAACTGCCCTGATATTCTAGAACCAGAGGGCAAAATAAGTATTGAAAGAATCCATCGATCACCTCCTGAAAGAGATCCAAAAAGAGAAACTCCTAGGAACATTGTGGCCAAAGTCCAGAATTCCCAGGTCAAGGAGAAAATATTGCAAGCAGCTAGAAAGAAACAATTCTAGTATTGTGGAAATAAAATCAGGATAACACAAGATCTAGCAGCTTCTACATTAAGGGATTGAAGGGCATGGAATATGATATTCCAGAAGTCAAAGGAACTAGGACTCAAACCAAGAATCACCTACCCAGCAAAACTGAGTATAATACCTCAGGGGAAAATATGGTTTTTCAGTGAAATCGAGGACTTTCAAGCATTCTTGATGAAAAGACCAGAGCTGAAAAGAACATTTGACTTTCAAACACAAGAATGAGAAGAAGCATGAAAAAGTAAACAGCAAAGGGAAGTCATAAGGGACTTACCAAAGGTGAACTGTTTACATTCCTACATGGAAAGACAATATTTGTAACTCTTAAAACTTTTCAGTATCTGGGTAGTTGGTGGGACCACACACAGATGTACACACACACACGCACACACACACACATGTACATGCATGCATGCACACACACATACACACACAGAGACAGAGAGCACAGAGTGAATTGAATAGGATGGGACCGTATCTTAAAAGAAATTAAGGTAAATGGTGAGAGAGAAATGTAGTGGGAGGAGAGAGGGTGAAATGGAATGGGGTAAATTATCTCTCATTCAAGAGGCAAGCAGGAGACTTTTTAGTGGAGGGAAGAAGAGGAGAGCTGAGAAAAAAATATGAAGTTTACCCTCATAACATTCGACTAAAGGAAGGAGTAAAATGCACACTCATTTTGGTATGAAAACCTATCTTACAGTACAGAAAAATGGGGAAGAAGGAGATAAGCAGGGAGGGAGAGCAAGGGAAGAAGGGAGCAATTTGAAGTCAACACTCTTAGGGAGGGACAGTATCAAAAGACAGAATATAAACAATGGGGGGCAGAATAGGATGGAGGGAAATACAGTTAGTCTTATACAACACGACTGTTATCGAAGTCATTTGCAAAACTACACAGATAGGGCCTATATTGAATTGCTTGCCTTCCCAAAGGGAATGGGCGGGGAGGGAGGGATGGGGAGAATTTGGAACTCAAAGTTTTAGGAACAACTGTTTAGTATTGTTCTTGTTATTAGGAAATAAGAAATACAGTTTATGGGGAATAGAAAGTCATCTGGCCCTACAGGTCAAAAGAGAAGATGGGGACAAGAGAAGAGAGGGATGATAGAAGAGAGGGCAGATTGGTGATAGGGAAAATTAGAATGCTTGGTGTATTGGGGTGGGGAGAGGGGATAAATGGGGAGAAAATTTGGAACCCAAAATTTTGTGAAAATGAATGTAAAAAGTTAAATAAATAAATAAATTTTTAAAAAAAAGAAAAAACTATCATGAAAAATTGCGTTTTTTCCATACCAGCACTGGCTCCTGATGATGAAACAGGAAACTTGTATGAAATGTTTGATATGACCCAATAATTCAATTCAAATCAATATACACTCTCTGTGGTAAACAATACATGTTACAGTCTGATTCATGAGTAAAAAGTGAGAAATATCAAAGGTTGCAGACTATAAGAATCTTCATGGCTCTAGATCATTTAAAAAAACTTTAATAAGAAAAACAACAAGAATAATTGCTAAACTATAGACAGAGAGAGCACCAAAACACCATAAAGAATGAAACTCACTATTTTAAAAGATCAGAAAGACTTACTCTAGACATGAGAGGAATCTCCAAGTTAGCTGTCTGTGTACAGGCAGACCATCTTCTCATCAGAGTTTGGATCATAATTTATAATGAACAAGAATAAAGAATAATGACAAAAATATACAGGATGCAATCAAGAAGGTTTAACCATGTATTATTTG
Source organism: Bettongia penicillata ogilbyi (assembly GCA_023548195.1). Classification (NCBI taxonomy): domain Eukaryota; kingdom Metazoa; phylum Chordata; class Mammalia; order Diprotodontia; family Potoroidae; genus Bettongia; species Bettongia penicillata. Next base: position 779,696 of record JAJHZJ010000042.1, read on the forward strand.
AACAAACTACTAAAAATTTTAAAAAGGAAATGGACAATGGAAACAACATTGATACTCTATATAACAATTCATCCAGAAGTTGACAAATTAATTACTACAAGATGAAGATCAAAAGGGACTAGAAAGCATGACGGACAGCAAACACTGATCTTACCAAAACCAAATGGAGAGGGATGGCTCCCAAAGGCAACATCAGGTTAGAATATAAACCTATCTGTAAAATCTTATGAAGAATGATAGATGACTGAGCAATATTGTCCCATAAAACAGAGAGAAGAATTAGCAAAAGAGACCACTCTAAAGAAAGCATGGCAAGATATCCAACTAAGCAAAGCATCCCAAGAGTATTCAAGGATGCAAACAGAAAGAGAACCACAAACAGAAGAAAAATAGAGATTTGCAAAAACTATTACAACGTACTATTTTCTCCATCAAGGATAGTGAAGCCACCACATCTGGACCTGTATACACACAAACACACATATACATACACACAAGTATATATGTATGTGTATTTATATGTATATATACATATATACCTACATACACATACATAAATACATACATGCATATATATTTTTATTTAGGGATGGCCCATACAGAAATTTGTTTTGCCTAATTATAAAAAAAAGAAGAAAAAAATTATTTCTGTGATACTGTGAACTATGTCCCTTCAGAGGGGGAGTCTTCAGTAAACTCAAAACAAAGTCAAATGCAAGTCATGTCATTATTTCTCTGATGGCATGGTGTTCTTCGGCAATGAAGGATGAACACACCCACACACACATATACACTTCAGTAAACTAATAGGTGCCTTACTATGTATACATTTTCTCAGGTCTCCTAGGTGGGAGTTACAATACAAAAAAAAATGGGAAAAAATATCACCAAAATGTGGCCAATAATCTCTACATGACAAATCTATGAAAAAATGTGTCCAACAATCTCTCACACAAAGGTGTAACAAACAGTCCTATAAACACAGTTGATGAGTAATAAGTATTACTTAAATTTAGATTTATATATAAAAATGTTAATTTATATTTTCATTACATTGGGTTATCTTTCATTTGTTCTTTCATTCACAGGTTTGTTTTTTCTTCTCTTTCTTCTTTTTAGATGGGATATACCTGTTGCTCATTGGCAGTAATGCCATCATTTTCATCGAATATAACTATCAACTACCTTATAATTCTTTCCAGAATTTACTTCATCATTAATGAGGTAATGGGGAGAGTTAGAAAAGAATATTTGAAGGTATTTTAATGGTCAAGGTAATGACTGGAAGGAACTCTGAGGACTTGGAGATGTGTGGGATCAGTCCCCTTGGACAATACTTTAGGAAATTAGTTGCCTGTCTCAGTTACCCACCTCTTCCTGGCAATGTGTCTTTGATTACTTAATGAAAATCTATTGTTTTCCATATAAGGAAACTTTTGGCTTTCACAAGTTACCATAAGTTTAGAGAATTCAAAATGAGTAAATTAAGTAATAGCTTTCACAAGTTGGAGGCTTATAAAAATGCTGACATAAAATATGATAGCAAAGCACAGGATGCCTTGGAAAAGCAGAAAAATCCATAGAATGGACAAGGAACACTTTTTGTTTTTGTATAATATTATAAATGTTATTCATCTTGCCTTTCTAGTCAAGTATCTTCTGACTTAGGGATACACAAATCTGCAATTCATTTGCACTATTTACTAAATGTGAAAAGGATTCTAATACCTTCTAAAAACATGGACGTAATAAACTCCTTGTTATCACTGTACCTTCTGGTCACAAGTAATCCATCAGTAGAAGGAAAGTTAAGTGATCCCTCACATTGGTGATCCCAAGTGAGGGAGTACCTATATTAGCAATAGTTAAAGTGAGTTCTAATCCTACCTCAGACACTGACTAGCTATGTAACCCTGGACAAGTCTGTTAAACTTTCTTAGTCTATTTCATCCTCTACGAAATGGGGATGATAACTGCACCTACCTCACCATGCTGTTATGAAAATCAAATGAGTTAATATATGTAAAGCACTCTGCAAACTTGAAAGTGCCATGTAAATGCTAGCTATCTTTACTATCAGTGTGTCTGCGCATGAACTCCATGTTCACACAATGCTCAAAGCCCAGAAAGTCTCAGGCATTGAAGCAAATTCTCTTTAGGTTGACCCTCTCAGAAGTTGAATTCTGGGCTTCAAGCATGGTGACATAACCCAGCATAGCCTTTGAGTAGAAATGCTTTGGGGCACACAGTTTTAAAAGAGGATATAGTTTCAGGGGAAATGGCAAGACATGGGGTGACAAGTATCTAGGAGGGCAGACATAGCTGGGAGAGATGCAAAGGCATATGAAGAAATAATAGATGAGTCTAAACTGTGCTGAGAGCAAGGAGGTTGGTTCTAGTGCCAAGTTAATATGGAAAGTAGACTAGTCTCGATGGTGGGGCAATTTGGTCTACTTTCCATTGGCTTTCAAGAGAAATCAACTGTATTTTCAAGACTTCTGCTCTGTTCTCTAGCCCAAAAAGCTTTCTGGGATGGAATGTATCTGCCCCATTCCTGATTTGCTGATGACCCAGAGGGGTTAAATCAGGAGTCAACTGAAGTTCCTAGAAGATATTTGAAGGAATAGCCATTTTAGAATGGGTATTATAGGTGATAGTCTTGGAACCAATTTCCTTGCCTGCTTAAACACATCTTTGCTTTGAGATCATGCACCATCTGGCTTGGTCTAGTATAATGACAATTTGTGAGAACTCAGCTGTGAATTTGATTATTCAAACAACACCAGGAAGTTGAACATAGGTAAGAAGATCACATGAAGGGAGCCCTAGATTAAACAGATATTTCTGCATGATTTTCAGTTAATGCAGAGATCTAATTAATGGCATGATACCAAAGAACATTTACTACATTTCAAAGAGTTAGGTGCACACAAACTATGATAGTTGATATAGGAGAATAATTCACTCTTTCACACCTCAGCCTAGGCACAAGGGATCCACCTCCAGGAATTGGACTGAACAAATCCAGGTAATTCCAGGATGTCGATCATTAAGATTCTTTGGGAAAGGAAGTTCCTTTTTGCTTCATCCCCATCATTTCCTTTATCTTCCAGAAAACCATATAAATGAGGAAATGACCAATTCCCTAAGTTAGGAACAATCTGTACCCCAAAGCTGACCCAGATCTTATGAAGAGTACACTCCCATGGAGAGTTCATTCTCTTTTTACACCTGGCTTTGCCCAACAGCAGAGGAATGAAACATAGAATTGTAGTGAGGTAGAGGTATTGACAGTACTTGTCCCAGGGCAAGGGCCTTGACTGTGATCATACTTAGCCCTTGACCCCTTTACAAAGGCCCCCAGGTGATGACTTCCACAAGCAAACTCCTTCCTGCCTCCTCACACTAGTCGGCTGGTCTACATTCAGATGAAATGAGTCAAATGCTTCCCCTTTTGGTAAGGGGAAAGAGGAAAGTAAGAATAAGGATTCGAATAAGAATAAGGTGTGGGACCTGGGTAAAACAAGGAGAAATTCTCAGGACTCATTTAAGGCAAAATGTCTAATAAGACCACTGCTAACATCAAAGAATTAGCAAGAGCAGATGAACAAGGGTAAAGAATGATATCTTTTGTTTTCACTAACCTCAAACTGAGATCAAGCATTTCCTTAATATAACATTCTAATCCTCAAGTAATTTAGGAACATTGAAATCAATAAATCAAACTATTGGCAAGCATTTATTAATCACCTACTGTGTGCCAGGCATTATGATCAACCCTGGGAAGAGAAAGACAAAGAATGAAAAAAATCCCTCCTCTTAAGAGACTTGAAGATGAAATATAAACTTTTCTGATATTTTTAAATAACTCCCCCTCCACATTCTGTGATCCAGACAAAGTGATCTCCTTTGTTTCTCACACAACATATTCCATCTCTTGAGTCTGTGCCTTTGAACAGTCATCCCTCAGGCCTTGAATGCACTCCCACCTTATCTCCATCTCACTCTCCCTTTTCCATCAAGATATATCTCAAGTTATACTTTCTACCTCAAGGATTCTTAACCTTGGGGCCATGGATAGAGTTCAGGACATCTGTGAATTTAGATAGGGAAAGAAAGCTATCTTACTCTTCACTAACCTCAAACTGAAATCGAGCATTTCCTTAAATTATGAATGGTGGCCACAAACATGATTAGGAGAAGGGATCCATAGGATTCACCATTCTGCAGAGTAGTCAGAGAAGACTTCCAGGCAGAGGTGTTACTGAAACTGGCCTGGGAAGAATTTTCAGGTCTGAAAGAGGTAGACCTGATGCTAGAGAGGGAGGGGAAGGGGAAAGGAAAACCATTTTCAGGGAGAGAAAATAACATGGTTCTGGACAGCATGGGAAACAATAGAGGCAAGGACCTTTAACTAAAGCTTAAAAAGCTTTCAGTAAGGGTATGTCTTTCTACTGGAAATTTCCTTGCAAGGAGGATTGCTGCCAGATTTCTGAGCCTTTGGAGAGCTTGGGAGGTCTCCTGAAGACAGAAATGAGGAGACCCAAATGATGAAACAGTCATCCTGTTATCAAAGCTACAGGCCCCAGGAGCATGGCAGACTGACAAATGATATTTGAAGTGATAAGAAATGAACAACTCTAGGTAATGTGTGTTAATTTACACTGTACCAAGGCCCCCAAGATATTATCTCTGACTACTGTAGGCATATTTAGGACCAACCTACCAACATTTCCTCATTAGGAAAGTATGTACTCTGAGCTAAAGAGCTGCAAATCACTTATTGGTGACTAAAGTTTTCTAAATCGCGTGGAACTGAATGTTTTAAAGTGCCTGGCAAAGATGACCTGAAATCAGAGAGGAAAGCATCTCTCAGCTGCAATGGTCAGTACTGGCAGCATTGGGTCTAAAAATGTTAGAAACAGAATCATTTCAATTTGAAGATTGTTGGCAAGCAGCACTGCATTATGGAGGTAACTATTTCTCTAGCCAATGGAGCCATAACTAGCTAGAGGCAAATAGGGCTTTGTCCCAAGGTGCTGACATCAGTGCTGGGCTAGTGGAGATATGTTCTCCCTTGTAATGGGGACACACTTTCCCCATCAGTTGGTTCCTGCTATTATAATCACCACTGTGACAATCACCATTATCCCTTCATTTTGCCTAAAGTTCTCCCCAGGTTTAGAACACCACCTCCAGAAGCCAGTCCCTATCCTGTTCCTCTGTTCTATCTCTGCCAGAGCCTTCTTTTTCCTCAAGCCCTTGCAGAGGTGAGAGTCAAACTACTCCCTCCCCCATGTTACTGTATCATCACCCACCCTGCCCCTCCTCAGCCCACACAAAAACAGTCCTAACTACAGATCTGTCAGGCACAGCCTGAGAATGAGAAATCTTCATCAAAGCTTACGCTGCTCAAAAAACTATTGGGATTACAGTGTCCCTTCTCTTACCTCCAAGCAAGTTTCCATCTGCCATAACAGGCAGATGGGCTCCTATCTGATTTTAAAAGAATTTTCTTTACCTTTTCTATAGGCCTGGTTCCAGTATTCTCCTTTTTCTCGCCTTTCTTGCTATCCTTCCTTTTTATCTTTCCAGGCAAGAAGTCTTTATTAAGCATTATGCGCTAGGCATGGTTCTAAGATACAAAGAAAGGCAAGAAACCAACAGAATCACACACACACAAACACACACACACGCACACACACAAACACACACACGCACGCATGCACACACACATACACACACACACACACAGAGTCCCTGCTCTTAAGAGCGCACTCTAATTGGAGGAGAGAGCATAAAAATCTTGAGGTACAGACAAGATATTTTTAGACTATAAAATTTACCTGAAAAGGAAAGGCGTTTATAGCTGGGGAAATCATGAAAAACCTCTTGAAGAAGGCAAGAACTTAGAAAACTAAAAGGAGGAAGGAAGATGGCTGAATAGGGGTGTCATTGGGCCAAACCATGGCAAGGTACAGAGTTTGCAGATGCTGATTTATGTCTGAGGACCTTCCAGGAGGCCCCAGGAGCTGGATCCTAGAATATTTGGAGGGGTTGACAGTAGACCTGAAAGGCAGGAATTATCTGCACTATTTGTATTTCTACCACCAGGATTTAGCAGTGTGTACAACACGGCATTTAATAAATCTCTCTGTCTACTTCTTGCTCTGTCCCTGTCTCTGTCTGTCTCTATCACTTTATCTTTGTCTGTGTCACTCTGTCTCTCCCAATTTTCTCCAGGTCCTACCTATCACCAACCTGCTCAAACACCTTCAGTGTCCCCCTATTACCTCAAGAATCTAGAGATAATAGGAACGCTTATGTTTTAGAAAAATCTAGAATCTGGAGATGAGACAGAGAGAGAAAGGGAAGGAGGGAAAGTAGGGAAGCAGGGATGGGGAGGAGGGAGGGAGGGAAAGAGAAGAGAAAGAGGGATGGAAGGGAGAGGGAGAGAGAAGAAGAAGAAGAAGAGGGATAGGAAGAGAGAGAGGGAGAGCACATTTATTTAAAAACTTACTATGCTCTAGGCACTGTGCTAAACTCTGAGGGTACAAATATACATAATGAAGATAATCCCTGCTCTCAAGGTGCTTAGATTTAGACAATATAGAAAGGGAAACAGGCAACAAGTGATGGGGTCTTGAATTAGGTTGATAGCCTAAGAATACAGAAAGGGGAATGAGCACTTACATCCCCTGACACCGATCAGGTAAAATCAACAAGACTTGACAATGACTGTACGTATGGGGTGAGTTACAGAAAAGAGAGGAAAAGGCTTCCTGGGCAATAAGCCTGGAGAATGGAAGGACTGGGCATTGAGGAAGAGGCTTACTGTGAGAGGTAATGAGTTGGTTTTAGACATGATGAATTTCAAGTGCCTTCAGGATTGACTTGTTTGTTGTCCTTAAATAAGGGTGTTTTCATGTTCAAATCAATTTAATAAACATTTACTCAGTACCTACTGGGTTCCAGGCACTATGATAAGCATGGGGGTGATACAAATAAGAAAAAGAAACTCTCTGCCCTCAAGGAGCTTACTCTAATGAGGAAGACAACACATGAAAGCAAGCTGGAAAGTTGTGGGGAAAGAGTTAAGTTTGTTCTGTGTTGTGGTTTATTTCTTCCTTTTAGGACAGATCTGTGGGTTGCCAAGTTTTCCATTGGAAAGGTTTGCCAGCTGGCCTTTGGAGCAGGACGATTTGGTTTCTTCAGAAGCATAGTGGTGTTTTGTAGCCTCCCTGGTTTGGGATGCAGAGTGGAGGGAAGCTGTTGTAATTGATAGCAAAGTCACATGGGATGAAAACTGCTTTACTGGTAAGAAAAGGCTCAAAAGTATTAATGCTGATGTCTTAAAACATCAGTGTTTATGGTTTCTCCTTTATTTGCTTTGGACTTAAGACCTAAAGCATCTCTCCTTTTCTCCAGGCGCTGTAGTTCTCTTGTTTAGGAGTTTAATTAAAATATATGCCTGGCAATCTCCAAAGAGAGAGGGAGGAAGCAGTGGTGTATGTCTGGTTTAGTGAGCAGGGGGATTTATTAACCATTGAGAGCTTATGTATCCATGAAGTTTTTCTTGGGTGTATAACTCCAGAGTGAATTTATAGGGGACTCACAGAAAAAGCCTGGAATTCAACCCATTCCCCTGGCCATGAGTTACACAAAATCTCAATTGGTAAGCCAAGGAGAGACTGAGGTCTTGGCCCCTAAAGAAGCAAAGAGATTCATTCCTTCCAGCCAAGTTTCACATCCCAAACACACTAAATCGTTATAGATAACAACAGCTGCTTAAGGCACCATGGAAGGAAAGGCTCAGGTACTAAAGTATGAGTGGAAGAAGTCTGCATACTAATTCTTACTCCTTCTGGTCCACAGACAGCAGCACCTGAAAAGAGGCTGATGTATGCCACTGAGACCTGGGACTGCTTCCTGAGTGAGTGGTGTTGATGATCATTTACCTACTTGTGGAAATTTCTCATGGGAAAGGAACCTTCTCAAAAGAAAGAAAGATTAAAAGAGACTTGAACAGAACAATGATAGGTGGGCAGGATTTGGCAAGGCATCTCTCACAGGATAAAATCCAAACTCTTTAACATGATATTCAAGGGCCTTATCATTGCCTGCTTCTCTATATCAATCAGTAAACATTAATTAAGTGCCTACTGTGTTCTGAGAAAGGCCAGCACAAAAGGTCAAGTAGGTCATGAATTGGTTAAACGGTTGGCCTTCGAGCCAATTAGACCTGGGTTTAAGTCCCTGGGAATATCACCTAACACTGAAACCTATGGACCCCTTCTAAGAATCATGCTTTATTAAATGCATACAATAAAACACATTAGATTACAAAGGAAATATAGTTAACAAATATTTAAAAACAAAACCAAGGAAAACAAGTTCATGGCCTCCAGGTTAGAAAAAACTCCTGATGCATACAGAAGAAACATCAGGAAAATTGAGAAAATTGAGGGAGAGTCAGGAAAGAAGGCTTCAAGCAGATGGTGGCACTGGCATTTAGTCCTGAATGAAGGAAACTGAACCTTAAAGAGATGGAGCTAACAGTCCTGAATGGAGGAAGCATGGGAATTCAAAGCAAAAAACAGAGGCTTGGATGAGATTAGGAGAATCATGGAAACTTAGGGCCTCTGACTGGACACTGAGGGCTCTGCCTGGCCAGATTTGGTTTTCTACTCAGCTTATCTGTAGATTTGTGAACTGGGCCTCACTGGGACCAGAAAGCTTTCCTAAAACTCAAGTTTAAATGAGTATAACCAGGACCCAAATCCCAACTCTGGGGATTCCATATAAAGATTATAAGTTTGGGTTTCAAGAATCCTTCTCTCACCAAGCCAGCAACAGAAGTGAATGTGAACTTATCTAGAGGTCATCTTGGCCTGACTCATCTCTTGGAAAAAGTTGCCTTCCATGTTAGTAATCGTGAAATTTTAATCACTTGTACTTTTTATCAGAGTTGAATTGAGCAATCAGTTTTACAGTCCATGAATAAAAGAAGCCATTTCCAAAGGGGAAAAAAAAAGATTCTATTTCCCATCAGTGCTAATATTCAGAAACCAAGAACAACAAATGTAGAAACTTATAATCAGGAAGACCAACACAAAAGGTCACCCACAAGAGGTCAAGTAGGTCATAAATGACTCTCCATTCACTCAACCTATGCTCATGGATGATATCGGACCTCTTTTCATCAGGCTTATTCATGTTTCACCCATAGATTAAGGTGAGGGGCATTTTCTAGGATGGGAAATTCATAATGAAGTCAACTTCTCTGACCCCCAGTGGATATGAGCCGATTCTGATGCTGCTGACACATATTATAGGATACAGGGTCTTAGAATTCTCAATTAAGAGCTGGCAGAAAGTTTAGCAGCCATCTAATACTAGAAGAAGAAACTGAAGAACAGGAAATTGACTTGTCCAAGGTCACACTGGGTCTGGGAATGGATCCAAATCTGTTTCTTCCTAACTCAGTGGTCCATTACAGCACAATGCCTTACCAAACTATGTGGTAGATACAGTGTTTCAATCAATCAATTAACTTCAATTTATGAAATGTTTACTAAGTGCCAGGCACTGTGCTAAGCTCTAGAGATACAAAGATAAAAGTGAAACAGTCCCTACCCTCAGGAAGCTTACATTATAGTGGAGGAGACCATATGAATGTATAAAACAGATGGAAAATATCTAAATGTGTTTATATATACATATATGTATATATATAATATTTAGAAACCAATGTATCCAAAATAAATACAAGAAAGTTGTTGAAGGAAAATGCTAGGGGCTAGAGGTGACAAACAAAACCTCATGAAGAGGAAATGCTTGAGCTGAGTCCTACAGGAAGATAGAGATTCCAGGAAGTGTAGGTGAACAAGGAATACCTTCCATTCATGGGAGCAGCACAGATGGCAGCACCAGGGGGCAGGACATGAGTTATTATATGTATAAAACAGCTAGTAGGATAGTTTGACTGGATCACAGAATAGAGAGAGGAGTGATGTGTAGAGCAGCTAGGTAGCATAGTGGATAGAACACAGGTCCTGGAGTCAGGAAGATCTGAGTTCAAACCTAGTCTCATATACTTACTAGATGAGTGACCCTGGGCAAGTCTCGTCACCCTGTATACCTCAGTTTCCTCATCTGTAAAATGTGCTGGAGAAGGAAATGGCAAACCACTCCAGTATCTTTGCCAAGAAAACTCCAAATGGGATCATGAGGAGTCAGACATGAATGAAAGGACTGAAAAACAATAACAAAATATGTAAAGAAGACTGGAAAAGTAGGAAGACAGGCAGAGATTTAAATATCAAGAAAAAAATTAGGGCTACTGAGATTTAATGAAGGAATAAAAGAATGAATGCGTGAAATGTATTTTAAGTGCTTACAACATATCAAGCATAGTGTTAAACACTGGGTAAACAAATACAAATATTGAGACAGTCCCTGCCCTGAAGGAGCTTATATTCTTGGAGGTGGGATTGGAGTGGATCACTTCTAGATGCAAGTGGTCATTTTAAATCAATTTCATCAGAGTCAAGTGCCTATTTTACTAGGCTAAATTGTGGAATACAGAGAATTCAATTCCCATGTCTTTTGCTTTCACTCAGTCCTTTCTAGGCTCAATAAAGGTAGAACCAAATATGGTGCTCCCATCAAGGAATGAAGCAACAAGACATAGGTCTTATCATTTTCCTCAACTACTCAAAAATAATCACATAATTCTTTATATAGTCTTGGGATTTCATTAATATGCAGATTCCCATTAAGGAAACTTCTGTTATCAACTCAGGTCAATATTTACTTTTGTGTTTTATAGACTGGAGCGCAAGAAGAATAATCAATTACACAGCTAATATATTTCAGTCAGGATTTGAACAAAGGGGTTTCTGGCTCCAAGGCCAGTTTCCCATCCATGAACACTGTTGATCTATGAATACTTTCTCTGTTCATAAAATACTTTCCTCACAAAAAATTTCAAAAAAGGAGAGTAATATCTCTGTCTTCAATTCACAGTGAAGGAAAGGGATCATCACAGAAGGTGTATCGCTGATTTGTCCATGGTCATACTTTGTCAAGAGGGATAAGTAAAGATAATTTAGAATTAGAAGGGGATATATCGTAGAGGACTTCTAGGAGGAAACAGTAGCAGCCTATGTGAATTCAGGGAGAGAAATTCAAGTTAAGGAACAGTCTCCTTTGTAGGGTACATAGAGAGGATGAATGTAGAGCCAGATTGGGGAGACTGACTGTAGAGGCTGATAAATGTCACACTGTGAAATCTGTATTTCATTCCATGCCATTGAAGGGGCAGCATAGAATAGTAAACAGAATTCTGAATTGGGTATTAGGAAGCTAACCTTCTATGATAGCCTTCCCTCTTAGTTCTAGTTGTTTGTTACCTCTTAAAGTTACCTTAGATTTTTTTATCTGTGCCCATATTACATTTTTTCCTATAAACTCTTGGAGGACAGAGACAGTTTCATTTTTTTTGTCTGTATTCTCAGGTTTTACATGGTCTTGTACATGTATGGCTTAATAAATATTTGAGGATTAACTGAACCCAGTTCAATCTTTTCAGCTTATAGATGGGCAAACTAATCTTAAAAACTCTACAGATGTTAACAAATTGCAAATGAAGAACACTGTCTTGGTAGTCAAAGTACCCGGGTTCAAATCCAGATTTTGGTGTCTTTTATCTCAGGGTGACCTTGGCCAAGTAATGTAACCGCTCTAGTACTCATTTTCCTTATCTATAAAATGAAGAGATTGAGCTCAAAGATTTCTCTAATGTGCCTTTCAATTCTAAACCTATGATTCTAGGTCAGTTTCATCTCTAATTTCCTTCTTGATTTCCCTGATCAAAAAGGTTGAAAACCAGAGAAAGAAAGTGGAGAAGAGAGGAAACAGGGCAATCATTAAAAAAAGAATTGTCAACACAGGGTTAACGAGGCTTAGAAATTTGGCTGATCTGTTTCATGTAATCATTTCTTAAACTCGATGACTCAAAGGGGCAGGTTCTCTAAGCATGGGAAATCCTGAAAGAGGAAATGGGGGTGGATCAAAATTTTGATTTCCTTAAGATGATTAGAGCCAATTAGTTAGCTTAAATCTTGGATTCATTTAGCAACTTTACCTTGAACCCTGAAAGGGCCCCTTCCTTTCTTTGTTCCTTTCTCTTAGCCACTTTTCTTTTAATTACCACGCCCCCTAACTACTTGTACAAAGTCCTAAAGAACTTGGAAATTTGGGCAGGTTCCTTGTGGAAGGGTCCAGCCCAGACCCACCCACTGACTACTACCTACCACTCAGCTACACATATTAACTCATTCTTCCAGGTGTTGGTGAATTTTTCTTTCTCTCAGTGTCATATGAGCTTTTCTGTTTATTACTTTCCTTTGCAGAATAAGAATCGTACCCTGTATTTCACATGTTCTCAGGCATAGAGAGGCAAGAGTGTTCAAGAGAATCTGAGATTTCTTGAACTGTCTCAAGGCAAAGGAGTTTGTTTTACATTCCAAGATAGGTTCTAATCCCAGGTGAAAAATTTGGGAATTTATATGCTAATGAGGCACCTAATCCAAGATGATGGAATAGAGGCAATGACCCAGCCAAACTTTCCCAACTTTCCCCTCCAAACAACTTTAAAATAATGTGTCAAATAGAATTCTGGAGAAGCAGAGCCAACAAAAGTTCAAGGGCAGACATTCTTCCAGCTGAGGACAACTCTGGTGGTTAACAAAAGAGGTCTGTGACATCAGGGGAAGGGAAGGAGCCAGTCTACAGTGGATATAATGGCAACACCTGCACTGGGCATTGGAGGTGGTGATAATGGCAGCCGTAATATCTGGAGCTTTCAGTCCAAAAATGATATGGGGGCCATAGAACTGATCAGAAAGAGATTACAGGGGCCCTTTTTCTTGCACTGGGTACAGGACCAAGTGCTTTTGTGTCAACTTGATTGCTCATATACAGTTCTAAGTTATAGTTCCAGTATGGAAAGGAGTGTTTATGGTCTGTTGCAAAGGAGCAGGAGCCCTGGTAATAGTGCCAAGGTCAAGGGAAGCACTTGTGCTTTTGCCTGCAGGGGAACAGGGGGCTTTTCTGAGTAAAAAGGAAAAATAAAGAAGCGAACAAAAGAAAATATTGCTGAGCAGGAGAACAGTGAATACATCTCTCCCCAGATCATACTACCTTGGAAGCACTGAAAACTGAAAGAACACTAGAATGAGCTCCATGAAAATGGATGAATGAGCAGCATGAAAAATCATGAATAGCTTAAGAAAATTCTCCTCATCCCTAGGTAAACAGAGCCCAATTTTAATATAAAGTTAAAAGTTAAGAAATAGGTTAGAAAAATGAGCAAACAGCAAAAAAACAGAACAAAAGCAAAAACAACCAAAAAACCCATAACCTGACCATAAAAACTACTATGGTGACAAGGAAGATCAACACAAATTCAAAAGAAGATAGTAATGTCAAAGCAGCTCCAAGCAAAGTCTTAAAAAGAAAAGAAAATCTGATGGACACAGGCCAAACAAAAATATCTAAAAGAGTTAAAAAATGAAATAAGAATGGTAGAGAAAAAATTTGGGGGGGGCGGAGGAGAGGAATGAGCAGTGCAAAAAAACTATTAAAAGAGAATTAACACCTTACACAATAGAATACTGAAGAAAATAACACCTTAAAAACCAGAATTAGACAAATGATAAAGGGGGCACAAAAATTCACTGAAGAAAAAAATTCCTTAAAAAGTGAAATTGACCAAATAGAAAAAGAGATATAAAAGCTCACTGAAGAAAATAACTCCTTAAAAATTAGAATTGCAGAAATAGAAGATAATGATTCTATGAGACATTAAGAAACAAAAAAACAAAGTTAAAAGAATGTTAAAAATTGAAGAAAATGTGAAATATCTCATCAGAAAAATAACTGACCAGGAAAATAGACTGAGGAGAGATCATTTAAGAATTATTGGACTGTCTGAAAGGCTTAATTTTTAAAAAGAGCCTAGACATATTATTTCAAGAAATTATCAAGGAAAATTGTCCCAATATCTTAGAATCAGAGAGTAAAATAGAGATTTGAAGAATCTACCAATCACCTCATAAAAGATTCTCAAAATGAAAACTCCCAGAAATATTATATCCACATTCCAAAGTACCTAAATCTTGAAAGCATTCACAAAGAAACAATTTAAATATCATGGAATTACAGTCAGTATAACACAAGATTTAGCAGGAGTGGAAGGCTTGGAATATGATATTCTGAAAGGCAAAGGAGCCAGAATGACAACCAATAACAACCTACCCAACAAAACTGAGTATAATCCTTCATGGGGAAAAATGATTAAGACATCTTTCAAGATTCCTAATGAAAATACCAGAGCTGAACAGAGAATTAGACATTCAAATACAAGTCTCAAGGATAGCATTAAAAGGTGAAAGTATGAAAGTAAAATCACAAGATACTTAATAAAATTAAAGTGTTTACATTATTAAATGGGAAGATGATACATGTTAACTTCTAAGAATTTGATTTATTAGGGCAATTAGGAATCTACATAGACAGAAGGGATGGGTATGAGTTGATTATGTTGGGAGGATCTTAAAAAATAAAGGGGCAAGAAAGAGGGATGCACAGGGAGAAGAGGAAAAGAAAATGAATAATGAGGAAAATTACTTCACATAAAAGAAATGTGTAAGGAAGAGTTTTTACAATGGAGGAGGAAATGGGGGGGGTTGAAGAAGGAAAAAATCATAACTGGAAATGTAAATGGGATGAGTCCAACATAAAATAGAAGCAGATAGTAAAATGAATTAGAAACCAGAATATAAGAACATGCCATTTACAAGAAGCATATTTGAAACAGAAAGACACACTCAGGGTTAAAATAAAGGACTGGAGCAGAATATATTATGTTTCAACTGAAGTAGAAAAAAAAAGCAGCGGTAGTAATCATGAACTCAGAAAAGGCAAAAACAAAACTAAACCTAATTAAAAGAGATAATCATGGAAAATACATCTTGCTAAATCATAACATAAACAACGAAGTGATATCAATACTAAACATATGCACACACAGACACACAATAACACAGCATTCAAATTCTTAAAGGAAAAGTTAAATGAGTTATAGGAGGAAATAGATTGTAATATTATAGTAGTAGAAGCTTCAACTTAATCTTCTCAGAGCTATATAAATTTAACCATAAAATAAACAGCTTAAGGAGATGAAAAGAATTTTTTTTAAGTTAGATATGATAGACTTCTGGAGACAAGTGAATAGGAATAGAAAGTAATATACATTTTCCTCAGTAGTAAATGCCACCTCCACAGAAATTGATATAAGGGCATTAAAAAGTTCACAAACAAATGCAGAAGAGCAGAAAAATTAAATACACTCATTTCAGACCACAATTCAATGAAAATTACATTTAACAAAGGATCTCGGAAGCATAAATTAAAAATTAACTGAAACCTAAATAATAGAATTTTAAAGAATGAGTGAGTCAAAGAACAAATCCCAGAAACAATGAATAATTTCATTAAAAATAATGACAAGACACATACCAAAATTTTTTGGATGTGGTCAAAGCAGTATCTTAGTATCTCTAATTGCTTACATCAATAAAAGAGAGACAGAGACAGAGAGAGTAGATCAATGAATTGTGCATGACATGAAAAAAATAGAAAAGGAACAAATTAAAAATCAAATCCCAAAATACAATCTGGAAAATTTTAAAGAATTAATAAAATTGAAAGTAAAAAAATCCTAATAAATAGCAGTAGAAACTGATTTTATGGAGAAAAATGAATAAAATAGATAAACCATTGGTTCAAAAACCAAAAAGGAAATCAAATTACTGGTACCAAAAATGAAAAGTAAAAATGCACCAACGAAGATGAAATAAAAGCAATTATTAGGAGTTATTTTGCCCAATTATATGCCAATCAAACTGATAATCTAAGTGAAATGGATGGATATTTAGAGAAATATCTTTTGCCCACATTAACAGAAGAAGAAATAGAATAAAACAACCTCAATCTAAAAGAAAAGCATTGAACAAGCCATAAATGATCATCCTGCGAAAAAATTCTCAAGACTAGACTGATTTACAAGTGGATTCTAGCAAACAATTAATCCCAATACTATATAAACTATTTGGGGAAGGATATGTAAAGAAAGAATCCTACTAAATTCATTTTATGACCCAAGTATCATTTTCATTCCTAAATCAGGGAGAGCAAAAACAAAAACAAAACTATAGGCCAATTTCCTATAACTAATATTAAAATTTTTAAAATAAAGCACTAGGAAGGAGATTATAACAATATATCACAGAGATCTTACAATATGCACCTGCGGGATTTACACCACAAACAAAGGGCTAATTCAATATTAGGAAAATTATAAGCATAATTGACCACATCAGTAACAAAAACAACAAAAGTCATATAAGTATGACAATAGTTTCAGAAAAAACTTGACTAAATGCTATATCCATTCCTATTAAAAACACTAGAAAACAAAGAAATTCATAGATCTTTTCTTAAAATTATAATTAGCATCTATCTGACACAAAGAGAAAGTGTTATCTCTAATGGTGATAAACTAGAAACCTTCCCCAAAAGATCAAGGATGAACCAAAGTTGTCCATTATCACACTATTATTCAATAATTAGAAATGCTAACTATAGCAATAAGATGAAAACAAAATTGAAGATAAGACTAGGCAGTGAGGAAACAAAAGTATCACTTTTTGCAGATGATAGGATGATATACTTAGATAACTCTAGGGAAGCAACTAAAATACTAGTTGATAGAATTAACAACTTTAGCAAATTCACATATCTCATCAGCATTTCTGCATATTACCAACAAAACACAACAGGAAGAGACAGAAAAAAATCCATTTAAAATAACTGCAAATAATCTTAAATATTCGGGATTCTATCTGCCAAGACAAACTCGAACCCAAGAACTATATGAACACAATTATAAAACACTTTTCACACAAATAAAGATAGATCTAAACAACTGGAGAAATAGTCATTACTTATGGGTAAGCTAAGCCAATATAATAAAAATGACAATACTACCTAAATTAAAGTGCCATACCAATCAAACTTCCAAAAGAATTATTTTGTAGATCTTTTTTAAAAAAATAAAATTCATCTAAAAGATAAAAGATCAAGAATATCAGAGAATCACAGAAAAAAATGGGAAGGAAGGCAGTTTAGTGGTACATACTTCAAAGTGTATTACACAGCAGTAACCCTCAAAACAATCTGGTACTGGCTAAGAAGTAGATGATGGATCAGTGAAATAGATTAAGTACATAATAAAGTAGTATTAATGATCATAGTAATTTAGAATTTGATAAATTGAAAGATACAGACTTTGAGGGCAAGAAATCACTATCCAATGACAATTGTTGGGAAACTTGGAAAGTATTTAGGCAAAAATTAGGCACGGATCAATATGTCATACTGTATATCAAGATAAGGACAAAATGAGTACATGATTTATAAAGGATTATATAAGAAGCAAATTAGGGAAGCATAGAAACTTTTATGTCAGATCTATGGATAATGGAAGAGTGTATATCTAAACAAGAGATACAGCAATACATTGGAAGTATAATGAATAATTTTGATTACATGATATTAAACAGTTTTTGCATAAACAAAACTAATGCAGTCAAAATTAAAAAGAAAGTAGGAAACCAGCAAAGAATTTTTACAAGTTTCTCTGATAAAATTCTCATTTCTAAAATATATCAGAACTGAGTCAAATATGTAAAAATACAAACCAGTTGATAAATAGTCAAAGCATATAAACAGGCAGTTTTCAGATGAAGAAATCAAAGGTATCCAAAGTCAAAATAAAAAATGTTCCAAATCATTAAAGATTAGAGAAATGCAAATTAAAATAACTCTACTACTTCTCACCTATCAGATTAGCTAGCATGTCAAAAGAAGAAAATGACAATTGCCAGAGGAGATGTGGAAACATACGGACACTAATGTACCGTTGGTGGAGTTTTGAACTGGTCCAACTGGAGAGCAATTTGGAACTATGCCCAAAGGATGATAAAATTGCATACCCTGTGACTCAGCAATGCCACTACTCGTTCTGTATTCCAGTGTGTGTGTTTGTCCTTTGTTGCGGAAGAAGACCATGCCACCAGAGGAATGATGACATGACTTGCACTTGACTTTGTTTTGAGTGAGGGAGGGCTGTACAGGTCACCAGCTTCACTTTTCCTCCAGAGCCACTTGAATTTAATGACCAGATATTCATCAGGATGACTGGAAATGACCCAGGATGAGGCAATTGGGGTTAAATGATTTGCCCAAGGTCACACAGCTAGTGAGTGTGAAGTGTCTGATGTGAGATTTGAACTCAGGTCCTCCTGACCCCTGCACTGGTGCTCTATCCACTGTACCACCCTTGTATTCCAATGAGAGCAAAGAAAAAGAAAAAGGGTCCATATGTACAAAAATATTTATAGCAGTTCTTTTTGAGGTGACAAAGAATTGGAAATTGAGGAGCTACCCATCAATTGGGGAATGGCTAAACAAGTTACAGGATATGATGGTGATGGAATGCTATTGCATCATAGAAATGACAAGCAAGATAGTTTTGGAAAAACCTGTGAATTGATGCAAAGTGAAGTGAGGAGAACCAGATCATTGCATACAATAACAGCAGTATTATCGTGATGATCAACTGTGAGAGTCTTAGCTATTGGTCAGTACAATGATTCAATACAATTCCAAAGGACTCATGATGAAAAATGTTCTCTCCTTCCACAGAAAGAACTGGTGAACTCTGAGTTCAAGCTGAAGTATAACTTTTTCACTTTCTTTTTCTTGATGTTTTTTTGCAACATGACTAACATGTTTTACATGATTTCATATGTATTGCTTGCCTTCTCAGTGGATGGGGAGGGGCTGAGAGGAAGGAAAAAATTTGGAACTCAAATTTTATATACACATATATTTAAAGCTAGTGTTCAGGCGTGGTTAGACCCTCACTGCCAGAAGGCTGCTTGGTAGCAACTTATAGAAGAATCACAGACTCTCAGAGTTGAATATTATCTCAATGGTCCTCTACTCCTGAAAGTACACTCACTCTAACACACTGAAAAGTAGTAATTTGGACTTTATTTGGAGACTTTCTGGGGAGAGGAATCCACTCACCAGAAGGGCAGCCCACTCTGCTATGAGATTTCCAATACTCAGGGTTTTCCCAAATATCAAGTCTAAATTTCCTCCTTGCAACTTCCATCCAGTCTTTCTAATTCAGTCAATTCTGAAGTCAATTACATGTAATTAACTCCTCTTCCCCATCTTTTTAAGGTACTTAAAGACTACTTTTCTCTGAGCTTTTTCTTCTTTCAGGTAACATCTCCAGTTCTTTCTTTTTTAAAAAAAATATTTTATTTTTAATTTATGGGACAAAACAAGTATTTTCATAAGGTAGCATAATAAAAATATGCAAAAAATAATAAAATTATCAGTTCTATCAATGGCAAAGGCTTCAGGTCCTTTGCAATTCTGGTTACTCCATTCTGGACACTCTCCAACTTATCCATGTTTTTTCTAAAACATGATGCCTAGAACAGAACAGAATATTCTGGACATGCTCTGAACAGGGCAAGAATTATCACCTTCTTGTGCCTGGAAACTGGGTCTTTACTGCAAGATTGTATTAGGTTGTTTTTTATTTATTTATTTAACTTTTTACAATCATTTTCACAAAATTTTGGGTTCCAAATTTTCTCCCCTTTTAACCCCTCCCCCCACCCCAATACCCCAAGCAATCTAATTTCCCCTATCTCCAATCCGCCCTCTCTTCTGTCATCCCTCCCTTCTCTTGTCTCCATCTTCTCTTTTCTCCTGTAGGGCCAGATGACTTTCTATTCTTCATTAACTGTATGTCTTCTTTCCTAGTAGCAACAACAATACTAAACAGTTGTTCCTAAAACTATGAGTTCCAAATTCTCCCCATCCCTCCCTCCCCACCCATTCCCTTTGGGAAGGCAGGCAACTCAATATAGGCCATATCTGTGTAATTTTGCAAATGTCTTCCCTGATGGTCGTGTTGCATAGGACTAACTGAATTACCCTCCATCCTACCCTGCCCCTCATTGTTTCTCTTCTGTCTTTTGATCCTGTCCCTCCCCAAGTGTTGACTTCAAATTGCTTCCTCCTCCCTTTGCCCTCCCTTCCATCATCCCCCCCTTGCTTATCTCCTTCTCCTCCACTTTCCTATACTGTAAGAAAGGTTTTCATACCAAAATGAGTGTGCATTTTATTCCTTCCTTTAGCCAAATGTGATGAGGGTAAACTAATTGTTTTTTTTTTTCCTCAGCTCTCCTCTTTTTCCCTCCACTAAGAAGTCTCCTACTTGCCTCTTAAATGACATATAATTACCCCATTCCATTTCACCCTCTTTCCTCCCAGTACATTTCTCTCTCACCATTTACCTTAATTTCCTTTAAGATATGGTCCCATCCTATTCAATTCACTCTGTGCTCTCTGTCTCTGTATGTGTGTGCATATGTGTATCTGTGTGTGCGTGTATGCATGTACATGTGTGTGTGTGGTTCCACCAACTACCCAGATAATGAAAAGTTTTAAGAGTTACAAATATTGTCTTTCCATGTAGGAATGTAAACAGTTCACTTCTGGTAAGTCCCTTAAGACTTCTCTTTGCTGTTTACTTTTTCATGCTTCTTCTCATTCTTGTGTTTGAAAGTCAAATTTTCTTTTCAGCTCTGGTCTTTTCATCAAGAATGATTGAAAGTCCTCTGTTTCATTGAAAGACCATATTTTCCCTGGAAGTATTATACACAGTTTAGCTGGGTCCTTTGACTTCTGGAATATCCTATTCCATGCCCTTCGATCCCTTAATGTAGAAGCTGCTAGATCTTGAGTTATCCTGATTGTATTTCCACAGTACTGGAATTGTTTCTTTCTAGCTGCTTGCAAGATTTTCTCCTTGAGCTGGGAGTTCTGGAATTTGGCCACAATGTTCCTAGGAGTTTCTCTTTTTGGATCTCTTTCAGGTGGTGATCGATGGATTCTTTCAATACTTATTTTGCCCTCTGGTTCTAGAATGTCAGGGCAGTTTTCCTTGATAATTTCATGGAAGATGATATCTAGGCTCTTTTTTTGATCATGGCTTTCAGGTAGTCCCATAATTTTTTAATTGTCTCTCCTGGATCTATTTTCCAGGTCAGTTGTTTTTCCCATGAGATATTTCACATTCTCTTCCATTTTTTCGTTCTTTTGGTTTTGTTTGGTGATTTCTTGGTTTCTCGTAAAGTCATTAGACTCCATCTGTTCCATTCTAATTTTGAGAGAACTATTAAATTCAGTGAGCTTTTGAACCTCTTTTTCCATTTGGCTCATTCTGCTTTTGAAAGCATTCTTCTCCTCATTGGCTTTTTGAACCTCTTTTGCCAATTGAGTGAGCCTATTCTTCAAGGTGTTATTTTCTTCAGCATTTTTTTGGGTCTCCTTTACGAAGGTATTGACCCGTTTTTCATACTTTCCTTGCATCTCTCTCATGTCTCTTCCCACTTTTTCCTCCACCTGTCTAATTTGCTTTTCAAAATCCTTTTTGAGCTCTTCCAAGGCCTGAGCCCACCCGACATCCCCCTGGGGTGTCTGGGGTGCTGAGGCCCCACCCTCCACGTCTTTCCCTGACGGCAAGAATATTTCCTCGTCCTCGTCAGATCCGAATGTCGGGATCATTTGCATTTGTTGGAAAAAACTCTCTATAGTCTTATTTTTCTTCCCTTTTCTAGGCATTTTCCCAGCTGGTTACTTGACTTCTGAGATTCCTGTCCACCCCCGTCTAGATCCGCCCAGCTAGTTCTTGGGCTCTGAGATTCAAATGGGCTTTTCGTGCCGCTAATCAATGTGAGCTTTAGTTCTGGTGCTGGGGTGGGGGCAGGGCCGCCTCCCAGGCTCAGCTCCCTCAGGGGCTTTATGCAGAGGCTCAGCTCCCTCAGGTTGTTTATGCAGAGACCTTCCGTAATGAGGATCCTGCCTGCTGCTGGGGGTAATCCTGGGCCGGCCGCAGCCACTGCTGCCTTTGCTGCCGCCCACGCCTCTGCCCCCGCTGCTTCCTGCCCCCATCTCTGCTGCCGCCGCTTCCTCCCAAGGGGGCCCGAGTCATGGAGCTCCCCCTCTAGTCCAGCCCAGCCTTCTCTCTCACTGATCTGTAGCTTCTGTGGGCGGAGGGACTTTCCCGGCTGCCGGAGCTTCCATCCCTGAAGCCTGCTTGGGTCAGCTTCTCTGGGGCCGTGGCCAGGGCAGCGCTGGGGTGGTGTCCGCTTTCCGGGGCGCAACGGACCCTGGGGACGGGTCTCCAGGGCTCCCTGGAATGGAAATCTCTTCCACTCCGTTTCTGTACCCTTTTCAGTGGTCCAGAAGTTATGGGGGACTCTTTTTACATTAATTCTATGGGCTGTGGTTTCGCAGCTCGTAAACGTGCATCCTTCTACTCCGCCATCTTGGCTCCGCCCCCCTGTATTAGGTTGTTATGGCTACTGTGCCAATCCCACTTTTGGAACAGAGAAAGGGTAATAAAAGAAAACTCATTGAAATCAGGTCCCAGGAGCCTTATGCCTCTTTAATTCAACCATAGAGGAATCACACATTTGAGTGTTTCAGGGTCCTAGAGAAAAGAAGTTCTTGTGTTAGGAAACTATACATTCAGTCCATTCATCCATCAACTCATTCATTCATTCATGTAACGAACCTCAGAGGTCATCTAGTCCAACTCAAACCTCAATTACTTCTACAAATGTTCTTGAAGACTTCCACTGATAGGAAGCCAATTAACCTGTAAGGTAGATCTTTCCACTTTTGGAGAGGTCTAATTGTTAGATAATCTTCCTTTTATCAAACCTACCCTAATTTAAGCAGCATGGTACCTCAGACATGAGTAACTCAGGCAACCAGGGCTTATATATCAGCTCTGTCCCTTAAAACCCATATGATTTGGGGTATGTTACTTCATCCTCTTAAGGAATCAGTTTATTTTTTGTAAAGTGAAGAAGGAAGGAAAGAAGGAAGGAAGGAAGGGAAGAAGGTAGGGAGGGAGGAAGGAGGGAAGGAAGGAAGGAAGGAAGGAAGGAAGGAAGGAAGGAGGGAAGGAAAGGAGGAAGGAAGGAGGGAAAGAAAGAAGGAAGGAGGGAATGGAGGGAGGGAGGAAGGAGGGAAGGAAGGAAGGAAGGAAGGAAGGAAGGAAGGAAGGAAGGAAGGAAGGAAGGAAAGGGGAAGGGAGGGAGGGAGGAAGGAAGGAAAGGGGAAGGAAGGGAGGAAGGATTTCTTAAGCACCTATTATGTGAGAAGTACTGTACAAATATTGTCTCATTTCAGACACTCACCTCAGACACAGGCTATCTGTGTGACCTGGAGTAAGACATTTAACCTTTCTTGGCTTTTGTTTTCTTCTGTATAATAAAGGCTGTGAATGACATCTGAACTTCCTTCCATCTTTAAATCTATGATTTAAATCCCATGATTGATTGCTTGTTATGTAACACAGAAAAGATAGGAAGGGACCACTTTCCATGATGTCCAGAGGATATCAGTGTCTTATTTGAAGACAGCAATTTTATGACCCCCATCCTGCCTAAAATGTATCTTTTGAAATTGAATACAATAGGAAAGATGTTATCTGGATGGGTCAGAGGACAGGGTGGGCTATCCCTGTCATTCATTCATTCATTCACACATTCAACAAATATTTTATTAGGTTCCTACTATGCCCAGAGCATTGTTCAAAGCTCTAACCAAATAAATTGTGACTGATCTCAAAGACCTTATAATCCAGTTGGAGAGAAAAGTTTCAAGACAACAAATAGTTAAAAGATGAAAAACAAAAGCTCTCTGTGTGAATCTCAGATATGCCAATCAATTGCCCTATGTTCCAATCAATTTTCTGGTGCCTTAGTCTAAAACCTCCTCTCTGGTTATCACTCCCTCATGCCTTATCTCCCCTGTTAGAATATAAGCTTCTTGAGGGTAGGGCCTTTCTTGCTTTTATATTTCTATCCCCATTGCTTTACGCAATGCCCGGCACATAGTAAGCTCTTAATAAATATTATTCATTCACTCAAAGCAAGGTTCAATATGAGATTAAGTGTCAAATAAAGGATACAGAAAGAAGATCTAAGAGAAATGAAATAAGAGAGAGAATTCTGGACTAGAATTATTACGGAAACCTGTGTTATGGGGGGGGTCACTTTTCATTTTATTGCTTCAAAAGATTGTAAGATCATAGATATAGAGCTACAAGGGACCATAAGGGTCCCTTATAGTCTAACTCCCTTCATTTAACACATGAGGAAATTGAGGCCCAAACACATTAAATGACTTAGCACAGATAGTGGCAGAGGTAGGAGTTGAACCCAGGCCCTCTGTTTTCATATCCAAGGTTCCTCTCTGGGTCTCAGAATGCTCATGATATGTGATGTTGTCACTCAATTGTTTTAGTTGTGTCTAACTTCTCATAACCCCATTTCGGGTTTTCTTGGTAAAGATACTAGAGTAGTTTGTCATTTCCTTCTCCAGCTCATTTTACAGATGAGGAAACTAAGGCAAAAAGGGTTAAGTAGCTCACCCAGGGTCACACAGCTAACAAGTGTCTAAAACTGGATTTGAACTCATGAAGATGAATCTTCTTGAGTCCGAGCCCAGTGCTCTATCCACTGAGCCACCTAGCTGACTGTTCATAATATTAGCTGTCATTAAATTTAACTAGAGCCCTTTAAGCTTTGTAAAACTTGTTACTGTGCCTATATTAACCAATTTGGTCCTCATAACAACCTTGTGAAATAAATCCTAAAAGTATTGTAATACCCGCTTGGCAAATAAAGAAACAGGTTAAGAAGGCGAATTCAGACAGTATTACTGAGTCCTGCACTCTAAATCTCAGTAGTCTTTGCAATAAGCAGTTCCATGGAGTTGATATTCTCTTTGTTCTATGTCTGTATTGTTTTACTTCCCATTCATTTCATGACTTCTATAAATGTGGCTTTAATTTAGTGCAGTTAGAATTTTCTTTTAATAACCTCCAAGGAAAACAAAATTACTTGCTGTATTTGAAACTGGCTTAAACAAATGGTTATTGCTGTCGAGTGCAGAGGTGAGTCCTGTTGTTAGGTCTGGATATTGAGCTTTTAAATTTGTTCTGCTGTGGACAGAGCACTGAACTTGGAGTGTTGGCTCAGAGTCTTCCAAAAAAATCCAAGGATTTTGAGAAGACGAGGTGAAAGAGGAGAACATTCCAGTGACCAGGAGACAGGCAGTGCAAAGAATGGAGGTAGGGGATACTAGGTAGGGACAGCAAGCCTAGACTGCAGGAGTTTATGGAGAGGAGAGCAGGGATCATGTCATTCTTTGTATTTCTACCTCCAGAAGGGGGTTAAAATCCAAGCACATTTACAGTGTGACTGTGATCAAGTCCTCAGTAAAATTGGGATCACAATACCTGAAGCCTTTACCTCCCAGGCATCAGAGATGATGTCTACAAAGCACTGTTTAACCTTTAAGGCCTTTATATAAATGTCATTTGTTGTTATCATTGATAACAGACTTTGACTCAGCTCAGGTCATTACCCATTTGCCCCTCTCCCCACCCTTGATGACTGAGCAATCCTGCCCTCCCCTTTGCCATTTACACACAAGACTGATCCTTCCCTAATTTTATCTCTTACCAAATAGCTGCATGGTGTACCCTCCTTTACACCCCATACAAAGGTCTTTTTATCAACATTTTCTCTCACCCTTATCTGCTCCCTACTCCAAAATATAGATCCTATAATTACAATCTCTTACAAAATCATTAATATTTTAACAGATACTACATTTCAGTATTTCTATATGCCAAAAGAACGCAGCAAATAGACAATGAACTAGGCACAGAGTTGGAGGAGGTGGAGGAGGAGGAGGGTGAATTAGATTGCTCTGGGAAGGTGAAGCTTTTCCCATAAAAGACTTAATATTAAAAAGCCAATATTCATCCAGTAATGATAATGATACTCAATATTTATAAAGCACTTTGTTATTTGCAAGATTATTTATATGCATATGTGTGTGTATGTCTAGATAGCCCACATTATCTGTGCTGATTCTCACAACAAATCTGTAAAGTAGGTGCTAGTATTGGGTAGCCAGGTGACACAGTGGGTAGAGTGACAAACATGGAGTCTGGAAGACTCATCTTCCAGAGTTAAAATTAGGCCTCGGACACTTACAAGTCTTGTGACCCTGGGCAAGTCACTTTACCTGTTTGCCTCAGTTTCCTCATTTATAAAATGAGCTGGAGAAGGAAATGCCAAACCATTCAAATATCTTTGCCAAGAAAACCCCAAATGGGGTCACCAAGAGTCAGATATGACTGGAAAATGATCGAATAATAAATGCTATTATTACCTCCATTTTACAGATGAGGAAACTAAGGTGCAGAGAAGTTAATTGAATTGCCCAGCATCATACAGCTAATAAGTGCCTGAGGCAAGATTTGAACAGAGATCTTCCTATTTCCCGATCCATGACTCTCTCTACTGATCCACCTAGCTATCTCATAAGCAAAAGTCAACAGAGAGGGAATGATTATCAAGAATAGGCCAAGATTCTTTAAAAATGAAGTGTTAAGCTAGAGATGTGGAAGAAAAGATGTTATCCTACAAACGAATGGTATGAAAAGAAGCTAGACTAGTCATCTGAAGGATTAGTGAAAGGATGGATGGATGGATGGATGGATGGATGGATGGATGGATGGATGGATGGACGGATGGATGGAAAAGTATTTACTAGGCACTATGTACCAAGAACTGTGCTGATTTCTAGGGATACAAATACAAGTAGGGCAATCCCTTCCCTCAACTAGTTTTGATTTCAAAAGGGTGATTCAACACATATAGGGGAGTGGTGACCTGGGAGGGGTGCTTTGGTTTGGAAAGTCAAAGTTGGGGTTACTAGGGAATAGAATAACAAATTTTCCAGTAGTCACGGTAGGACTGATTTGATCATGGTTAGAGAACTGGAAAGCTGGAGGACTGAGCAGAAGGAAGGGAGATAAGAAGCTAAGATGGATGGTCCAGCATGGCTAGGGCTTACTAGAGAAAAGAAATCATCAATCAGGACACAGTGGGCCACAGGGCAGAAGTTCTAGAACTGAAAGGGTTAAGTTTCTAGTAATGGACAATGGATGAAGAGCCAACATGTTCCACTGGTATCTTCTCAAGGTCAACACAATACAAGGAAAGCATATTGGGTCAAATTTATGGAGGACATAGAAAGGAGTAGCAAGAATGGAAAGGCATGGATGGGTTACGATCCACAACACTGGAAGGAATTTCCATATTGATGAGATCTGAGACCCACTAGAGTATCAAAGTATTATATTCAAATGATTACACTACAGACTAATATGAAAGCAACTGTCTTCATTATAGAAATTATAGTGTATCTACAGGGACAGAGACTAATAAATGAACTGCTTATATAGCATTTTAGCATAATAAACTTTGTTGAAAGAGATAAATATACATGACTCTCATGATAATAGGATCACAGATTTCGGTGGAGGGGCATTAAATAACTCTCTAGTACAAGTCC
This sequence comes from Bettongia penicillata ogilbyi, assembly GCA_023548195.1. Taxonomy (NCBI): domain Eukaryota; kingdom Metazoa; phylum Chordata; class Mammalia; order Diprotodontia; family Potoroidae; genus Bettongia; species Bettongia penicillata. The sequence continues at coordinate 807,362 of JAJHZJ010000042.1, forward strand.
CTCATTTTATCAATTAGGAACCCAAAGTCCAGAGATTTGCCCCATGTCACATAGGTTATTGGCTGGCAGAGTCAGCATTTGACTCTCTGTTTCTTTACACTAAAGTCAATATTTTTTCTATCATATCTGCTACAATAATGTAAATGAAAAGATCATTAAAAGGAAACTACACTTTGTATAATTGAAAAACCATTAATAGTGGCAGAACAGAGCCATCCCCAGCATCCTGATCTATATCTCAGCACTGGACCTAGATGGCTCCAGAGGAGAAGGTGAGGCTGATGACTTTGCATAGCCCTGCCTCGCTTAAATCCAATTTACTTGCATGTCACCTCCCTGAAGTCATGGTTCTCCTTGAGAGTGAAGAACAAACACCAACAATAGCCTCAAAGAACAGATAATGGAGCATAACAGTGTCTTCTTGGCAGAAAACTGGAAGGAGGTTCTAAGAGCAGAATGTTGACAATACATTGACAGACATATCAATATATCAACTGTCAATTCTACTCATTGTTTTTTGACTATCTTCTTCTTTGTTATAAGGTGGGTTCAATTTTGAGGCAAAGTATGGGGGAGATACAGGCAAAAATGAGTGTGTTATGGAAACAAAAGATATCAATAAAATGTGCTTTTTTTCTTAATTGGGAGGGGGGATATATCAACTATGAGACAGTCTGTGATGAAGCAAAATGAGCATCTCTCAGGAAGCAATGCAAAGGACTTTCAGCTCTCTGCAAAGAATCTGTCATTTTGATCTTGAAGACAGAAGTCAGAATCGTTGGACTTGAAACAAGTCTCGTAGACTCGGACCCAGAAGGGATCTTAGAGGCTATGGGGGGGCGGAGAGAGAGAGAGAGAGAGAGAGAGAGAGAGAGAGAGAGAGAGAGAGAGAGAGAGAGAGAGAGAGAGAGAGAGAGAGATATGGAGGGAGACAGGGAGATGGAGGGAGAGAGGGAGAGAGACAGAAGGACGGAGGGAGAGAGCAGAGAGAGAGAGGGAGAGAGAGAGGGAGATGGAGGGAGAGAGGAATCAAGCGACTTTCCTAGAATCACACAATTGGTAAAAGGCAGTAGTGGGATTTAGTACCTGAGTCTCTAGATGATATTTCTTCAATGGATCCTCAGATTCTTTCACAGCAGTAATTGTATAATATATGTTATAAACTCTCTCTCTCTCTCTCTCTCTCTCTCTCTCTCTCTCTCTCTCTCTCTCTCTCTCTCTCTCACACACACACACACACACACACACACACACACACACACACACACACACACACACCATAAATTCACCACCAAATTGCCCAGGAATGTCCCTGGAACATTGAAACCCTGCAAATCACTCTTTCTCTCAGTTATAGCACTATTCATTTGGCTCAACACAAACTCTCTCCTTTCACACATTCACACAAAGTAAATGTCAATTCTCAATGAATTCCTCTGCTCAAAACAACCTTGTTCTTCTTCATTTTGTAGTAAACACACATGGGATGATCTCCTCACATACCTACTCTATATTTGAGTAATTCACAATCAACTAAGTACTACTGGCAGCTGGCAGCCTTGGTGACCAATTGTTCCCTCTTTAAAATACATTGATACTTGTGATAATTTCCCCAATCAATAAGATTTTTCTTAAAAATCTCCAAGATGAGAATACAGTTATATATCTGTATATACATCCACCAACATTACTACATTTCAATTTCTTAGAAAACATACCAGATATATTCATATTATCCTTGTCTTCCCTTCTGGTTTTATTTTCCTTTTTTTTTAACCCTCCTTATTATAACGTGTCTTTCACTTGTGTCCAGTTCTCCTGGCTATACATTTTATAGAGAAATTTTTTTTAGAATTAAGAGAGATATCTTTCTTTTCTCTCTTTTTTCTGAATATTTTAAAAATCAGTATCTTTCACAAAATCCTCTGACGCCTCATTGTAGCATGGAGGTAACTCTGTGTTCTTTCAGCCATGCCAGCAGTGCAAAAAGTTCTGGCAAGTTCTACCATACTGGAAAGGCTTTGAGCATGGTCCTGGCAACCGAATACATCTGTTTTCCAATGATCAGCCTAGATAAGTAGAGACAGGCTCATTACCAGCAGGCTGGTGACTTAGTGATGAATTCTTTGGCCATGGCAACTCATGAAACAAAGAAAATTACAAAATGGCCCTCAACTGGCAACACTGGTTTAGAATATAAACTCATTTGTCAACTCTTATAGAAGAAGATTATGAACAGTAGGACTTCATAAAACAGTGAAGAAAAAACACAAGCTTGGAAAGGGCTCGGCAAAATACATCCAAGGGCATTTAAGGATGACCTAGTAAGGAGAACAACGAACAGATGAGAAATGGAAAAGATCTGTCAAGATTTCTGTAACAAACGCTTTTCTCCATCAATGACAGTGGAGCCACCACATTTGGACTCTCACATCACAGTCTGTAATAGGCTATATCAGGGAGTAGAAAAGGTCCTAAATAAACTAAGGCTGAAAGCTGGATTAATTCAGATATAAATGGCCCTAGTTTCCCACTAGAGGCAGCTCAATTTTGAAAGCAGTGAAGGATCAGTTCTCAAGGTATCTGAAAGAGATTATAATACAAACTTGGGGATAGGGGGTGGGGTGGGAATAAAATCACTCATACAAAAAAGGAGATGAATTGTCAGTAACTACTGGTCCCAATTACTACTTTTCTATTTAAGAGAATTCCCCAAATATTTATGAGAAATATTTGATTGATGGTTTGCGGATGGAAGAGGTAGTCTCTCACAAATGCCATTCTATAGCAATTGCATCTTTACAATCACACAATAGATTACAAGACATAGAGAAAACCAGATCTGACTGTGTTCACTGTTTGTGGACCAGAAAATAATATTTAATTTAATACAGAAAAATACCACCTTTTCAACTCTACTCCAACAATCTGTCTCCCACACATACACTTAAATGATATGTTTCCTTGAAATATGTAACAATGCACATAATTTCAACTGTTGTCTGATTATTAATATTGAGTGAGAAATAAAAACAGGAAGACCCAGGAGCACTTATTGAATCTTTCATAGAGGCCAAGAGGAAGAGGGATTCTCTATGAATGATGGAAACCTCCCTTCTGCTTATTTACAAATGATTTTGTGTTGATTCCAACAAACCTTGGAGCAGTCGGGAGCATCATAAAGGTATCTACCAAGAGAATCAGTTAAACTATAAACACAATAACAAAACAAAACAAATGGATGAAGGATGACTACCAGTTGAAAGGACTGTACAAATGTGGCCTAGAAGAGTAAAGATCTTTCAGGGCAGATAAGGGAGCTGTCCTTGTTTGACAGATCTGTTAGCCTAACTGACGCACAGTGTAGTTACCACCCCCTTGATACCACTGCAATGGCACCCTTTCTCCTGCCCTGCCTTCTCATATTTCCAAAATATTTCTTCCCTTTAAAAGCTAGAACAACATTTACTCATCTGCAGACTCCTGGAATGTTTTCCACAATCCATGAATGTACAACATATCCAAAGTGGTCTCACAGCACCTAAGATTAAAATTTCCCTAGGTCTGAAAGTAGTCATTATTCTCCTACAAAAAGTAGGTGCTTCATATACTTTAAGCTCTGTTTCCAGCAGTGGGAACAGATCTGTACCTATTTGATGGTCCCATCTTTCCACTTTTCCTTTGTGACCAAGGATACAAAATGTTTCACTAGATTCAAAGATGTAATAAATTATCTAACCAGGGAAGAGGATAGAATAGATACATCAATAAGCATTTATTAAGCACTTCATAAGTTCTAGGTCTTGGAGAGACAAAGAAGGGAAGAAACGTTAAGGAGCTCCCATTGCACAAGAAAAGACAACATGCAAATAACTGTACATATAAGATAGATGTGTGTGTATGTATGTATGTATTACAAATCATTAAAAAAAATTAGGTATTTATTTTAAAAAAGAGATCTAGCAGTGGAACAGAATAGGTGCACAGCATACAGATGCAAGCAAATACAGCTTTTCATAAACATAAAGACTCTAGTTACTGAAAGAAAGTTTCACTACTTGACAAATACTACCAGGAAAACTAGACAAAAGACTAACAGAAACTAGTTTAGACTGATACCTTATACCATATACCAAGGCAAACTCCAAATGGATGGATAGGTGACCTATATGTAAAAGGTCACATCAAAAACAAATTAGAGAAGCAAAGAAGAAAATGCCTTTTAGATTTAGATAATGAAAGAAGGGACATAGGATCACAGAAGGTAAAATACACCATTTTGACTTGCTAAAATGTAAGTTTTTACACAGAGATATATACAGTGCAAATGGAAGATAATCTTAGAGGGTTGGCACCTTGCTTTAATAGGATTAATGTATGGTAGGCTGAGTGCAACAAATCGTGGCAACAGAGCAGTGGAGAGGAATGAAGGTCATCATCAATGTGTCTCTCTGCCATCTTTAGTTCATACATCACAGGTCAGTAACTCAGCCCTGTGACTTGACTCCATGCACACAGTAGTCTAACCAATGGGGCTATTTATTTATGGATGGCTATGATACAGGATCATCAAATAGGATTTGGAGTTACAATGAGTCTTGGAGATGACTAGAAATCTCATTTCCCAGATCTCACCAGTTGTTATTGCACAATTTTTGGGTTTGTGGGTTTTTTGGTAATTTTGAATACTTATATCCTGATAAATTAGGGATGGATTTATTTTTACCTTCTCTTCTAAAGAAGAGAAACTTTGAGGGGTGGGAGGAGAAGTGATCACTATCTTATTTATTTGAAAAAAGAAATCAGACAATCTACCTGGCCTCAGAGCTCTACAGAGGCTGATTTAGGCTGACTGGAAGGAGAATTTTTTACCTCTTTTCAAAGCAGAACATGTTTCAAAATAGATTTTTTTCTTTTTAATGTATTGACAATACATAATCATTTATAAAAGTTGTATGTACGCATGTGTACACATACATTATACACACACAAATATGTATATATATATATATGTATATATAAAATTTTCAGTCAATACCCTCATCAAACACAATTTACACAGCACCCTATCAGGAAAAAATTAAAACTCCTTACAAATGTCTACATAATATTTCATACATATTAATCATTAGTAGGAGTACTTCATTAGAATTGGGTCTTGTTCAATGGTCCTTTTAACAGTGCAGCAAAATACATATAAATTTGTATAGATTTTTCCCCCATAAAACATCTCAAAAAAATAACTGAAAGATTTGTAGTGAAACGAGGCCCACTAAAGCATCACTCTTTGAGAAAGGAATTTTACATGAATGTTCCCACGAGATTCAGTAAGTGGAAGAAAGAGATTGATATGAACCCTAGGTACAATCATAAATGCACATGATGCAGCAGTTAAGGCAGTTGTGCAATTAATGAGAACAGAGATTTCCCAGGTCACTTAAGGGAAAAGGAAGAGGGAGCTGATCATCAGTGTAATAATTGTGTCTGATCCTAGATAAATATTCCCTTAGCACCCAGTGATTTAGTCCCACACACATCAGGAAGGCTCCCCAACTTCTATTCAGTGTGCCACCTGAAGACTTTTTTCCCCTTTAAAACCACTTTGGAGAAATCCTAGAATTTAGCCGTCCTGTATGATCCATGTTTAAAGAAGTTTTCTTTCTATGTTTAAAGAAAAAAAACCCATCATTGTTCTTTGTCTTATCACTGTCTGCTGGGCGGTTAGGTGGTGCAGTGAATACAGCACCACTGCAGGGGTCGGGAGGACTTGAGTTCAAATCTCACCTCAGACACTTGACACTCACTACTTGTGTGACATTGGGCAAGTCACTTACTCCAATTGCCTCATCCTGGGTCATCTCCAGTCATCCTGATGAATATCTGGTCACTGGACTCAGATGGCTCTGGAGGAGAAGTGAGGCTGATGACCTGCACAGCCCTCCCTTACTCAAAACAAAGTCAAGTGCAAGTCATGTCGTTATTTCTCTGATGGCACGGTCATCTTTGGCAACAAAGGACAAACACACTTTTTACTATCACTGCCCACTAGCATGATGAGTTCTATCAAGGCCTGGGAAGGATGAATTAGGGATGATGCAAATTGATTATTAAGGTCATTCCCTTCCTAAAAGTAACTGTATAGTGTAGCCCCCTCTCTCTAAGCCACATAGACTGACTGGGATATACATTCAAGCAGAAACACAGAAAGGAGCCTTAACTGTCTCTTACAAAGTCTTGGTTAGACCACTCATGGTTTGCTTCAAGAGGTTTGAAAGGTTGTAGTCACCATGACTAACTGTATGTCTTCTTTGAAGAGTCATTGCCCTCCTCTCTGCTACAGAGGTGCCCTTTACATTGAAGGTTCAAGGTCAGGATACTGAACCACCATTAGAAGTGAATATCATTTGCAGATAAGAATTCCAAATTGTTCCTTGTTTCTAATAAAACAGAACAGGGGTAGGAGGGCAAAGAAGAAGATTGGTCTCAAAAACCATCCTTGGGTGGCTATTAATTGGAGAATGACTGAACAAGCTGTGGTATATGATCATCATGGAATATCACTGTGCTATGAGAAATGACAAACAGGCAGACCAGAAAAACTTGGAAAGATTTATATAAACTGATGCAAAATGAAGTGAGCAGAACCAGAAGAACATTATTCACAGTAGCAACAATACTATGAATGACTTGGCTTGTGAGGGGGCAGGTCCACCTACCTTCTCAGTAATACAATGATCCAAGACAATTCCAAAGGATTCATGATGAAAAATGCTATCTACCTCTAGAGAAAGAACAATGGAGTCTGAATGCAAATCTAAGCATACTATTTTTCACCTTTTGTATCTTTTCTTCATTTTTTCCTTTGAATCAGTGTCTTCTTTCACAACATGACTAATAAGTTAATATGCTTTGCATGACTAAACATATATAACCTATATCAAATTGCTTACTGTCTCAGAGTTGGGAGAGGTGAGGGATAAAGAGTGAAAATTTGAAGCTCAATTTTTTTAAATGAATGTTAAAATTGTCTTTACATATAACTTGGAAAAAAAATAAAATATTATTTGAAAAAAAACTCATGTTGGGAAGGCGCCAATATCATTAGTGGGAGAAACACAGCCATAACCAATAATTTGGATGCCCAGGGCAAGCAGCACAACATTTTCCTGAAATCAACTGTGTAATTCCTCTGATAATAACACAAAAAGTTAACTAAGACAAAAGGGATCCCAGGATACAGTGAAACTGTTGGAAAGGTCATTGACAGTAAAGGGTTGGGGTAGAGACCAAGGCCAGGAGGAGTTTCATTTGGGGTGAAGCTGCTATAAGGGAGCAACAGAACCACATGGTGGCTTTCTATTTTAATTATTTGTTCCTACTATTCAGAATTTAAGCTCAGTTCTTTCTGTGACTTTGAAGAAGCACACTGCTAGCCAAACATCAGTGTAAAAATATTAAAACTACAAAATCTTTTCAAGTGACTTTAAATTTTGGAGCTCTCAAAATGTTAGTTTCCTGGACAAAGCTCCAGTTGGATCGCTCCAGTTTCAGCGGCATCATTTGGTTTCTCATGAATAAGCACCAAGAGCTTCAGCTCTGCTCCAGGAACATTCTGCCTGAATAAAAAAGTGTCCTTTCACTCATTTATTTCACTAAATCTCCAACAACCACAAACACATTTTTGGCAAACAAACCTGGCATGGTTTGGGGGTCAATGAGACAAGTCTGAACCTTTATGGTTCTGACAAGAGCAAGGATTTCTCTCTTTTTCAAAACCGCAAAAAAGGAAAGAGGAGAGAAGAAAAAGAAAGTGAGAAGAAAAAGAAAGTGAGAGGAAAGAGGATGGAAAAAATGGGTGTGGGGAGAGGGAGAGGGAGGGAGGGGAGAGAAAGAAGAGAGAGAGAGAGAGAGAGAGAGAGAGAGAGGAGAGAGAAGAGAGAGAGAGAGAGAGAGAGAGAGAGAGAGGATAGTTGTGTAACTTCCTTGAGTGGGATAATTAACTTTCTTCTAAAGAAGGGCAAAATTAAAAAGGTCACCGTTTTTTCCAGCTGTGTTCTATGATGCAATCCAAAGGGCACCCTTCCCTAGACCCAGCAGCAGGACAAGAAGACAAGAATATGCTCCCTGCATCCACAGTGGGAATAAGGGGCCTGGAGTGTTTAAACCATTGTAAATTCTTACTGATTTCCACTCTGACCATGACTTTCCCTCCCCTTTTCCTCAAAATCCCAAGTCAGCAGAGGCAACCCTAAGGAAATAAACCTATTTCCCACTTGAATTCTTTGTAAGCTCCAAAGAGAGCTTTCAGGTAAGAGGTCATCTGTTGGAACAGTCCAGGTCAGCTCCTTTCCTGAACTTGGGGCCAGATTCACAAGAGGAGTCATATTCCCTGCGCGGTTCTTTCCATCCTATGTTAAGCCAAGCTGTGTGCCTCAGAAGGCCAGGGCTGGAGTGGAAATGTCCCAACAGCTGTGCTCTCTGCACTTGGGGCTTGGCTTCCTCTAGGAAAACTCAAAAGGGAAAAAAAAGTTCCTGTCATTTCTGGGCAAACCATCATCCTCCCACCGCTGCTTTCCAGACACCCTAGGTGGAGTCTAGCATCAACGAGTACCATTGTGCACAGCTGTCTAACAATAGGCAGACTTTTGCCCTTCCTCCCTTCTCTCCTGGGGCTGTGCTCCCCAACCTTGGCTGACTGAGTGGCAGCCTGGGGTGTCCTGGGATCTGCTATCCTGAGGCCCATGGAGCACCTGTGGGTAGTGAGGAGAAAGGCCTACCCACCTTCAGAGGCCCGGGGCTCTATTTTTATTCTTCTCTTTCACTTGAAAGGTCGTTGAACGGATAACTTCCGGGGCAAAACTCTGATAGTGTCTGTCAGGTAGTAGGCGTTTTAGTAAATTCCTTTAGACTTTACTTCAAAAGATAGGAAGACAGAGCCTTTTTAAAATAAGCATGGGTTTCTGCAGGGCAGCTAGGTGGCACAGTGGATAGAGTGACAGCCCTGGAGTTTGGAGGACCTGAATTCAAATCCAACCTCAGACAGTTATTAGCTGGGTGACCCTGGGCAAATCACTTCACCCTGTCTGCCTCAGTTTCCTCATCTACAAAAGGAGAAGAAAATAGCAAACCATTCTAGTATCTTTTCTAAAAACAAAGCAAAACAAATAAGCAAAAAAGAGTCATGAAGAGTTGGAAATGACTGAAAAAGAACTAAACAAAAAAGAATACAGAGGTCCCCTTCCTGTCTAACACTAGGATCTCCAACAAGTGGCCTTGTTCTCATGCTCCCCCAGGACCTTCCTCCATCTCTGATTGCCACAAATCCTCCCCTCCTCTCTCTCTCTCTCTCTCTCTCTCTCTCTCTCTCTCTCTCTCTCTCTCTCTCTCTCTCTCTCTCTCTCTTCCCTACATACAACAAACATACACTACTCTTTCCCCAAAAAAGAAAGTCCTCAAGTTATCATACAAACTCTCTCCTACTCACTACCATCAAACTTCTAAAAGTCAAAAAGAGAAGTTTATCCTTTCTCAGCACAGGCTAACTCAAACCTCTGCAGACTGATGTCCATCTCCTTCTCCACCTTCTCTTCTCTTCTCTCCTGGAAACCTGCACTCTTTGCTGACTCTCCTCTCATCATCTCATTATTCCTTCTTGGTACCCCTGACTGGTTCCTTTCACTCCCTAAATCTAGGCAATTCCCAAGCTTCTATCCTCAGTCCTCTCACCGTATCTCTTTACTTCATTCATCCCCATGGCTTCAGTGATCACCTATACGCAGAAGATTCCCAAGTTTCCCATTTCCAACCTCCTCCTCTGAGCTCCTCTCCTTTATTTACAATCGCTTGGTGCAAATTCCCAACTCTGAGTCCTCTTTGCTGCATCTCCAATTCAACATGTACAAAATTGAATTGACTTATTACGATGATCCTTTCCCCCAAACTCCTTATTTCCGTTGTTGGCAGTCACCCAAGCTCAACATTTCAGAATTATTTCATACACTTCGCTCACCATCATACCCAGAATCCAGATGTTGAGTCTCGTTGAGTCTAATTTCACAATGTCCCCTCCATCCACCTTCCCCCTACTTGTTTCAATTCCCAGCCATCACCAAAATTCTCCTTACCTCTGGTTTAGACATCTGTAATAGCCTCTAACTGGTTCCCTTACCTCCAATACCTCAATCAAGAAATATTTAGAGATTCAAAGACCAAAACTGGAATAGTCTTTGTCTTCAAGGAGTTACACTGGTTCTACAAGGGGAGACCACATGTTCACACAGACATTTACTAAAGCCAAGTACATGAAATATATAAGGATAATTTTGGCAGGGCGGCTCTAGCAGCTGGGATACTTTGAGTCTCTCTCCTTTCACATGAATCCTTCCCACCCGAGGACTTTGAATCCTTCCCATTGCCAAAGTCTTCTGGTGACATCACAGAATTTGGCTTCCTGCTATATATCAAGTAAACTTATACTCCTTCCTGTGTCCTCCTTGGTCTGCCTCTGACCCACCTTTCCAGTATTGTTTTATTTCATACCTTTCCCCTTTGTGTTCTAGATGAACTGGACTCCTAAGGACGCTGCTGTCCTTCCCCATCCTCTCCCACCTTAAGCCATGTATGCACACTGTGATTAATGTCTGAGACTGGTTCCCTCCACATGTCTACCTTTAGGAATCAGTCCCTTCCCTTGAAATCCAGCTTTGATATCACCTAAGGCCCTCCCTGGTCATCTGGATCAAGTTATCGTTAATTTGAGATCCATGGAAACCCTATTTGTGGATAGATTTCAGAGGCTCTATCAACTTGGATGGGAAAACCTCCTATCTATTTTCACGAACACCTAACTGAAAGTTAGCATTTCCAAGAAGGGATCTATGGGCTTCACTAGACTGCCAAAAAAAAAAAAAAAAAAGGTAAAGAACCCTTGGTCTAGACTCAAGGAAATTCCTTCCCTCTCTGCTCTCTCAAATTTCTCTTTTTGACCTTTCTTAGATTCTTTTCTCATTATAAATCATCTTTATTTGCATAGATGTCTCTTCTTCCACTAAACTGTAGGTTTTGAATTCCCAGCACTGCACACAGGACTAAGCACGCAGTAGATACTATGTATGTATTCCTCTCTCATAGAATCTCCCTGAAAGGGATCATGGGTTCTTGCAGGCCTTCCCATAGCTAACAAAGAGAATCCTCCAGATGCCTATATTTTCTCCAGTTAATAAGTTGTCACTTAGCCAAATGTGAGTTACTTGGAGGCTTCCAGGAAGGAGGGTACCCACTACTTCCTGAAGAAGCCTATCCCACTTTAGGATGACTCTATTAGGCAGATTTTCCCAACATCAAGGAGAATTTGTCTTTTGCTTTTTTTCCACCAACGTTCACCCTTTTCTCCTAGTCATGCCCCCCAGGGCCAAGCAGAGCCTGTCTAAAATCTCTTTCATCTGACAACCCTTCAAATACTTGAAGAGAGCCCATATATCACTCCCCACCTCCCCCATCAGTCTTCTTATCATGTTAAACATCCCTTTGGTTTAAATTAATTCACCAATCTTCACATGGCATGAAGTCAATGACCTTTGCCATCTTGGCTGCCCTACCCTATATGTTTTCCAGTTTATCAGCCTCCTTCCTAAAACATGATACCCAGAGCTAGACACTGTTCTCCAGGTGTGGTCTAACCAAAGCAAAGGACAGTAATTATAGCACCAACCTGGCCTCGGACCCACCAAATATTGATAACTCCTCAGGCTCTGAAAGTGGGAATAGCAGAATTTTCAGCAGAGAATGAGCTCACAATAAATATTTGTTGACCACTAACTGACCTCCAATCCCAGAACCATTCTCCTTCAGGCCAACTGCCAACTCTGGGTCTGACACATATGGTCAGGGATAGTTGGATACAGTCTGCTTATAAAGCAGGGAGGCTGATAGATAGAGAAACCTACCTACACAGCTAATTTACTACACAGATGGGGTGGGGATGCTAACATTTCTATATAAGAAACTGAAAGTCTTAACCTGCCAAACAAAATTGTTTCCTTGGAGCTAAACAAATATTCTCCTGTGGACTGACTGGAGGAATAAACCAGCTGCATCTATTTAAGGCTTCCCCTCTGTTTCCTTCTGTCCATTTGCTGGTTCATTTTTAAGTCCCCCTTTCACATAAGGAGACAGAGAACATGGAGAAGGAGATGGGCAGCAGCTGTTGCTTCAATATGAGTTGGCCTGTCACAAAGCTAGAGCAATTAGGATTATTAAGAACCTTAGAGATGGCGCAAGCCAATCCTTTCATTTTAAGAAGAGGAAATTGAGCCTGGAAAAGTTTGGGTGGTTTGCTTAACCAATGTACAATGATGATATTAGTGATGGTGATGATGACGATGGTAGGGGGGTGAGGGTGGGGGTAGGTGTGGTGATGGTGATAAGGAGGAAAATAACAATAATGATAAGCATTTATATAGAGCTTTAAAGTTTACAAAGCACTTAAATACATTATTTCATCTAAGCTTCTCAGTAATCTTTGTGAAGGGGATAGGATGAGCATTGTTATCCCCATTTTACAGATGGGAAAACTGAGGTTCAGACGAAATGACTTGCCTAGGGATCACTTGCATAGTGTCAGAGATAATCAGAAGCCTGAATTTACTGAATGCAAATTCAGGAACTTGTTGACTCTACTACATTGTCTACGTATCTACGTAACAGATTTTAAGTAGTGGAGATGAGTGAGGGTATATGAGCGATGGTTCTTCATTGTTCATCTGGAAGCAAAAGTCTGAGGCTCTCTTGAAACTAACGCCCCACCTCCATATGCAATGAGTGGCCAAATTCTGTCTACTTTTAAAATCTCTCTTGTACATGCTCTCTTCTCCTCTCTAAGGAGACCACCCTGGTGCAGGACCTCAAGCCTGCACTATTACGATTGCCTCCTGATGGGACTCCCAGCTTTAAGCCTCTCCTTACTCCAGTTCATGCTTCACTTAGCTGTCACTGATCTTCCTAAAGTGCAGGTCTGATCACGTCATCCCTTCCTCTATAAACATCAGCAGCTCCCTATCACCTCCAAGTGATATAATACATAAAATCCTTTCTTTAGTTGTCAAAGTCCTTCACAACTTGATTTCTTTCTACTGGTCCAATCTTTTTACATCTTACCATCACTACCTCCCATGAACCTCCATGTACTCTGTCATCCAGTAACATCAACCACCACCACTATCACATCCATCCCTCTCTACTCTTGGCATTTTCACTGGCTGTCCCCTGTGCTTGTTAAAGTTCCCTCCTCGTATGTACCTTCCACCTTCCTTGACTTCCTTTAAGTTTCAGTTAAAATCCCACTTTCTACAACAAGCTTTCCCAGGCCTCCCCAGTCTTAGTGCTTTCCCTCTGAGATGATCTCAACTGACCCTGTATAGACCCAGTTTGTAAACAGCTGTCTTCTACCACCTCTGTTAGAGTATGAGCTCTGTGAGAGCTGGGACTATTTTTTTGCCTCTCTTAGAATCATCAGCATGTGTCTGGCACACAGAAGGTGCCTAATAAATGATTGCTGACTGAGTTTTTTGGTCATGGTGATCTGCTTCCAGCAAAATTTTAGAGGTCAAAGTGAATAGAAGGTCAGAGTCCTGAAGACCTGAGTTTCAATCCTCCCTGTGACCTTTACCAGTTGTGTATGACCCCAGGCAACTCACTTAACCTTCCTTAGACTATTTCCTCTTCTGTACGTAGATAATAATCGCGCCTACCTCACCGGACTGTTGTGACGACCTCATGAGACAACAAATCTACTATCAATAATGTTATCATATCTCAAAAATTTATTTTTAATTGATGGAATAAAACAAGCATTTACATAACATAGCATAATAGAAAGATAATAGCATATGAAACTGAAAATCTATTATGTGCAACTCACTATTCCTTTTAAATATATAATAAAATTATCATGTAATTTTTCTTCTTTTTCCTTTTTCTTTTCTTCCCTCCCTCATTTGGCAAACTTTAAACTGATCAACACTAGCTAATCGTTACTTCTGATTACTAGTTATTACCAACATCTTCCAAATTGAAGAGATTTGCATTTCAATGTAAGATTCTAGGTAACCCCTCCCTGTACCTCCATCCCATCCCCCTCCAAAAATTTGTCCTTAAGTATTAACTTTCCAGTGGTGTAATTCCAGCCATCATAGTAGGGGAGCCATTGAGTTCATTAGGCAACATTTATGAAGCACTTACTGTATGCAGACATTGCAATAGGTGCTAGGGATACAAAAATACTGAAAAGACAAAACAAGCTCAAACACTTTCTATTCTACTAGGGGCCCACAGCACAAAGACAACTAAATATAAGGACAATTGAGGCAGGAAAGAGCAGTAGTAACTGGGGGAAACAGGGAAGTTGTCACAGATGAGGCATCTCAGTTGAGCCTTGAAGGATGATGGAGTCTGAGAGTTAGACAGGAGGAGAGAGTGTGTTTCAAATACAGGGGGTGGAAAGACAGGAGGTAAATGGACATGTGTCTGTGTGGAGGTGAAAATGGATCACCCAGTCTGAAGAAAGTCTAACAGCCCGATCTGGCTGGAAGGTTGAGTTCCTAAAAGGGAATGATATAAAATAACCCTGGATGGGAAGATGGAAACCAGATACAGATTTGACAATGCCCCTCCCCTGTTCAACCATCTTCAATGACTGCCTATTTTCTCTAGGATAAAATATAAACTCCTCTGATTGGGATTTCAAACCCTTTATAATCCATCTCCTGTCTACTTTTCTAGGCTAATTATGTATTATTCCTCTCTACTCTACCATCTGGCCAAACTGACCCACCCCCATCTCTAGCTTCCAAACCTTTGACCAAGCTATGCCTTTTGGGTGGCAGACTCCCTCCTCAGTTCTATCTGTTAGAATCCCTATCCCCTTACATGATTCAGCTCACATGTCACCTTCTGTGCACCAGCCTTTCCTAGCCTTCCTTCTCGTTAATACTCTCTCCCCTATCCACCTGAATTATTTTTATATCTTTCATATTCTTTGTTGCTGCCCCCCAGCCCCCAGGAGAATATAAGGGAGTAATACTTTGTTCTGGTTCTTGTTTATCCCCAGTATCTGACATTCAGTAGGAGTTTACTAAATGCTTTGGAGACAGCATTTGTCTGCTGGAATTACGGTCATATCACTTGCTATCACTGAAACCAATCTTCCATAAATCATTTAACTTCCCTGGGCTCGGGTTCCCCCTCTGTAAAAGGAGAGGGTTGGATTAGAAGTCCATTCCAGCTCTGTCTAGGATGTATAATCTTTTAACTGAAGTGAATGCAATGGCGGCCCATCCAAGGGTTTGTATTTTACCAGTTTAACCACATGACCTTACCTAGTACCCTCCTTTTAAGTCTATATCCCATAGTCCTAAGGTTGGACGTGTCTGGTGGCTTCTGAAAGTTTGTCCAAAGATGTTTAAATACTGATTTTCCTACATATAAACACTTTCAAAATATAAACCAAGAAGTGGAGATGTCATTTTTTAAAAGTAACCACTGAGTATGTTTTGGAGATGAGAGAAATCCTGGTTTACTCTCAGGCCAAAGCAGTAGATAGATTCTGGTGCCCTGCCTAGCTAGGAACATCAAGGATTTCCTATCCAACAAATTACAATGTAACTCTTGGAATATTCTCCTCTCCAGAACCAGAGGATGTCATTTAGGCCTGGTGTTGAAAATCCCAAACATTCCAGTTGGCAGAACACTGAACTACTGTGAGTTCAGCGATGGGCTCTGAATGTTCTTTCTGAAATGTGTTTCAGTGGGGGTTGGGTGGGGGAGAGAAGGAGGTGGGGAAAAGAGAAGGAAGAAAGAGGGGAAGAGGGAGAAAGAGACTGAGAAAAGGGAGAAACAGAGACACAAAGAGAGGAAAAGGGCCAGCTAGGTGTCTTTCTCTTCCAGATTCAACAGTTGTTGGAGAGGGCACCCAGCTCAAAGATCCAGATTTTGCATTTGATCGTAGAGCCAGAGGCAAGGGGCTTTTCCAAGGACAATTCTATAATTCTGGAATTCCCTTCTCTTACAGATCCAGCAGAATTCTCAGTCAGGAGATCCAAGGCACCAGGCTACTGATGGGCACACAGCTCTCCCAGCATCCTCATTAGTAGGAAGGGTAGCTTGAAGGGATGAGTTTGAGAGGACAGCACCAGGGCCCTTCCGGATAGGTGGACTCTTCAGTCTCACTAAATGAGTAAGTAATGCCGCTCCAATATGGAAGGGGCCCTTAATGCAGTCAATTTATATTCATGGATTTCTTCTCACCCCCCACCCCCCCACAAAAGCAAATGGGCTTTTTAGAACCTACATGAAGTCTGCCTAAAGAGGTAAATGTTTGGGTGGTCTGTTGATATTCACAGAGCACATTTGAAATTAACTAAATTGCTTTCTATGAGAAACAGACTTTAATGCCCGTTCAAAGAGCTAGAGGCTTGGGAGAGAGTACGGTAAGTAGCATGAGTACGTCTTTGTGTATACTGTGACTTGACTTGTTGTTTTAATGGTAGCGTCTGCTAATGAAGGAAAGAAATGGGGTGACTAGAACCAGAGACCAAAGGCCAAGCAATACCCCCACCTCCCCACCCACCTAGGGGATTTCAGCCAACAGGACAGAGCTGACATATTTACCATCTGCTTTATCCTTGGACTTTCATAATGAAAATCAATCTCTCTCTCTCTCCCTCCCTCTCTCCCTCCCTCCCTCTCTCTCTCCCTCCCTCCCTCTCTCTCTCCCTCCCTCCCTCTCTTTCTCTCTCCCCCTCCCTCCCTCTCTCTCCCTCCCTCCCTCTCTCTCTCCCTCCCTCTCTCTCCCTCCCTCCCTCTCTCCCTCCTTCCCTCTCTCTCTCCCTCCCTCTCTCTCTCTCCCTCTCTCTCTCCCTCCCTCCCTCTCTCTCTCTCTCTCCCTCTCTCTCTCTCTCCCTCTCTCTCTCTCTCTCCCTCTCTCTCTCTCTCCCCCTCCCCTCTCTCTCTCTCCCTCCCTCTCTCTCTCTCTCTCTCTCCCTCTCTCCCTCCCTCCCTCCCTCCCTCTCTCTCTCTCTCTCGCTCTCTCCTCTCCTTTTCCCTTCTTGTCCTCTTGTCCTTCTCTCTCTCCCTTTCCTTCCTTCTGTCACTCATTTCTCTCCCTCTCCTTTCCCCCTCTCTCTCTCTCCCTTCCTCCCTTCCACTCTCTTCCTTCCTCCCCCCCTCACCCTCCCTCCTTCCCTCTCATTTTCCCTATTTCTCTCCCTTACCTTCTCCCTCCCCTCCTCCTTCACTCCCCCTATTCCAAACAATAGGTGAATTACTGCACTTGGGAAAGCAGTGGAGGTTCCCAGAGCTTTACCCACATAGTGGAAGGGTCGAGAATGTGGGATGGGGCACCCTCGAAGTTCAGAGAACTGTGGAAGTGCTGACAAGTCTTTAGTAGGGTGGCAGCAACAAAAAGTAACCCCTAGTTAGAAAGAAGAATGAGTTGAAATAGGAAATTCTGAGTTGGTGAGTCTCCCTTCCCCCCTCAGCCTCCAACTGAGGTGAGCTCCTTTCTGGCCAGCCCTTCCTCTGACTTCTACAGACAGACACACACACACACACACACACACACAGGAACACACATACACACATGCACATACATGCACACACACGTGCGCACACACATCCTCAGCAGTGGCCTCCTGTGTCCTAGGGTCTAGCCTGCAAGGGTTTTTGTCAGTCCAAGGATGTGTTTTTATCAACTTTTTCGCACATGCCAAAATGACCAGTTATAGCTCTAACAGTGGTAGGGGTGGGAGTGTAGGACTTCCCCTTTCTTACAAGGTCATTATTTGGTAGGAATGAATGTCAAGGTAGAGAGGAATAGTAAGAGTAAACTTTTATCAAACTCCTACTATGTGCTGGGCACTGTGCTAAATGCTTTCCAAATATTATTTCATTTGAAATTCACAAAACCCTGAAAGATAGAACATGGTCTGCCACCTGACTGCCTGGATCTCATGATGACCAGGGATGGTTCTGAAGAATCTAAATCACTCCTCCCTCATGCACTTTCTTTATCATGGGGAATATGTAACCATCCTGCTTTATCATCCAGTCTTAGAGGTGATAAGGACCTAAGAAACCAGCCCTGTGTTCCACAGGTTGTCTCCACTGGAAGAATCAGGGAAGTGGTCCTCTCCTGGGTACTACAGTACTCTCTGGTGCTCATGGACATCTCTCCAACTCGTTGGACCATAGGTCTACACCTGAAAGGGGCCTCAGGAACCTTCTAATCCAACCCTTCCATTTTGCCAACAAGGAAACTGAAACCCAGAGATGACATACAAGTAGCAAAACTTCAGGATAATAATCTGGAGATTATCAAGAATTTTTTATACAATGTATCAATATTTATTAGACATTATTTCCCACATCTACTCAGGTGCAAATCACCTCTTATTACCAGCTCAGTCTTGGAGAAGCACCAGTCTCCCAGGTTACCCACCTCATCAGCATTATAGTTACCGTTAATAAGTGCCTGTGGCAAGATTTGAATTCAGATTTTCCTGACATAAAGTCCACATACTTAATCCATTTTGTCATTATACATTTCTCATCATCTGTGATGGAGAGATCATTCCAAGAAGTCTGATATTAATTAGAAGCAGCGCAGTGAAAAGGGAAATGAATCTAAAGTTTGGTTTGGTGCCTAACTAACAGGGAGACCTTGGACAGATTGCAACAATTCCCTATCTCTCAGTTTCTTCATCTGTAAAATGAAGGGAATATTGGCCCTTGACACTTGACAGCTCCAGTGAGGTGCCTTGTAATTATAGACCTATGATCATATGGTCCATATGGAGATCAACTTTCTCACGGGGGCCTCTGGCACATTAATTTCTTGTTTCCCTTTGCTTTCATCCCACCCCCCTTAGACTCTCTCTCAGCCCCCCACACACACTCACACACATACACACACTCATACACATTCACACTCACAGACATACATACTCATACAAACACTCACATACATACATGTGTTCGCACACACTCACATACATGTACACATACATACACACTCCCATACATACACACTCACATTTATACATACACACACTCACACACATATACACATATTCACGCACACACAGTCACACACATGCATACTCACACACAAGTTTTCCTCTGCCTTATGTCTTCAGAGACGTCAGGGCTTGCAGAACCCCACTATTTCCTAGAGGAACAAGGAGGCAGTTCCTTGAACTGTTTACAGATCCTGTTGCCTGGCTGCAAGAATCATTTCCAGCTTGAAATCCAAGTTGATGGCTATCCTGAGAACACAGAGCCAAGCTATGCAATCAGCTGCAGCATGCGAAGCTCTGGGACCAAGGCCGGCTGACGTGTTCTCCTTCTGAGCCCCCAAAAACACGTCACATGAAAAGTTCTTGGACGTGTTTCTCATCTTCCTCCTCCTTCGAGTACAACCCAAAATGAAACGCTCTTAAGTGCTCTACCAGGATGTTAATGGGTGGGAAAGATTCCTTTCAGAAGGACTATGGGGCAATAGGTCACTAGGTTTTCTACGAGAGAGACAGCCTAGTATAACAATAAGCATAGTGAAAACTTAAAGAAGATTTTCAGGTTTGCAGAGGGTTTGAAGAGCTCAGTTTTACGTGTTATCTCGCTTGATCTCCCACCAACCCCATAAGGCAGATGCTATGATCATCTCCACTTTATAGACAAGGAAACAGGCTCAGAGATTGGACTGGAAACCCAGTCTTCATAGTTTCAAGCTCAGTTAGTGCTCGGGGACTGGACTTGAAGTCTAGAAGACATGATTCTAATTTCCACTTCTGACACAAACTGTGACTAAACAAGGCACTTCTGAACCTCCTGTCCTCTTCTGTAAAATGGCCATCATGATCACAGCTAACATAAAGGCTACTCTGTGCCAGGCACTGTGCCGAGTGCTTGACAATTATTACCTCACTGGATTGTCATCACAACCCTGTGAGGTAAGTACCATTTATTATCCCCATTTCACAGCTAAGGAAACTGAGACACACAGAGGTTAAGTGACAAGTCACACAGCTAGTGTCTAAGGACATGTATGAACTCAGATCTTCCTGACTCCAGACCTAGCATTCCACTCACTGCACCACTCACGTCCCCTAATACTGGTAGGTTAATAAGTGTGAGGGGGTTTTGTTTGGTTTGGTGGGGCAATGGGGTATTGTAATCTTATTAGCAGAGCAAAATCCTGGTGGTGGAGGGAGGAGCTCCCTCTATCAACGGAGTAACTATTCAGGAACGAATTTCCCTTTACCACTGAGATTTAAGGTATTAACCCAGGGTCACACAGTGAGTGTGTGTGTCAGAAATGGGACTTGAACCCAGGTCTTACCAACTCCAAGGCCAGATCTACACCTGTGTTGTTAATTAGCACATTATCTTCATCTTCATCATCATTTTGGCTGTGTATTGATGGAATAACCACAAACATATGCGCAAGAAATATTGACTTTTTGACAAAAAAATAAAATAAATCTGAAATAGATTTTCCTTCAAGATCTGTGTAAAAAGAGTTGATCTTATTCATTTGTTGATTAATTAATTAGTGGGATAATTTTGGAATTATTTTGCCTATTAAGCCAATTTTAAGATGAGCTCCCATAGAATTTCCCCTTAAGCCCTCCCTTCTGCTGAAATTCCCTCTTTTGTGGGAGGACACCAACATTTTCCCAGCTTGGCAACCTGGGTGTCACCCTCAGCATCTCAGTGTCTATTATCCTCCACATCCAATCAACTCCAGGTCTTTTTAAGCATGCCTCCACGACTATCTCTTGTATCTGTCCCCTTCTCTCCACTCAAGTGGCCAACTCCCTAATTTATCACCTCTGATCTGGATGATTATAATAGCCTTTTAAATAGTCTCTACACTCATCCTCTCCCATCTACAATTAATCCTTCACACAGCTGCCAAGACAAAATACCTAATGTGCCAATGTGACCATGTCACTCTGCTCAAGAAACTTCCACAGTTACCTATTAGCCCCAGGTTAAAAAAATACAAACCCCTCAGTTTGTCATCTGAAACCTTTTTACAATACTTCTCCAGACTTATTACTCTGGGTCATATACTTGAGGTTTCACCCACACTGCCCCACTAGCTACTCTTTTTATGCATGGCATTCTATTTCCTTCGTGCCTTTGTAAGGACTGACTCCCATGCTTGGAATGTTTTCCTTCCTCACTTTCATCCTTTGGAAGCCCTAATGCTCAAAGATCATCTCAGGTACACCCCATAAACAAAGTTTTTTCATAGTCCTTGAGTCATTAATGCTGCCTCAGTCCTGAAAAAAAAAATAATTACTTTGTATTTCCTTGTAGTATCCCTCCATTAGATTGTGATCTCCTAGAGCACAGGAATCAACTCATTTTTTCCTTGTATCCCAATCTCAGTCCCAATTTCTATGCTTATCCCTATCCCAATCATCAATGCCTAGAACAGTGGCTCATACATAATAATATAAGCTTAATAAAGACTTGTTGAATTAAGTGTAGTTGAGCCATCTGCTTTTCCAGTTCATATCACCCACACAAGGCTAGAAAGTCAATGAACTTCATCTGGTCCTAATACTATCAATCCAAAAAGAAATGAAAAAAGAAAAGAAAAAATGTTGAGTTTCCAGAAAGAAACAAACTGTTCTAAAACAGCCACCAGACTTGAGGGAGATATTTTCCAAGTCTCCAATCAACCTCTTCATTTTAAGAAACAGACTCTTCTTTGCTTTCCAGATTTTCTTACTTCATCAAAATAACTTTAACTGGTGCTGCACAGGAAAGGATTCAGTCATTTGAACGGATGATGCTCTCATGGAGCATTTAACATTCAGAATGTTTCCTTTATATTATTTCCATGGTATGGAATTCTATCGAATCAACTGACTTCACCATTCCACAAAAAAGCAAATTGACTCAACATTCAATGAGAAAACATTGTGCTTAGACTTTCTCTGGAAGGCTGGGCAAGGCTGCTGTAGAGGCATCGTGATCCAATCCAAACTCAAATACGTGAACAATTAGCCAGAGGAATCGAAAGGCATTACCTATACAATCAATCATAAAGAAAAGACTGAAGGAAAGAGACTAACCATTTGGACTGGAGGGATGGCAAAGCAGCCTTTGAGATTCCTAATCTATGCATTTGTTTCCCACCCTAAAGCTTTGGGTTTCTTTTGTTTTCTTTCTTAATGCATCTTTCAGCAGGGGAATCTCAAGATTTAGCAAGGTCTTAACACTAGAGAAGTTCTTAAGAGGAAAGGAAAGGGGAGGAGAACCCTTTAGTTGGTTTTCATTTCAGAACACCTGACTGCCATTTTTGAGATACATCAAGGATAAATAAAAATGGAACAGAAGGACGATGAAAAAAAAAGTAAGGTCACAGCCTTTCAATGAGCATGACAGTTAGGGGGAGAATATATAAAATGTTATGGCCAAACAAGCATTTTAGTCAATAAATCCTACTTGTCACTGTTAGCAGCTTGGTATTTCAAATCCCACCCATGTGTTTAAAATTGCACATTAAACAAGGATACCCAACACAGAACCATGTGAAGATAAACCAAGATGCCCAGCTGTTTTTATTTTAAAAGATATTTGACTTTCCATATTAAATACTCTAGGTCTTTTTAGAGGGCAACTAACATATGTCTTTTGGGGAAATTTAAAAAATCACTCTCCCCCCAAAACCCCCAAACAAAAAAAAATACCTAAGCTCTTTAAAATAGCCCAACATGTGAAGCCAAAACCTTAGAAATGCACTCAGAACCTCTCCTCACTCACTAAGTCCCAGACGAACCCTCATCTAGGGGCTGGAGAAGGGAGCAGTAATTATCCTAAGTGCTTTGAGAGGGGAAAAAAGTCATCTCAGTAAGAATGCTTTGGGACAAAAAAACTGCTCCAAGACTTGTTCTTTAATAAAAGCTGCTGTTTACATAAGATCCTGGATCGAGAGCTGGAAGTAACCTCAGGGGCCATCTGGCCCAAGTCCTTCTGTTTAAGTAAGAGAGAGCTGAGGTCCAGAGTGGCTAAAAGGCATGCTTAAGGTCACACAGAAAGCATCATGTGTAGGATATGAAACCAGGTCCTCCAGTTCCAGAACCAATGTCCTTCTTACTATACTACACTGCCTCCCATGCGCTTTCTATACATTATCTCATTTGAGCCTGAAAACAATCCTGGGAATTGGGTGCTCAGTGTTATCACCCTCATGTTACAGATAATGAAACTGAGGCTCAGTTTCTCAGTTTTGTCCCAGCCTGAGAAGTGACTTGCCCAGAGGCATAAAATGCAGTAAGTATCCAAGGTGGGTGTCGAACCCAGGTCTTTCTGACACCAGCTCTATCCCAATGACTCTCTTTGGACCAAGATGGTAGCCTTGTGTCATATCCTTTGAAATCTTCCTTCCCTGTGCCTTCCTCCTTCCCTCCCCTCAAATACATACACTGCCAGAACTCTGTGTACTGCAAAGACTTGATATAAATAAGTTAGGTAGTAAAACGACCTTTTCTCAAATCACATTTTGCGCCAGATTCGTTCTACAGCTGTCTCATTTGTCCAGATCTACAGAAGCCAAGAACCAGAACATTTTTCACAAGCCCTGTTCAAGAATTGATATCCAACTAAATTCAGCTCTGAGGAAACATGATTCCACGTGCTTCCTTTTCATGATTCTTTTTGGCACACAGAAAGGGTGTACTGCCAAAGACACAAGGAACAGTAAAGTGTGTTCCAATAGCCCCCTTATCTCAGGGCCTGGGAGTTTGACTTGAAGGAAGAAAGTTGTAGAAACAAAGGAGAGAAGAAGCAAAGGGGGAAGGGAAAGAGAGAGTGAGAGGAGAGGAGAAGGGAGGGAGGAAAGAGAGGAAGAGAAAAGGGGAGAAAAGGAGAGGAGAGAGGGACAGAGAAATAAGCAGTGACAAGGCAGAGAAAGAAAAGAAAGAAGAGAGGAAAGTGGAGAAGAGAAAAAGGAGAGGCAGGGCAGACAAGAGAGGGTGGAGAAAGAGAGAGGAGAAAAGAATAAAGGAAAGGAGAGAAGGAGAAGAGTGAAAGGAGTCCCTGGGGGGATGGTGGAAAGGTTTGGGGCTGGGGGAGGAGGGCAGCTGCAAAGAGGAAAAGGAATATTAAGGATAATCAGATATACCCCTTGGACATTTCTAAATACAGTAACATGTAAAAAAAAAGGCACAGAGGAAAAATAAATGGAAATCCTCACTTTCCATCTCCTCTTGTCATATTGTGATGCTGGGGAGACAGACCCATCCACCAGGGGATTTCATGTTAACACATGGCAGTGTTTAGGTCCATGCCTGACAAACAACAGTATTTGTCAACACAACATAATCCACATTTCAAACAAAATTTCTTGTCTGATGGTTGGATATGGCACATTGAGGACCCTTACTAGCAGGGTCAGAAATCACAGGAAAGCATAAATACCAGCAAGGATTAACTGGACCAGGAAGGAACAGTAAGAGGAGGGAGAGGCACAGAGACTCCACCCCCACTTCCTGCTTAATTTATCTGACTTCCTCAGTTAAATTCTACACCATGCCCTCCATGTGGAATTGGGGAAGGGTGAGGAGAGCCCTCAAATGTAGACTGAGCCCGGCAGGTTAGAAACGCTGGACTTGGTGCCAGAAGTCCAGAATTAGCTGCTTCCTCGCCTCAAGACCAAGGACAAATCATTTCCTACATCATTGCCTCAGTTTCCTCATGGGTAAAAAGAGGCTAAGAACACAGGCAGTGAAAATAACCCCACAATGCACAAGACTGGCGTGAGGAAAGCATTTAGTAAATGAAATGTGGAGCTTTGTTCTTAGCCTTTTAAAGGCTTTATCCCACTCCCTAACTTCACTCTTCTTTCCTCCTCTTTAAAGTGGATCAGAAAAGGACTGAGAATCTACTTTAAAACCAAAAAATCAAGGAATCTCACCCTCTCATTTTGTAGATGAGGAGAATGAAGCCCATGGTTGAGGCTGGGAGGAGGAAATTGAGCAAGGTCACAGAGTTAGTACTTACTGTGCCATAGTAGCAGCATCTGAACCCAAGCTTTAGGACCCGAAATTCATTGCTCATGAGTAACTAAATAATAGAGATTATTCAATCACAGCTAAATAATAGCAAAGTTGGCATTAATGGTCTCATATATTTCTACAGTGCTTTTATACTTCACAAAGCAATCTTGTATATCTACCATCCTATTTGGGACTCATGACAATCTTGTGATGTAACTGATCTAGAATTTGAACTCCTTCAGGGCAGAGACTTTTAATCTTTATATCTTCAGCACCTACCACAAGGGCAGGCACATAGAAGGCACTTAATAAATGCATATTGATTGCCTAATGCCCAAAGGGCTACAAAAATGTTCATACCTTTTGACCCAGCAATACCACTTCTAGGACTGTATCCCCAAGAGATCATAAAAATGAGAAAGGGTCCTACATGTACAAAAATATTTATAGCAGCTCTTTTTTGTGATGGCCAAAAACTGGAAATCAAGGGGATGCCCATCAACTGGGGAATGGCTGAACAAGTTGTGGCATATGAATGTAATGGAATACTACTATGCTATAAGAAATGATGAACAGGAAGACTTCAGAGAGGCCTAGAAAGACTTGTGTGATCTGATGCTGAGCGAAAGGAGCAGAACCAGAAGAAATTTGTACACAGCAACAACCACAGTGTATGAGAGCTTTTTCTGGTAGACTTAGAACTTCATTGAAATGCAAGAACTTAAACAATTCCTAATGGTCTTTTAAGGCAAAATGCTTTCCACATCCAAGAGAAAGAACTATGGAATTCAATCGCAGAATGTAGCAGATCATTTTCTTTTGTATTATGTTTTGGTTTGTTATATGATTTCTTCCATTCATTTTCATTCTTCTATACAACATGACTATGGTGAAAATATTTAATAGGAATGTATGTGTAGAACCTATATAAAATTGTTTCTGTCTCAGAGAGGGAATAGGAAGGTGGGGGGAAGATGGAAAGGGAGGGGGAAAAAAATCTAAGTTATATGGTAGTGACTGTAGAACACTGAAAATAAATTTAAAAAAATAAAGAAAAAGAAATGATTGCCTAACGATAAAATTAAAGTTGCAGATAATCCAGAAGGCCATGGAAATATTCTCGCCAATAAAAAAATAAGTTCCTATGTGCCAGGCACTGTGCTAAGTGCTAGAGATAAAATTAATTAAGAAAAGAAGACAGTCCCTGGCTTCAAGGAACTTAACAATCTAATGGGGAAAGACAGCACACAAACTGAGCTCCTCTCCTCTCTCCCTCCCATGCCATGGGAACATTTTGTTTATGGAGTTGAAAACAGGAGGCAGATGCCAAATGGAGTGAACTAGAAGTTCAGTTTCTGCCCTCTGTAAAGGAAGGCAGTGGAAGAATTTAGTACCACACCTGCCAGCCCTCCAATCAAAAAGCATAGAGAAGGCTGAGGGAGGTGGTACCAGTGAAGGCTTGAGTTAGCCCCATGGTAATGAGATTAAAAGTAAGGAGCTTAATGTGGGAAGGGCATTTCCCCAGGCAGAGCCACAGATGCAGAGTGGAGTGAAGTGAAAATCCTAGATGCCAGGTGCATCCAGGAAAGATGCATCATGAATTTATGGAGACTGCAGGTATCTCATCATCACTAGTATAGAGTCCTGACTTCCTAGAAATGACACAAAACATCACGCAGGAGAAATGTGATTGGAAAAGGATGTAAGCTGTCCATGTATCAGGAGCAAATTGCCAGGATACTGAGAGGACAGGATCATGTGATCTTCTTACCAATTTCAACTTCCTCATTTTATAGATGAGAAAACTGATACACAGGTAGAGCGACTTGCCCAAGGTCATTTGGCTGAGAAGGGTCTGAGAGGGAATTTAACCCTAGGTCTTCCCTAAGTGCAAGTGCCCTACACCCTAAACTGTAATCCCTCTCAATATAATCACATTATATTATTTAATATAATTACATAGAAAAATAGTAATAGACCACAAGTATATAGGACTTGTAAAGCACCTGAAATATATATCATTTTTTCCTTCACATCTCTTTGAGATGGAAAATGCACATATTACTATCCTCATTTCCTAGATCAGAAAACTGATGCTCAA
Organism: Bettongia penicillata ogilbyi; assembly: GCA_023548195.1. Lineage (NCBI taxonomy): Eukaryota > Metazoa > Chordata > Mammalia > Diprotodontia > Potoroidae > Bettongia > Bettongia penicillata. The sequence continues at coordinate 834,530 of JAJHZJ010000042.1, forward strand.
AGAGCATCATAGATTTCAAGATGGAGGAGGAAGGAGGGATCACGGATGCCAACCCATTTATTTTACATGTGGGGGAAATGTGATCCTGAAATGGGAAGCACTTTGCCCAGGGTCACACAGGTTAAGTAAAAGAATAAAGCTTGAAACCATCTCCTTCGCCTCTCATCAGTGATCTTTTCCAACATTCCATGAAGCTACAGCAGGAAAATTCCATGACTTTGGATGTGCTGAAATAGGATTCTGTGGTTGCAGAGAAAGTCATGAAGGCATCTACTCGCTTTAACATTTATCGTAAAGCTCAGCAAGGGCTAAGCTATCATTCTTGTCACCACTGACAGTAACACTTTATGGTTGACAGAATGGATTATTTTCAATCTCTCATTTGGATCTCACATCCTAGTCTGGGAAATACTGAAAGCATCACCATTTTAAAGAAGAGTTAATTGAAGTTGAAAGAAATTGAGTTACCAAAACTCCACAAGACCTGAACCCACATATGCTGCTTCCAAATTCAGGGCTCTTTCTGCTTGCACCAAAACTACCTCTTACAAATAATAATCTCTAGTATTTGTAAGCTCTGCAAAGCACCTTACATATATCATCTCATTTTCATCCTTTCAATAACCCTGTGAGGTAGGTGCCATTGTTATCCCCATTTTACGGATGAGGAAACTGAGGAAGACAGCTATGAAGGGATTTGTCTAGGATCATACAATTAATGTCTGAGGCTAAACATGAACTCATATCCTTCTTGATTCCAACATCAATGCTCTATCCACTGAGGTACCTAGATATTCCTAAAACCATTTGGGATTTTGAAGAGAACTGGATCATTCTCTATTATGCTTTTAATCCATCAAATTTTTTCAAATAGTTGCCTTTCTAAGGTCTAATTAATGTCCACATGTACCTGAGTTTGAGGCCACTGGAAGTAATTCCAAATGTCTCTGTTCAGAGAAAAAAAATAACTTTTAAAACACAAATGACTCATCCAAAGTCACTCACAGTGTGTAAGTATTGCAGAGCTGGGATTCAAAACAAGATTTCTAGACTGCAGATTCGGTGATCTTTACACTCTGTTGGGAGGTTTTTCCATAAGAAGTTACCTTCAAAAGCAATAACCCAAACTGGAAATCAGAGTTTCTGCCTGAACCTCTAACTCATGCTCCTACATTTCTGCCCAATGCTCTATGACATATGATTTCACACTTAAATAACTTAAGCATCAAAGACCATGGTTTACTAGATTTTTTGATTAAAAAACAAACCTATCTGGATACAGAAAATTCGTCTTCTGCCTTCATTCTTAATTAGGATGAGTTCCCTAAAAAAGAATGTAGAACATTGCTCAAGTGAATTAACAAGATGACATGAGAGGTTTGAAATTGCTGAATAAAAACAGAAAACATTTGAATGAATTTTGGTGGGTGATTGACATTTTCCAAAACAGACCCAATGGTTATTAATTCAAGCTTTGATTCTTCTCCATGACATCTCTCTCATTCACCCCCTTCTTTCCTCTCTGACAACTTCAACACAAGTTCATCATTACTCACCTGGGCTATTGCAATAATCTGCTACTCAGACTCCCTCCTTTCACTCTTTCTTCTCCCCAATCCATCCTCCAAACAGCTGCCCAATTCAATGTCACAGATTCCAAAATCTTCAGTGACTTCCTATTACCCAATGAAATCTTGGGCTGCAGTAAGAGAGACAAAGCTTCTACAAATATGATGGTCTGTCCTCTTCCCTGGTCAGATTACACACACTTGGAACGTCATGTTCAAAGTTTAGAAAGCACATTGATAATCTGGAGAAAGGCAACCAGGAGGATGAGGAACCTCGAATTCATGTCATAGAAGGCCCAACTCAAGAAAATGGACATGTTTAGTGAAGAGAATATTCTGGGGAGACATAATGGCTATGTTCAAATCTCTGAAAGGCCACCAAGAAAAGACTAGAGTTGTGACATTTGTTCCCAGAGGACAAAATCAGGAGCAATGAACCAAATTTTCAAAGATGGAAATTCTAGGCTTGTGTCAGGACAAATTAGGCTACCTATGGAGATATCAAGTTCCCTCTTCTGGAATGTCCTCAAGCAGAGGATGGATGGTCATTTCCCGGTTATGTTATAGCAGGAAGTCCTTTCGTAAGTATGTTTGGAGTATAGGAATATTAAGGTCATTTCCTGCTTGAAAATTCTGTGTTTCTGTGACTCTGTCTCAAGAAAAAAATACAAAGTCATGGCCTGGAATTTAAGTTCCTTTAAAATGGATGACGCCCATCCACCTTCCAGTCTGATTTCATATTACTCTATTTTCTGCATTCTCCATCCTGGTCACCTGACTTGGTAACAGTTTCCTGTATATGACGTTAATTTTCCCACTGCCATGCTTTTTAATAGGGAACGCCTCACTCCCCCACTTGGGATGCACGCCATCCTTACCTCTGCTTCATAGAATTCCTAGCTTCCTTGAAGGCATAGCTCAGGTATCATGTTCTTCATAACTTTTTCTCCTCCTCTGAGTTGTTTACACCCTTTCCCTCTCTAAAGTCCTCTGTACTACTTTGGACATATTTAGTTGTGTTGATGTTATATCCCACCCCCATCCATGGATGGATGGACCTTGGAACAGAATAAAGAATGGAAGTGCCTGGAGAGCATATGCTATTTTCACTTCTTTGTTTGTATTTCAGAGGTCCAGCACAGAGCCTTGTACATTACAGATGTCTGTTGAATTGAACTGAAATCACTTTCGTTAATCTCTGGAGGCAATAGGCCATACAGCCATGTCAAGTTCAAACTTCCCTCGATGGAATAACCATTAAGCTTCTCTGTAGCTAAGTTTGCCTGAGCGCCCTATGTCCTAATAACCTCCCCAGACTGACCATTATCTTATTGTTCTAACCATCAGGGCTCTGTGTTACAAGAGAAATCTAAATTTATCAATCGGAAGATGATTAGTGCATTGTTTTAGGGGCTGAGGATGTGCAAAGTACCCACTATAAATAGTTTCCTTAGTTTCGATTTCAAGATTTGAAAACTTCTGGGCCTCTTGCCTCATGAAGGGGTTCAGGTTCATTATTCTAATAGTGAGCTAACCACGCCACAGTCACAGATGACAACTATTCATTTTGACACTTGGAAAATCTGAAAATAGAACAACTTCACGTCAGCAGATCAGCACATGTTGTTGGCTTGATACGGCTCGAAACTTCATTATGGAGATTCTGTCTTTACCATATTAGTCCATTTGAACCAGATTGAGGTTGAGTCATTATTGACACTCAAGCCACACATATTATTTTCTCCTGAAAATTATTTAGACAGCCAAAACAGAAAGAAAGAAAGAAAGAAAGAAAGAAAGAAAGAAAGAAAGAAAGAAAGAAAGAAAGAAAGAAAGAAAGAAGGGAGGGAGGAAGGAAAGAAAGAAAGAAGGGAGGAAAGAAAGAAAGAAGGGAGGGAGGGAGGAAAGAGAGAGAAAGAAGAAAGGATGGAAAAGAAAGAAAGAAAATGGAAGGGAGGAAGGAGGAAAGGAAGGAAGGAAGAATAAAAAAGAAAAGAAAGAAAGAAGGAGAAAGAAAGGAGGGACAGAGAGGGAGAGACAGAAAAGGGGAGAGGGAGAGGGAGAAAGAAAGAGAGAAAAAGAGAGAGAAGAAGAAGAAGAGAAAGAAGAAAGGAAGAAAAAAAAAGAAAGAAAAACATGCATCCAAATATTTCCCTTTATCACAATTTTCTGGTTCACTCAAGAGCCTAACTCTACCGATCTCATCCATCCAGGGCCAGGTACCCTGGATGGGCCAGAACTTGGGCAAGGAAAGCAATTAAATGTAGGTGGGTAGAATCCATAGTGAGAGACTTAATATTATTCAAAGTAACTGGAAGGGAGGAAAGAACAGTCTGAAGGAGTGAAAAGTATTAATTGCAGACTATGTCCTAAGAAATAAGTTAGACTTGAATGTATAAATAAGTAGGGGTCTTATCCTACTTGTGCTAATGAATAAAAGTTAATGACAATTAACATTCTTTTTACTTGCTTTTGCATGATTCTTACAAAAGTTTGCTCTCTTAAGTAGGTTAAACATTTCCTCTGCAATCTCGACAATATTAATTGTATTTCATTCTATATTGAAAGGTCAGCATGGCATAATGGACCATGTGCTGGCCTCAGTGTGAAGAAGGTCACTACTGGCAAATTTATTTAACTTTTAATTGTTACAAGCAGGAGTGAAAACTGTAAGCTCCTGACTAGGTGCTACAAGGTTAAAAGGAGTTTCTTTAGCAAGATCGTCCTATACCAATGAAATCAGAAATCTGGAACTGCATCCATATGTGGAAGGTATCCCACAGGTCTTAATATGGTTTTATTTTCATTGCTTAAAACTGCACTAAGACCTTTGGAATACTCTGCATATAGTATGTAATAATAACAGCTAATATTTACATAATACTATGTGCCAGATATTGTGCTAAGAGTTTTACAGTTGTTACTTCATTTGATCTCACAAATACCCTAGGAGGTAGGAGATATTATCACCCCCATTTCACAGATGAGGAACTAAGACAAATAGAAATTAATATATGTAGGTATGTGTATGTATATATGTGTGTGTGTATGTGTGTGTGTGATACACAGAAGGAAGGAAAAAGCAAGACGGGGAGAGAGACACACAGAGAGAGACAGAGAAAGAGAGAGAAAGAGAGAGAGAGAGAGAGAGAGAGAGAGAGAGAGAGAAGGAGGGAGAGAGAGAGAGAGAGAGAGAGAGAGAGAGAGAGAGAGAGAGAGGAGGGAGAGGGGGAGAGAAACTTAAATAAGTGGAATCTGAATGACACTTTATCATTTTTTCTACTTGAAAAGTGACTTTGTAGTGTGCTTTCACAACCTAAACATGCCTTTCCTCCATGGAAAATTCCCCACAGTGGGTCAGAGGCATTCTTCTCTATCTCCACATTCTGTGGGTACTGGGGCAGCACTCAAGTTGTTCATCTGCTGTGTTCCACCCCCACCCCCAATATGGCCAACCAGCCTCCTTAATGAATCTTTCTCCTGCATGAAATCTTGTGCCAGTTGTCCCAGGTATGTCATTGTTGCTACTCTGCCGTGGTCCCCAAGGGCCCAGGATTCATCTCCCTATTGCCCTCTCACTTATCAGTCTTTCAATCATTCTGTCCAATCAACCAATCAACATTTAAGTGCTAGCTTTGTGCCAGACAGTGTGCTAGGCACTGGGGATACAAATACAAAATGAAACTATGCTGTCCTGGAAAACATGTTCACATATAAGTAGATACCACATAGAGTAAATATAAGATGATTTGGGGAGGGAAGTATTAGCAACTGGGGAAATACATACTCTTGTAGGACATGATACTTGGAATGAGTTTTGAAGGAAGCTGGAGAGCCTGAGATGCCATCAAGATAGGAAAATAGGGATGTGAGCTGGTAGTTATTAATGTTCTTTTATTAATTATAATACACATATATTATAATATAGGTATATAATGTATTCACATATAGTTATATATTATATTTCAATATAAGTATATATTATTGGTATATGTTATAATATAGGTATATATTATATTATATCATAATATAAAATAGGTATATAAATGCATGGTGGAATTATAAACTAGTTCAACTATTTTGGAGAACTATAATCAGAATCTGGCAATAATCACTTATTTTTTGATATAAATTTATTTATTTAACTTTTTACATTCATTTTCACAAAATTTGGGGTTCCAAATTTTCTCCCCATTTGTCCCCTCCCCCCACTCCAATACACCAAGCATTCTAATTTCCCCTATCACCAATCTGCCCTCTCTTCTATCATCCCTCCCTTCCCTTGACCCCATCTTCCCTTTTGTCCTGTAGGGCCAGATAACTTTCTATTCCCCATTACCTTTATTTCTTATTTCCTAGCAGCAAGAACAATATTCAACAGTTGTTCCTAAAACTTTGAGTTCCAACTTCTCTCCATCCCTCCCTCCCCACCCATTTCCTTTGGGAAGGAAGGCAATTCAATATAGGCCATATTTGTGTAGTTTTGCAAATGACTTCCATAGTGGTCGTGTTGTGTAGGACTAACTATATTTTCCTCCACTCTATCCTGCCCCGCCAATTGCTTCTATTCTCTCTTTTGATCCTGTCCCTCCCCAAGAGTGTTGATTTCAAATTGCTCCCTCCTCCCATTGCCCTCCTTTCCATCATCCCCCCCACCCTGCTTATCCCCTTCTCCCCCACTTTCCTGTATTGTAAGATAGGTTTTCATACCAAAATGAGTGTGCATTTTATTTCTTCCTTTAGTTGAATATGATGAGTGTAAACTTCGTGTTTTTCTCTCAGCATCCCTCTTTTTCCCTCCACTAAAAAGTCTCCTGCCTGCCTCTTATATGAGAGATAATTTGCCCTATTCCATTTCTCCCTCTCTCTTCCCAATACATTTCTCTCTCACTGCTTAACTTCATTTTTTTAAGATATGATCCCACCCTATTCAATTCACTCCGTGCTCACTGTCTCTCTGTCTTTGTCTCTCTGTCTCTCTGTCTGTGTGTGTGTGTGTGTGTGTAATCCCTACTGAAAAGTTTCAAGAGTTACAAATATTGTCTTTCCATGTAGGAATGTAAACAGTTCAGCTTTAGTAAGTCCCTTATGACTACTCTTTGCTGTTTACCTTTTTATGCTTCTTTTCATTCTTATGTTTGAAAGTCATGTTTTCTTTTCAGCTCTGGTCTTTTCATCAAGAATGCTTTAAAGTCCTCTATTTCATTGAAAGACCAGTTTTTCCCCTGAAGTATTATACTCAGTTTTGCTGGGTAGGTGATTCTTGGTTTGAGTCCTAATTCCTTTGACTTCTGGAATATCATATTCCATGCCCTTCAATACCTTAATGTAGAAGCTGCTAGATCTTGTGTTATCCTGATTGTATTTCCACAATACTGGAATTGTTTCTTTCTAGCTGCTTGCAATATTTTCTCCTTGACCTGGGAATTCTGGAATTTGGCCACAATGTTCCTAGGAGTTTCTCTTTTTGGATCTCTTTCAGGTGGTGATCGGTGGATTCCTTGAATACTTATTTTGCCCTCTGGTTCTAGAATATCAGGGCAGGTTTCCTTGATAATTTCATGAAAGATGATGTCTAGTAGACTCTTTTTTTGATCATGGCTTTCAGGTAGTCCCATAATTTTTAAGTTGTCTCTCCTGGCTCTATTTTCCAGGTCAGTTGTTTTTCCAATGAGATATTTCACATTCTCTTCCATTATTTCATTCTTTTGGTTTTGTTTTGTGATTCTTGGTTTCTCAGAAAGTCATTAGCCTCCATCTGTTCCATTCTAATTTTGAAAGAACTATTTTCTTCAGTGAGCTTTTGAACCTCCTTTTCCATTTGGCTAATTCTGCTTTTGAAAGCATTCTTCTCCTCATTGGCTTTTTGAACCTCTTTTGCCAATTGAGTTAGCCTATTTTTCAAGGTGTTATTTTCTTCAGCATTTTTTGGGGTCTCCTTTAGCAAGGTGTTGACCTGCTTTTCATGCTTTTCTTGCATCTCTCTCATTTCTCTTCCCAGTTCTTCCTCCACCTCTCTCACTTCATTTTCAAAATCCTTTTTGAGCTCTTCCCTGGCCTGAGCCCACTGAATATTTATTTTGGATGTTTGGGATACAAAAACCTTGACTTCTGTGTCTTTCCCTGATTGTAGGCATTGTTCTTCCTCATCAGACAGGAAGGGAGGAGATATCTGTTCACCAAGAAAGTAACCTTCTATGGTCTTGTTTTTTTCCCTTTTCTGGGCATTTTCCCAGCCAGTTACTTGACTTCTGAGATTCCTTTCCACACTCACCTTACCTCCAGATCCACCCAGTTAGTGCTTGGGGTCTGAGATTCAAATGCTGCTTCCCAGCCTCAGGGCTTTCAGTGGGGGTGGGGCTGCTATTCAGTGTGAGATTGAATTCAGGTACTCAGGTGAGGGCAGGGCTGCTATTCATTGTGAGATTGAGTTCAGCTGCTTGGGTGGGGGCACAAGGGGCTCAGTTCCCTCAAGGGGTTTATGTGGAGACCTTCAATAATGGATCTGAGCTCCTGTCTGCTTTGGGAGCCCCTGTCCACTGCTGCCTCTACTGTTGCCTCCCGAGGGGGCCTGAGTTATGTAGACACCCTGATCCCCTCTTGGCCAGCCAAAAAGGCTCTCTCACTGACCTTTGTGCCTGTGGGTGGGGGGACCTGCATGGCTGCTAGAGATTCTGTCCTTGAAGCCTGCTAGGATCTGCTCCTCTTGGTGCTGCCTGGCCAAGGCAGGATTGGACTCTGCTCCGGGTCCAGTGCACAATGGACCTTTGGTGTTGATTTTTCTGGTCTCCCTGAAACAGAAATCTCCTCCACTCCATTGTTCTGTGGCTTCCACTGCTCCAGAATTTGTTGGGAGTTCTTCTTTACGGGTATTTTATGGGCTGTGTGTTAGGAGCTAGCATAAGTGTATCTTTCTACTCCACCATCTAATCACTTATTTTTTTAAATTTACATGGGTTACAGAATGTTGGACTGAAACAGGACCTCAGAGGTCATAAAGTTAAATGGACCAGGACAAGAATCTCCCTGAAAACATAAAATAATAATACTGGTAAGAACTGTCATCAGTAATAATAATAATTAACATTTATTGGGTGGTTGAAGGTTCAAAAAATGCTTTGCATATATACATATATATATATATATACATATATATACATACATATATACATTGATCCTCACATGAACCCTAGGATATAGGTGCTATTATTATACCCATTTAAGAGATGAGAAAACCAAGACTGAGAGAGATGAAGTGACTGGCACAGGATCACTCATTAAGTCATTATATGAGTTGATATTGTTTTTATTAGTGATTAGGCTGCTGCCAATAATGACAATGATGATAAGCATTTTAAATTAAAACATCCCAACAAATGGTTGCCTAGCTTTTGAAGATTTCAGCAAGGGACAGATTATTGCCTCCCAAGGCAGCCCACTGGATGCTGGCCTTGC